>CM050860.1:31758460-31878460 GCA_027580175.1 Siniperca scherzeri
ACAATTGAGTTCTATCATGTGGATTACCCAGAGTAACCACGACTGGAAAGATGCGTTTCAGTCGAATGCTGAATTTTCTAAGAAACAACAAAACTGGTGTCGGTACGGACCACTAGGGTGGGTTTGTTTTATGACAAAATGGGTCATTTGTCAGTCCCTTCCAAAATGACTAATTTGACTGTTAGGAAAACATTTCATATGATGTTTTTTCATCTCCCACAGATCTCCCAAAGACTGTGGTCATGGTTAAAAGAGATGCAAACCGGAGTCAAAGTCAGACACTTTGTGTGTCAAACCATCCTTATCTTTGTGAAGTCGCACTACTTCTGTGTGAGCTTCTGAGAGATGACAGGCATTGTTTGCACGAGGGCTCTCGTCAGGGAAACGTGAACATAGGTCTTTCACGGTATTTGAAGCATTTGACCAACTAGTGCCATTCAAAAAGTGCCTGCTCGGTACTGCTGCTTCAACACATGGGAAAATGTTGATTTGAGGTGTGAATGAGTACACACCAACAACATGAAAGAAACTAACATTCTTTTCTACACACATGTTAAGAACTGTAATAGTGAATCTTTTCTCATTTCAAGTATAATGAGGGCTGCGTTTAAAAATAAAATACATACACACAGAGAGCTTTTGAAAAAATGTGCATCCGAAAACAAAGTGGATCGATCATACCGGCCTCTCAGAACGTTTCTTTTCTTTGAGTAGGCATTAATATTTCCAGCAGTTTTTACACACCTTTAGCCATTTCCAGTCAACTTAGGCTTAGTGGTAGAGCGGGTCGTCCACCAATCGGAAGGTCGGCGGTTTGATCCCGGCTTCTCCCAGCCCACATGTCCAGGTGTCCTCGGGCAAGACACTGAACCCCGAGGGCTTGACTTCGGTGTGTGTGAGAATGATTAGTTTCTTTCTGCTGATGAGCAGTTAGCACCTGCCATCAGTGTGTGAACAGGGTGAAGTTGTCAGAAGACTAGAAAGGCGCTATACAAGTACAAAGTCATGTCCACTCCAGCGCTCCAGCACCCTGCTCTTTCCTTAAGAAGGTCTTATTCAGACCCAACAGGTCTGGCGATTAGCCGCAGGGTTGTGCGGTGGGGTGTGGTTGTGTTTATTTGTGCTTCAGAACGTAATCAGAAAATAACGTTTGATTTCTCTGATTCACCGGCTTTCTCACTACAGGCGCTCCCTCTCCTCATTCACACTCCAGGTCGCTCGACCACAGCTGTCTCTCTCTCTCTCAAACAAATGAACACAAACCAAAGGAAGCTTCTTGGTTATTTTTCAGCATAGACTGCAAGCCAGACACAGACGCCGAAGCTGGGTACACGACATAAACCAACCGAGGACACAACTAACAGAGCATCATAGTTTGGTCCATGACCTCGGGGGTATTTCAGGCTGACTGCGGAGCAGTGTGAACGGTCTGATCGCCGGATTGGCGACAGCAGAGCCCTGAAGCCTCACCCCGCTGCTGCACAGAGCTGAGCTTTGCTACCATCTCAAACTTGTCTCCAACTTCATGCAATTATGGCTATGGTAAAATAAAACAAACTTAAACTGTTGTAGCATCTGGGGCAGCTCATGATGTGGTCACAACGCTTCTCAGAACCTCTCAAACTAGAGAGTTCATCTGTTGCCATGCGGACCCGAGGGTTCTTGTCTGGACTAGGCTTTACTTTCCACTTAACTACATAAAGGATACACTATTTTCTCCACTGGCACTGAACATTACCGCTGGATTTATATCATGTGCAGCAGAATTGTGAACACTGAATGTAATCTGGGGTTTTGCAGAACTGTCTAATATCAACATCCTTGTCTGGCGAGTTAATAGCCGTGACAATATGCTGCCCCTGAGAGTTTATCCCAGGCCACCGTGTTGGTCTGAAAGCTGAAGCCTGTTATTAGTTGTCAGTGAGAGTGAACCATCAGGAAGCTAAATGCAGAGATGGTGCAGGACAGGCTGACAGCTGTATGCCAGGACAGGTCATATGAGATGGGAATTACAGTATGTGGAGGTGTGTATGATGTGTGTGTTTAGGGGCTATTTTGTGGTGTGCAGGTGATTTTCAGTGATAGGGTTAAGGTTGGCTAGCTTTCCATTAGCCTGGACAGCATTCAGTCACCTTCACTTTCACCCTTCCTCAGGCCATACATTAACATTCACTCCATCTCTGCCGTGTGTGTGTGTTTATTGGTGTTTGTCTTTCTGTTAGTTTGCCTGTCTGTGTGTTTCTGTGTTTGTGTATGTGTCAGATTGTGTGTGTGAAAGTGTGGATGAGTGTTAATCTCTTCAATATTGCCTCCATGAAATTGACATTTGACAGTAATTGTGTAGCGACAGCGATCCGGTCCATCCCGTGCTCTGATTGGACGAGGATATTACACACACACACACTATGACCGGTCACACTTCCTGCTGGTTAACGACACAAATATAACGTCAAAACAAATATCCACAGCTTTACCCTGGATGGTGGGATGGAAAGAGGAAGAGACGGATGGAGTTGGCTTTTCTGAACATCATGAAACGGGAAACAGTTTGGAAAGAAACAAAGAAAGAAATAAAGGAATGAAGGAAGGAAGCAGGGACACTTGAGGAGAGGAATGAGAGGGAAGAAGAGTGGATTCGAAATAATCTTTGTAATTCTTACTCACTTCTTTCTGATCTGCTTCCATTTTCCATTTTTGATGCTGCTATTGTCTTGATAAATTGAGCATAATGTCCATTTCGACAGCATTAATTCCATCAGTACAACAACAGTCATGTCATACTCACCACTCTGCTGCTCTGAGTTTCTTTTTTTAACAGCAATATCATTTTGACCTCATTATTTTCAGTTGCTTCCATTTTGCAGTTTTTCAAGCACAGTTATGGTATTGTCAGTGAAACGCGACACTTCCTGTGCTAATGTTTCACATTTAAAGCCTTCCCGCAGCTCAAAGGAATAGTTAGTCAAGTCAGCTCAATTTTATTTATAAGGCCCAATATCACAAATCCCAAATTTTCCTCAAGGGGCTTTACAATCTGTACAGCATACGCCACCCTCTGTCCTAGACAGATAAGAACAAACTCCCCAAAAACCCCTTTTAAAGGGGAAATGGAAGAAACCTCCGGAGGAGCGACAGAGGAAGGGCAGATATGCAATAGATGTCATGTGCACAGAATAGACCAATATAATAAAATGACAGGATGGACACTCAGGATGACACAGTTATAGACAGATTTGAACATACATGAAGAATATGGATCTGGGAGGACGTCGAGCAACTTTAGGTGTCGCCAAACAGACCTGAGCGACACGTCCTCTCCACCTGGGACCTGGGAGAGGACGGACTGCACAAACACACAGGAGGCAAAACTAAAGCACAGCATTCACACAGACAGGAGAAAGAAAGAGACACACACAGAGGGAGAGAGACAAGGACAACATGCCCACAACACACTAGTTAGACATTTTGGGAAATATGCGCATTTGCTCTCTTGCCAAGAGTGAGACGAGAGGACTGATAATGACGCTAATCCTGTTCTCAGATAGCCTCGAAACACAAAACTTAGCCAAATGAAAGTAACACTAATGTTTCATCCACATCCACAGCCCTTGCTAATGTTACATTAACGTTAGCTTATGCTGCTGTGTAGGCCACAGTGTGAAGTTGTTACTTGTGGTTCAATTTCAGCTTTTGATCAATATAGTGCATAAATCTGTAATGTTTTCCCTTCAAAGAACCAGTAACATTAGCTAATATTACTGGGAGCGACATAATGGTACTGAAATGCAAGATTCTGCAGATAGAGAACAGAGAGAACAGAGGATACTGTTTTACTAATTAGAAACATACAATGTATAATTCTGCAAATGCGTGCAGGCAAGACTTGGCAATAAAACAGTAATTAGCTCATATGTGTATTTGTCTGTGTATTGTCAATCATTTGCTAAAGGAAATTCTAATACATTTAGTCATAGTCTTCATTTTCAAAGGTTATTTCTAGTTTTCGTTATAGAAAAAGAGTTGTCAAATAATATTTTTCGTCGTAATTTTGGTTCACAACATTAACACTAGACTGCCCTTTATTCATTCATGTTGGCCAGTATTTGAAACTCTGCCATTATTTGAGTATGAGCACAGGACAGTATGTGCTTAAATCAAATTTAAAATGAGGTTTAAATTGGTTTAGAAAAGACCACCAAACTGGACTTAAGAGGTTTCCACCTGACAATTAGTGTCTCGCTCTCTCCGTGCTTCCTCCCACCTCTAAGCACCTTGGACAGGAGCTACAGCCATTCCACCACTGATTAAACCTAATTATTAGCTCTGTGTGTGTGTGTGTGTGTTTGTGTGTGTGATTTTTATCATAGTTTTGAGGACATCCTACTGTTCTCCAATCATCAGCCAGCTCCCTGTGGGCAGACGCTAATTAAAATCAATAGTCTCCTCAGACTGACACTGAAGGTTCGGCTACAATGAAGCAACACGACCGACAGACAATATTCACCATCATCAAATTGGACTGCTTTCGCAGGGATGGCTCACTGGAAAGAAAAACTGCTGGGAAACACAAATACATCAGGTACTGCTATATAAAACCAGTTATTTGCAGTTTACACCCAAACCTGTAAGTGTCAGTGTTAATAAAGCCTGGTGTTGACAGTGAAGTCTCTGTTAGCCTGGCAGGGTGAGGGGGATGGAGGGGGGAGGACAGGGGAAGAGGTAGAAGGTCACAGGGACCTTGTTGACCTGGAGATGTGTTCCAAGATAAACACAAAAACCTTTTGTATACACACAACAGGCAACAATCCTGAGCTACATCTCTCTACAGTGCTGCTAACAATACACAGTACACGCTATGGTCTCACTCAACAACAGATGATAGTATTTCTAAATATGTAAATAGTTCACCCTCAACAGAGGTGAATAAACTGAGAAGATGAAACATGATGATGGTGCATTACTCTACATCTGTTTATCTATTCAATAATTATTATCATGTCATTGGTTCTGCCTGAGGTTTCTGCCTCTTAAAGGAAGTTTTTCCTTGCCACTGTGGCCAAATGCTTGCTCATGGTGGGATTTGTTGGGTCTCTGTAAATAATATTATAAAGAGTACGGCCTAGACCTGCTCTATAGGAAAAGCGCAATGAGATAACTTCTGTTATGCGCTATATACATAAAATTAAATTGAATTGAATTTTTTATACTTATCTCTTCAGCTGTGAGGTGCTGTTGCGGTCTATGTTGTTACATATTTTATGTATATTACCCTTTTGACTGGCTGTCATTACAGTAGATGCATGTTGCTCTCTGTTCAGCTTTTAGTCAGAAATTAAAATTCTAGGTATCAGATATCCAAGACTTGCACAGATATAAAGTAAAACAGGATGATATACCACTACTAAAACCCACTTTTTCTCCCAATGTGGAAGGGCCAATTCAATGTGCACAATGGTACTTAGCGCTTGTGATTCCCTCTGTTGATCTGCAGGGAATTTACATACTTCTCTATGTGTCCCCTCCCACTCACCAAGCCAGAAGCCCTGCAGCCAGGGACTGAACCTGGGTCCTTATGCTACCACCTCAAAGTTATGATTTAACTTTTGACAACCATGTCCCCATGTCTCCAGGCTATCAACCAAGTTCACACCATAATCACATTGGACAGACAGTCTTTCCAAGTAGATGTATGTGTCCAGCACATTAGCTCTACATGCTAATTCAAAGGCATTTCAGCCCTGATAAGAATATAATTTTGGTGGACAAAAACGCTATACTTACAGTTGTATTTCTCTCATGAACCATGTCCAATTTGAAGATAATGAATACAGGGTATTGGTCATCAGCACTGTCAAAAAATACTGATATCACTATACACTATACTATAAGTAAACAGTCAAGACCTAAAGAGAATAGCAGGAATAATAATATTGCCTGTTAAGTATGAACAGCTGTGCGTGGTGGCCTCTTGCGCTGTGTATGTATAGCTGATGTGTTAATAGTGGGATGGGTGTAGGTGATAGCAGTGTAGCAGTGTTTGTCCCATCCCACATATTAGTAGCTGCTTTCTATCCATCCATCACACACAGCCAGTCTGCCTGGAACACACCACCAAATAGACACATTTATCAAAGCCTCTGAAGATGGCAACACACACACACAAACACACAGAGATGCACACACACATCACCTCAGCCAAACCTACAGTAAGTGCTTCTGTGGGATGGCTGTCAGTGCAACGCACACACACACAGTCACACACACTGGTTCCCCCCTCTCTCTGTCTAATAGTGTTGTGGTTGACAGAGTTGTATGTGATGAATTGTATGTCTCTTCCAAACTTCTCAAAGTTAATTTTCTAAAGACTGCTGCCCATTGGAGAGGAGAGGAGATGATAGGAGACTGGTCAGTGTGTGTGTGTGTGTGTGTGTGTGTGTGTGTGTGTGTGTGTGTGTGTGTGTGTGATTGGGATGAGATGTCAGTATCACTCAGCTGGGTTTCTGTCTGAAGGCTTTAGCCAGTGCTGGCGGCTGTTTAGATGAAGGCTTTACTCTCATTCGCACCATTTTGCACCAAAAAATGAATGAAAGTTAATTATTTTACTGGCGGTATGGCAACGGTGGTGGTCATGTTCAAAGGGCTTCTTGTGAGAACACTGGTGTGGTGCACAGGAAGTGATGTGTTTTATTAGAAGAAGAAAAAGACACAGCACGTAGTTGGCGGTCCCTTGAACATCCAGAGCTAAACCACAGCAGCACAAGACTGTAAATCTAAAGGACAGGTCTTCAGTTACTATTCAGTTCAATTCAATTTATTTATATAAAATTCATAACTGAAGTTATCTCATTGCACTTTTCCTATAGAGCAGGTCTAGACCTACTCTTTATAATATTAATTACAGTGACCCAACAAATCCCACCATGAGCAAGCACTTGGCGACAGTGGCAAGGAAAAACTTCCTTTAAGAGGCAGAAACCTCGAGCAGAACCAGACTCAATGGTGGGGGAGAGAGAGAGAGAGAGAGAGAGAGAGAGAGAGAGAGAGAGAGAGAGAGGGGATGGTCCCGATCTATCGCAGGTCTCAGGTCTAAGTTTCAATACTGTATGTCCTTAGTGGATCAGCGTGGCTTTACTATCAGCGCTGATCATGTTGTGCATCATAATCATCACAGGAGAAAAATGTGTGAACTGTGAACTGCAGGAAAAATGACACTCCATCCAGTGACTCTTACAGTGTGAGCAACTTTTCATTGGACAAACTTCATATTTAGAGTATAATATAATAAAGTATTTCTGATTCTGGTATAATAATATCCAACAAAGGCTCCATACTGTGTGAATCTGGGACATCTGTTTTTCATATTAAATAACGTTGTATTTTGTTGTTATAAAAGACCTCCACTTTTAGTATTTAAAGGCCCAGTGTGGAGGATTCAGTGGCATCTAGCGGTGAAATTGCAGTTCGCAACTATCTGAACACCGCTCGCCTCCCCCTCCCCCTCCCCCTCCAAGCGTGTAGGAGAAACTACGGTGGCCGCGAAACTCACGAACAACGCCGACAGCCCTGTCTAGAGCCAGTGATTGGTTTGTCCGTTCTGGCCTACTGTAGAAAATGAAAAAATGTTCCACACTGGACCTTTAATGTTAAATATCCAATCTACTATGTTTACCTTGGTCATCTAAAACAAGCAAAGACCCTGTGGAGCATTGCAAAGGGTTAATTGGGGGATAAAGAGGATTTAGATGGATTTAATGAGTGTTGATTTCATGTTATTATATTATGAGCTGACTATGAGCTGATGAAAAGAGAGAGAAGAGGGGAAGGAAAGGGAGAGGGAAAGGAAAAAACTAAAAGGTGGAAAGGAAAGAAGGAAAGATGTTAGGAAGACAAGAGTAACTGACAGAAAACTAGGCAGGCTAGCCTGCTTAGCGTTGGCTACCTGTCACCATCTCCCTCTCTCTCCCTCTCACACACACACATACACACACGCACTCCATGGCAGTTAGCTAGCCAGCTTGCTGTGTGTGTGCCTGTGTGTGTGTGTGTGTGTGTGACAAAGTGCTGCCATTATCCCCCTCTGACAAAAACCTCTCAGAGGGCAATTTCTAGAAATTATTTAAACAATGGAGCACGCCAAATGTCAGCATTCACTAATTATGTTTATGCTAATTGTTAATTAGTGTCTTAATGGGATGATCTTAATTAACAAAAGGTTTGCGGCTGCCGCTGGCAACAGGGCTGCCATAAAGGAGATGTAATTGCTGCACAGTGCTTGATGAACATGGATTTATTGGGCATTTTAACTACAGTGGTAATTCTATGATGGATAGAATGGACGAATAGAGCAAATACAATATAGAGTGAAGAGAGGAGGCCTGATGAGTGTGTGTGTGTGTGTGTGTGTGTCAGGTATTATGACGAGCAGCTGACAGAGCTAGCTTTCTAAAATTAAAGAGCTAAAACAAGAGAGTTGGTCTTTGCCGCACGGTGGACACTTGTGATGTCCCTTACTGGCTGACTGACTGTGTGTCCTGCATTGTCACTGGGGCCCCTCCAAACCACCAACTAAATTCTCTGACACCTGATTTATGGACAAATTGTGCTTGTGTTCTGGCCCTGGGCCAGTTGGTATGGACACTAGCCCTGTTAGGCAAGTTAGTTCAAACATGTAATTAATGACTCATTATGTATTACTCATTGAAAAAGTAATCGTATTACTTTACTAATGACTCAACAGAAGTAATTAGTCACATTACTGGTTACATTACTTTGCATTACTCAGAACACGTTCGTCCCTCCAGCAACCCCAAAGCCTCCGCACCCACGCGTTCCAGCCTGCGAATGTAACACATGTAACAGAGCATGACACACCCACAGACACAACTTTAATATCAGCCCTCCCATCCAACCGCTGCTAAAGAGAAAACGAGCTGAAGTAAAGGGGCACTTCTGGGATTAGCAACTCTAACGTACTGAATTTCAAATTGTAATCCCTCACACTTACGTTACTTACTCCAAACGGTATCTCGTTACTGAGTAGGAATGTGCGAATGCCTAACACAGGACATGAACAATATCAAAATAACAAGGCTTTACGGGACTTTAAGACAATGAAACACGACTTTACCCGGATTTCACCTGTGTTTAATAAGTGGCTGATGGCAGAGGTACGCCCCTGCTGGGTCTAGAGATACAAAGAAGTCCCCACTTTACCAAAGTGTCTGGAAAGTCAATGAAACGCTTCTTTCCTGGCCTAGCCTAGCTAGGTAGCTAGCTTTACTGTTGCTAACGTAATTGCAGCCCTTATGTTTATCGTTTCATGATCAACGTAACTGACCGCAAAGTATCCGCAGCATCTGTTAAAACGCCATGGTTCATGCAGATTGATTAGCAAAAGTAGGCTTGTGGAGCCTTGTTCTGCAGTGCCTTCACCATAGTATTTGGCCAGCTATCAGTTTTTGACTGCAGGCTCAGTTCCATGTTAAGGTGTACGGTTGTGTCCTTTGTTATAGCCAGCTCCAGCCTAAGGCAAAAGAAGAGAGAGCTGAGAGCGCCCGTGGCGACAAGGCACTTCCAAAATCAGCAAATGACAAATTAAGATATGTACTGATTATTTTTCATACTTACAAACTAAATATCCTGTGAATAAGCAAGAAGTCAACAAGTGTTACCGGAAGAATGTCATTATCCAACATAGCAATCCCTCATACTTTTCTACCCTTTCCTGCAAAATGGCGTCTCATGAATGAGTCGCGCGGCTGTCCCTGCGGTCTCTCAAAGAAGGCTGGTAGACGTGTTTGTAGAGGCGAACCTGCTCGGCCAGCTTCAGCGTCCATGTTGAAATGAAAAGCGCGCCGCGCGCCCTGGGCGCCTAGTTGCAAAAATTCAGAGGCACACGACCAAGCTCATCGTTTTTGGCCCGTAGAGCCTCGCGCCGGGGACGCGGCGTCAAGCAGAAACCAGGCTTAAGGCTGTTTAAGGCCTTAAACAACCTTGTAACATTGCTCTTTCCAGTGTGTTCATATTTGTGTGTGTTTATATTGTGGTTAGTGTGTCTCAGTGTGTGTTGCGAGACGCATGGCTTGTGTTTTACTATGTGTGTGTGGTGGGGGGGTCATAAACAGCAGAGTGGATACATTGTGTTGTGGAGATAAAAGATTCCAGTGGACAGATCAATAGGCCATATCAGCCTGCTGTTAAATTACTGATAACACTATTTGCTTTATTTGCTTTTTTTCTGCTGCTGCACACATGCCACATTTCTCTGCCTGGAGCTCTGATGTTATACTTGACAGCTGTGCATGTGTGTGTGTGTGTGTGTGTGTGTGTGCGCGCGCACCTATATGTTCTCGTAATGTCCTCACAATGATAATTTCAAGTTAGGAAATGATCGTGGTCCCGAAGTGTAAACGTCAGAGCTTCAACTGCATTGTATTGCATTAATGTATTTATTGCATGATACATAATTATTTCCTCATTAAGTTCATTTTCCCACCACCAGTTTTCATCGTAGTTTAGTTTCCCTTCCTTTTGCCCTTTTGGTACCCGCAGCAGGACTTTGACCCTGTGCGTCCTGGTGCGTATAACCGAGAACAGCGCTGGTCACAGCAGCAGGTGGCAAAGGGAAGCTCATCTGCACGTCCCTGTGGAACGGTGGCGCTGGACGCTCGGTGGCTTGGTGACTTCTCGCAGGGCTGGTTGGTGAACTACTGTAACTGGAGAGCTACTGCTAACACGCTAGCAAGCTGGGAACATGCCAGCACAAATCAGCCACAAGAGCTCTACGAGCTGGCTAGCTTGCTCACGGTCCGTTGTTAGCAGGTTGGGTGGCCAAACGGAAAATAAGTTAAAAGTTTATTCAAGAGGCAAGCTTTGCTTTGTCTGAGTAGTATCATCTGGCCGACCAAAGTTATATACAATTGGATAGTGCAACACAGCTGTGACAGCTTCTGTTTTGGACTTTCTGGGTCTCCGTTTCCACAAAAGTCAGGACGGGCAAGATTCATTCTTTCTTTTTCTTTTTCTTTTTTGCCTGTGCTGTTTTTGTAACGGCTCTGTCTTTATGAAATGTCATCTTTGAGTTTGCTTGCCTACATTGTCACAAATATGGCTTCTATCATTTCTTTTTCAAGGTGAGAATGTAAAGGTCCAGTATAAAAACAACACAGTTTGCTACGGTCAGCGATGCAAATTGGCATGGCAAAGTTTACCAAAGTTGAACTTGATTCCATGAATTTCTCTCATTTTCCCTGTGAGCATATTCATGTATGGAATTTCCATTGAAATGAATTGATTTCACTGCAAAATGTTGCCAAATGAAATAGTGTAGGCCTGTGTGACTGCGCCTTCAGCCTGCGTGAATTCAGAAAGCCGGGGAATTGTACATTCTGCACAGTGCTGTTTAATGCTAAGTGACACTGAAAGATAACATTTGTAGCATCAATGTGGTGTGCTAAAAATTAGCGCACCACATTTGTGACAGTATACAAGGCATGAAAGCCAGGTAAAAACTGTAACATTTGTGTAGATATGTATGATTATGAGTGATGTATCATTCAGTTTACTGCAGCTGAATAGAGATGCAGAATGTAGGTTTGGACTGGAGGACAGACAGAAAACAAACTGTGTGTGTGTGTGTGTGTGTGTGTGTGTGTAGGCATTGGGGGAGTTATTTAGTTCCTTGTTCAGTCTGTAACAATAGCGATGGCTATCAGTTTAATTCAATGGCTTAAGAGAAAGTGATATGTCTAGTTTTGGTCTGTACTTAAACAGAATTCTCTGTTTTATTTGGTTTCAGCAGGTTTACACTCTCATTCACCTCAAGTGGCAGCAACTGAATCCTGCTTTAATAGGTACAAACTGTCTGTCTCTTTTCAAACCCCCATTCATCAGACTTCCTCTAAGTTAACTTTTGAACATCGGAGAAAAACTGCTCATTCTCCCATGAACCCTGACAAGTTATGTGTCACACCTGTTTTCTCATGATGGATCCTCAGGTTCTTTTCTGTTATTTCTAGACGTATTTATCATTTAATAGATTACATGATAAATACACTAACAAGAATATAGAATATTCTAGAATATATATATACCCCCTTTTCATTCAGTGTACATTTTGGTTTTCCAACAGTCTAAGTGATATTTTTAATTTGCAATAACTTCATCAATTTGGCCGTGAAGGACTTTAAATATGGTTTAATTACAAATAAATATGGTCAACCTAATATTACTAGTTTGTATGAGTTTATACTGTAGTGTCCAGAGGAAGGCATCTAGTGAAGCCTCCCAGCATGCACCATGCCAACAAACTGGCGTCATTGTGTTCTACAGTGTTTCCACTGTTCCAACACTTCCATTGTTGTCACACTATTAGTTACCATTGAATGGAGTAATGTATTTTGACATGGTCCCAAGCAAAAAAGGACCGAACGTTTGCCCCAGCTCTGTTGAAATGGTTTGTCTTGACTTTCAAAAACCCGTTTCAGGCAGATGAATTGTATTATCCTTTACACTTTGGCAATATTGTTCACCTGACATTCATGCCAAGGAAGCGGGCTGAACTGAACTGAATTGAAACTGAATGGAATTGTTGATACTGATGTCCCTTCTGATTGAATATTGTGTAGATGTCCATTATGGTCCACGTTGGCTTCAATTTAAACTTCTGGAACAAGCAAGGAAGCGGACCTTCAGCAAAGACTGTGTTGTCGAGAAGGTCAAAAATTAGTTGTCAAGCTCAACTTTTAAACCAACACAGACAAGAAGTCCTGAGCGCTCACTGATGAAAGATTTGAATATCTACAGTTCAATGACAACTGAGAAAACTCTGTTGGCTGATGAGGCCTGTGTGACAGGGACAAGTGTGTAAGTGGACCTTGAGTGGAGAGTGTTTTGTCAGTTCCCAGTGATGATGTTCCAGATGTATGAGTAAGGGTTTACAACGTTCCCACCGTTTGTTTTCTTTGCTATTCAGGACATTGCACAGTAATTCAATCAGCTGTAGGATTACTTACATTACTACTAACTTCATACAAATGAAAATGTTCACTTCAATCCCATGAGTTGTCTGCTTGTAATAAAGTCATTGTTCTGTAAGGTGAGGCAATGATAGCACTTTTCTAACTGGGGTTAGGGTTAGCTGGTGTAGCCCAGGCTCGAGCTCTGTCTACCGCTGTGAGTGGACGTGACAGGAACGAGACAGCTGATGACAACAGGGACCGGGGGAGACAAGTTAGTGACGCTAACTACATTTGTCATATTTCAAAGTACTAATTATCAGATTACTTAAAGAACACGTGAGCAATCTGCTGCATTCTCCTAAAAGAAGCCTCATACAGAAGGGGCTGCTTTTAAAGCGTGATGTGGTGAATATCACCTTTAAGTTTCTCAAGCTTCGGCCTTCCGTGTTTTTTGGCCCAGAGATGCATCCTTCTTTGGCTGAACATGCTGGCTTCCTGTGGGCTTCCTCCCCCCCCCCCCCGTACGTATGGCACTTTTTCTTTTCTTTTGTTTTTTTGACAAAATGGCTCGGATTCGGATCAATCAAAGGGTCACTTCAGAATGGTTGTGATGCTCGCAAAAAGTGGGCATAGTTTTACAGCTTTTATTTTGAAATGATTGTGTGTGAGGAAAATTCTTTTTGGGCCTGTGGGCATCACATGACCTGCAATTCTGACTGTGGCCACTATGCCAAAGTCTCCGCACAGCCTAGGGGTTTGTTGCCCCCACTGGCCGATACACGTCATTTCATACGGGACTCTGGGACATGTATTTTTCCAAGGCACTTGCTGTTATGACCAGTAACCACAGGTTAGACTGAGGGGACAGAACTTTAAAAAGCCTGCTTATTATCTGAGTTAGGGAATGTATAAAACAATAAATGGAAAACATTCAGAAATACGTTATCCTGAAAAGGTGGTAGACTCTCGAAGGGTGTGTAAAGTGTGTGTGCTTACCTTCCAGGGCTGCCGTCTATAACGCACAGCTACAGGACAGAAGCTCGCACTTTCAGTAGTTGAAGGAATGTGAGCGGACTCTGGTGGAGAGAAGGCTATGACCTGATAGCTGGCCACGGTGTGTGTGTGTGTGTGTGTGTGTGTGTGTAGGTGCATGTCCCCTCCCAGCAGTAAAGTGTATTTTATTGGAGTTAACACTAAGGTCAAATAAAGCAGATTTATTTCTACGGATTACTAGCACTCTGCTAGCCAGTCCATAAAACAGAAACCAATCACTGACACACACACACACACACACACGCTCACACTGAAGGACTGTGCAGCGGAGATATCATAGCTACTGTGTGACTGAGCCACTGTGAGAATAAGGTGTTATGTTTAACCATTTTAGCCCTGAAGCCCCACAAAGACCTTAAAGTGAGTTCAGGTGTAGCAGCTGGACCCCCGCTCTCGTCCCTTCGCGGCGTCTCACGTCGGGGGCTCTCTGTGCTGGTGCCCAGCATTAACATTTTTGCTGAAATCCATTTGCCAATCATTTTCATGCTCATGTTATGGTGCATTTCAGTGCAGTACTGCTGTGTGTACAGTGGAGTTTAGTGTTTACTCTGAGGCCTGGACATCTAATAAACACTGTTACCTGCCCCAATGTATTCCTAAACACACTGTTTGCAAGTATCTGAAGGAGATGAGCACAAATGACTTTAAATCAAATGCAAGAAATGCAACTTTTATTTTGGCAGAACACTTTCAGCGTCTTTGCTGTTGCTTGTTTCCTCCAGCAGGCGGATCCTCGACGGCTTCCCTGGAAGGTGCTGACTGTTACGACGGTGACTGAAATGAAATACACAGAAAACTGGCTAGCAGTTATAATCCAACAGGAACAGTCAATGGCAACATAAATTCATGTGCACACTCACTTGTATTTAACGCATGAAAACATATCAAATCAGCATGATATTGAGCATAAGTATGCCGGGCCTGAAACGATATTATAGATGCAAATATATTATTGGACTGATACCAATAAGATGCTGCAATATATACGTAGATGTAGTTATTATCATTACATCTTTGCTGCAGCCAAAGACTTTACTGTGAACGGGACAGAATATTAAAAGCACCTTTCAATATAATGCCGTTCGATTGCAAAAGCACCACTACATGGCTTCAAGAATGATCAGAGAGTTGAGTCAACATCTCTGTCCAAGTGTCAGAAACACGATCACAGGGGTACTTATTATCTGGTAACTCAGTATAGACGTCCGCATTAATGTAGACAAATAAACTGTCACAAAATGTTTGAATTTCTACACCGACTGAAATGACGAGCGGATCGGTTAGTGGAGTTCCGTGCTTGAACATCTGAGAAATCTAAAAACACTATGCCACTGCAAGACACGGCCAAACAGCGACGATAGTTCAAAGCCACCAGGGTTTGATGAATGATTCATTGATTAATCAATTAGCAGACAATAAAACGGCATTTCTGAGATGTATGCTGCACTGATTGGCTGCCATAATTTCCTGCTTTGTCAGGAGCATGATAGCTCATAAATATTGATCTGCTGGTCATCTGTGTGTGTGTGTGTGTGTGTGTGTGCGCAGTGCCCGGTCAGCAGTTTGAGTGTCATTGTTTGTTAAATCGACCAGAACCACACCGAGGCCTTGTATTGAAATATTAAAAGCATTAATGTTGCCAAGCAGTGTAAGAGATCTGACTGATACAAAGATGGACATCACACTGAGTTGCTGTCTTGTTTGGCACAGCCACTGGGGGCGCCAACGTCAGGCATTTTTCAATTCAGACTGCATTGTGACGTCGACAACTCGACTTGTCGACAATATGTTGCACCTAAGGTCAAGGGAAGGCGAGCTCACCCTGCACGTCATAGCAGTCCCTCAACCAGTCAAGGAGGGGCGACATCAGCCGCTGTCTATTCCAAACCCGCCTCCAAAGTCTCAAAAGTCAGCTTGCCGAGCCGTTGGGAGCGCGGGGGGGTCGAGCTCGCCCTCGGCACAGCCCCGTGCTCGCGGAGCGGGAACGCTCGTATCACGTGCACGTGCCTGTTTTTATGTGCACAGGTTTCGAGACTGCATTAGTGCTAGCTAACCGGCCACGTTACCGCGGCGTGGCGCACTGAAGAGCCTCCTGAAGGGATCGTGCTGTATGGGCCGCTGGAGATCGCAGGAATGCACAGATATCTCATCGGTGGATTGATATGAGATTAGTGGATATCCATGGTGCCCAGAGCATCGACCCTATTTTTTGATAATCCCGTGGCCTTTCCTTCAGCACCACTCTTACACCAAAACTTCCACACGTACTCGTGTTGACACATTGTTTTATTTATTTTCCAAATGGGGTTCATACCAACTTGAGCATCGTCCATGCTACACTTGCAGGAAAGACAGTGATTTACTGGTGTCTCGTTCACTGCACTGTGTTAGTTTCAGCAAAGGACTGTGCCTGTAGTTAAACTAACTGCTAGAGAACACACACACACACACACACACACGCTGATCACTGAGCTGTGACTTCCACCAATAAAAACTCATCTGGCCCCACTGCCTCAGCCTAACCTCAGGGTTACCACAGAGATCACCAAAATGACCTCCAGTCAGGTGGGGAGGCAAGGGTGAAGTCACCTGTCTGTCATCCGCAAATCCATCCATCATGCCACTCCTGCCACTCCTCCTCCTCCTCCTCCTCCTCCTCCTCTCCTGTCCTAATTCAACTTAATGAATCAACTGAGCAATATTTATTCAAATAAAATAGATAAAAAGGGAGAACAGTATGAGTATATTTCTTTAACCGTAGAAAAGGTTTCAGTCGTAGTCGTCTGGACGCTGTTTTCAGAATCAAGACGTTTTGGCTCCCATCCGGAAGTCATTCTCAATTGAGACAAAATTATATTTCTTTAAGTTAGGAATTCACGTAATTGAATTTGATTAGTTATCCACATTGATTTGTACCTCATCCCTGCTCAAGTGTCACAGTTAGCTCAGGACCAGCTGCACAGGACCAGCTGCACAGGACCAGCTGCACAGGACCAGCTGCACAGGACCAGCTGCACAGGACCAGCTGCGCGGCTCCAGCTGCACAGGTCCAGCTGCACAGGACCAGCTGCACAGGACCAGCTGCACAGGTCCAGCTGCACAGGACCAGCTGCACAGGACCAGCTGCACAGCTCCAGCTGCACAGGACCAGCTGCACAGGACCAGCTGCACAGGACCAGCTGCACAGCTCCAGCTGCACGGCTCCAGCTGCGCGGCTCCAGCTGCGCGGCTCCAGCTGCACAGGTCCAGCTGCACAGCTCCAGCAGCCCAGCTCCAGCTGCTGCGGCCTACCCGGCCTGTGATTGAACGCCCCAGTCAGAGGAGTCAGGCTTTCACTGCGAGCGAAGCAAGCCCATAACGGAATACATAGATCACCGGAGAACCACCGGGGGGGGGGGTTATTGTGAAGGTGTCTCTCAGAGTCGAGTGCTGCAGGTTCACTAATAGTTTTTAACTCTCAGGGATGACTCAGACCAGGCAGGGAAATGTTATGGGACATATATTTTAGCATTATAACACTAATATGTAATCATTTATGTTTAAAGGATAAGGCTGACAATATTCTGTACTTTTCTTTATTATATTGTATTTATTATTATATTTATTATATTATATTGTCAACAAATTCCACGTGCAGACCCACACGAACAATGAATGTATCTACGAACAAGCATTGTGTGTGTATCCAAAGCCTGATGTATATTATTCCAAAAACTAGTAAATACACATCAATGAGCCGCTATGGAAGTGAATACTGGACTATATTCAAATGATAATGTAAACTTGAAAATGAAAACGTAATTCCACAGTAGCATTATCATTTTCCACATGTATAATATGATAATTGAATATTGTCCACTGTACAGCAGGTTAAGTCAAACAGCTTTCCATTTTCATTTGAATGTGGTCGGAGAGCGCCCATACGAGCGTGGAAATGAATATGAAAATTGGATTACTGCATTTTCATTTTTACTCAAATAACATACATATGTGGAAAATGATAAGGCTATTGTGGAATTACGTTTTCATTTTCAAGTTTACATTATCATTTGAATATCACACCATGATCACACACACGGTACTTTATCTTGACTTTGTTTTGGGTCACTGACGTCGTCCGTAGGACCCGGGAGCCCCCGGCAGGGCGGGAGGGCAGAAGCTACTCAGGATTCTCAATTGATTTTGTTGAATTTGTTGACAGTAAGAAAAATATAGAATATCACCAGCCGCAGCCTTTTAACACAGGTCCCAAAGTTAGCTTGGTTTTTTAAAAGGCTCAGTAATTTCCTGACACTGGATTTCTGGCCCGGAGTGTGTGTTCCTGGTGATGAAGGAACATGCCACCCGGTGCGACACTGACGCTCACTGATGTGTTTGAACAACAGTGGAGCTCTGTGGCTCAGAGGACGAAGACATCTGTATCCCTTAACTGCTAACAGTCGTCTGCCAGTGACTGTAATATCGCCTGGTTGCAATGCTGCTACACTGTTTCAGGCTTGTCAATTTAAAAGTGCTGGAATTCAAATGAGTAAAATACGAAAATCAGGTAAGAGAAAGACAGAGCCACAGAGAGGGAGACAGACGGAGACAGAGACAGGCAGACAGTAGAGTGTAATGATTCCAGATGAGCTGAGTGGTCTGCCTGACAACTGAAATGAACAGGAATCAATAGTGAGAGCGTCTGTCTGCAGCAGATAAGACGCACACACACAATGTTGACTATTAAAGACGACAGCTTGAGATATTACACTATTAGTTATGCTATTTTTAATCAGCTATCATATTTAATTAATTCTTCAGGTCAGATGCTATCGGAGTGTCTAACTGTGGGTATGTGTGTGTATGTTGGGGGGTGGGGGGCTGTGTGTGTGTGTGTGTGTGTGTGTGTGTGTGTGGAGGACGTGGGGCTATTACTCCTGCAATGGGAAGAGGAGGAGGGCTAATCTAAAATATAGAACCTTGAACAGACACAAAAGAGAAAAACAGGAGGAACAGAGGAAGCGGAGGAGGAGGGCAATCATTTGCACTATGTGCTTCATAATAATAATAAATAGGGGTGCACTGATTTAGGGTTTTGAAAGCAGCCATTTTGTGTCAGCATTCAATAGTTTTACATTTTTAAAATCAGTATCTAAGTATTCAGTGCGTCTTGTCAAACCTGTCAGAAACAAGGTTTCGGTTGCGAGCCACTCTGCTGAGACTGACAGCCCAAAAGCAAGCGCACAGCATGTGACAGCTGCGCGCGGAGGCGGAGGCGGAGGCGGAGGCGGAGGCATGAACATCGCCATCACAGCAGACATGTTGTCTAAAATGCTTGACATCTGCTTTGATGCTTAGAACTCATACAGTATATACATGGAAATGTGTTTCATTATATTATTACTATCGCTGAAATATCAATGTAAAGAATACAAATAATTTGGCTTGATTTCATTTCCAGTAATATATCATTAGATATGCAATTTGTGCATATTTCCCCAAAACACAGGAAAGCGTATAAAAGTCTGCCTGTAGTAATCCCTATAAATGTTTTTTTGAGTTACAGGAATGCACCAAAAACAGGAATAATCCTGCAGGAAAATGGAAAAAATGAATACTAAGAACAATAAAAAGAGGAAGACACATTCATGCAGACTTGTGTGGACTGTGTGTCAGAAGCCAGCCATCCAGTGCAGTATCGATCAGCTGTACAATAACAATACTGACCGTGGAGACAGCAGAGCACGCCACCTCCCGCTGACCGGCCGCCGCCGTCAGCTCAGGCAGCTCCAGCTGCTAATTATAGTAATTATGATTCATTACTGGCTGAGATTAATTTAATAAAGAGGAGGCTGAGCAGAGCTCGTTAACCTTCATTACAATAATTATAGACACATGCAGACTGGTGAGAGGGAGAGGCACACACTGTGTGTGTGTGTGTGTGTGTGTGTGTGTGTTCTTATATCCCGGTGGGGGCTTGAACCTGAACGCACACTAACCCAGGGGACTTGTGTCTCCTGGGGACTGCTCGTTAAGGGGAAAGACTTGCTTTTAGGGTTCAGGTTACAGTTAGTGCATTATGTCAATGACTGTCCCCCAAAACGTGTGTGTGTGTGTGTGTGTGTGTGTGTGTGTTCTCAAAACAATAATAAAAAAGTGAGAACATTTTGCAGATCCTCACTTTAAGTTAATTATGAATTATGAGTCAGGAACCTCGTTATTTCCACTGTATTTTACCCGTCCTGAAGCCTTTTATATACTGAACAGCTGAGTGGAATATCTCGTTATGACATTATTTTACAATATTTATAAAACATAAATATAACATTGTTGCTGACATTCTTCTTCTTCTTATTACTGTTATGTTATTATTGTTGTTCATTATAGATCTAAATTTCTGGAGGTAACGGGACATTAGACATGAATTTTACTCCACTAAATTCTTCCGAACATTTCCGGATTTCAAGTGGACTCAGGGCTCAGTCTAAACGGGTCCAAGGCCAAAAGACAGGCAGACATTACTCCGTTGTGCTGTCCCAGACGTAGCGTGGACGAGGGTCACACTGACGTTTAGACTTACACTAGTGCTTCTTCGAAGACACAAGTTGTTAAATATATATACATATATATGTATATATGTGTGTATATATAGATATATATATATATATATGTATATATATATATATATATGTGTGTATATGTGTGTATATATATATATATATATATAAATGTGTATATACATATACACACACACACACATATAAATATACATATATATATGTATATATATATATATCTTTAACTTGATAGGGTAAACATGGGACTTCTTTATGTCAGTGAAATCCAGAAGAGGCTGACTGACGCCTTGGACTTCATCTGCAGATAGATAATAATAATAGTTTCTATACTGACACTCTTCCATGCTCTTGGCCTGCCACTCTGCTCATTGTTGCTGTAGCAGTGTGTGCTGGCAGTGCTTTATCGTGGTCTTCCACCATAGTTAAAATGCTAATATTTCCCAAGGTGAATAAGCTGCTGTGATATTTAATATAGTTAATATATTGACTGTTTTAAAATAAAGCCATAAAGCCTCCAGCTGGAAGCAGGAAGTAGATCAAAAGGCTCCCGTAATGGGTTCAGCTCTCTGATTGGCTAATCATGTCTCTTTGTTGCAGTCATTATTTTGCTCAACTTTTAATTTCTTCCTCCTAAGGATCATTGAGCAAGGCAATTACATGGAGCTGACCTTGTGTATTAGGGCCGGGGAGGAGGACAGGAAAGATGTCCCATCACCTCTCTTTCTTTTTTAATTTCTTCCACAACAATATAAAAAGTGTGGCGTCAGAGCCTCCATCACTACGTCCCTCTTCTCTGTGGCTGAAAATGAGAGTCAACGGAATATTAAGTCCCTTGCATTTGAATAAACACGTCGTGTGTTAAATCAAAATCCAATTCTGTGGTCTATTATTTTCTGGCATAGTAATGACTGCCAAGGATTAGGAATCAATATTTCACTGCAGCGGGGACATTACCGGCTTTATTCAGGCCGTAATTGAGTTTTGAGGAGAGGCCCTGCCCTGGAATCTGCATTCAAGATAAGGGCCCCTTTCATGTGGATGCACGAGTAAAGCGAGAGCGAGGCGCCACGCCAGGCCACGCCAGCTAGGCCCACTGTCGCCCCGCTGCACTCGAGTTAGCACGACTTCTAGCTAGCATAACTCGGAACCGGCTGTAGTAACTGTTGTCAACCTACCTGTGCACCTGCACCTGCACCTGCTTCAGCCAGGTGTGTCACCTGCTAGCCTGCAAAGCGGCTAACAGCTCACTTATTTCACTTGTGAGTGGACGGAAACAAGTTCACGTCATAAGGTCTGCGAGCCGCTTCTGCGACTCTTCCCGCCCTCTGGGTCTCCTCGTGCTCGGATAGCAAAGTGGCCCAGACCGCACGCTCCGCGCGCGCAGCCCCGAGATAATAGGCCATTAGTGGAAGTGGGATTCATTTGTAGCCAATTACAACCCGCAGAGTTGAATAGGAATGCATAAATAAGGAGGGAGACGGACACACACACACACACACACACACACACACACACGGCATGTGAGGAGGCTGTATGATAGAGGGTCCTCGAGGGGCCGGCGAAAAACCAAAAAAGGCGTTGGAAGCTGAAGGGGAGAGAGGGAGAGGGAGGGAGAGGGAGGGAGAGAAAAGATGGTGATGAGAGAGGGGGCTTCACTTAACTAATGGGGAGAGAGGGACAGCGAGAGAGAAAGAGAGAAAGAGAGAGGGGGCGCGAGCTAGTTTGAACTATTGGAGAGATATATCAGCGTCCGTCCCGCCTTCAACTCCTGTCAGGCTTCCGGAGCGCGCACCCACCGGTGAGCAGACGGAGCGCGCGAGGCTGGAGGTCGGGACGCCAGCGCTGTTAGTGAGTGTGCCGACACGGGAGGACGGCGCCGGAGGCTACCAGGCAGGCGCAGGCGGTGTGCTGAAGAAGGGACGGAGCCGCAGAAAAGAAGACAGAGAAGAAGTCGCAACTTTGACGGCACCACGGCCGGTAGTCCAGATAAAACTGTCCAGACTCTCACCCATGGAAAACTTTAACGGGCTGGAAGCATCACCTCACACTGGATGCTGATGGACTCGTGAACCGGCCTGCGGTGTGAAGTTACTGTTCTGACATGAACGGGCCTGTCATACAGTCCCGTTAAAACGGTTTGGTCTGAGTCATTTTTCACCGCTCCTGCATTTTAATCCGGATTCTTAATAGGCCTTTATGGGAAAGGGACAGTAAAGTGATGAACCGGGACAGAGCGGTACCGGGGCCCGGAGCGGACGGGGTCCAGACCGTGATCAGCCGGGACAGAGCCGTAGCAGGGCCCGTGGCGGACACGGTCCATCCCGTGATGAGTCGGGACAGAGCGGTACCGGTGCCCGGCGGGGACGGGGTCCAGACCGTGGTGGGCCCGGACAGCGGAGACATGCTGGACGGAGGTGCTGCCGGGGAGAAGCGGCTCTTCTCCAGCGCGGGGGCCGGAGGCAGAGATGCTCAGGCCGTGGAGAACCACTCGGAACCTCCGCCGACGAACCCGGTGTTAGCCCCGCCACAGCAGGTAGATGCGCGGGGCCAAAGTTCATGGATGTTCTCGGGGAAAGGGTGTAGTTGTAGCAGCAGAGAGTACCACGACACCTGGAGACGCAGAGTGTAAATAAAAACAGATCCACGAGGATCAGTGGACAGAGCAGGCAGGCAGGCGTGCATGAAAATACAGAAAAGTAGCCGCAGGACCGCCGGGCCCGTGGCCCGCGGCCCGTGGCCCCGGCGGTCCTGTGGGTGCTCGTTTCCTCTGCTCACGGGAAACGCCTTGCGGGCCCGTGTGTCCTGTCACGTGAATTTAGATAGAGGCACTTTGCTGACTTGGTTCTGCAGCCCGGGATCGATCACACCGAACGGAAACACGGGCCACGCTCCGTTTCCCTTCAGCTGAATCCTTCCCAGCCAAGCGGAAGTGCCGGGAAGTTTTAGTTTGAAAACGCGTGTAATTCACAGAGTAGACGTATTTCGATGTTTCCAGCCTGAAACAGATTCAGGGTCAGTGCCGCACACCACAGCCCGGTCTCCGCTCGACCACGGCTCCGTATCGTCGGGTGCCGATGGGCCCCCGGGTGCTACCCGCGCGCTCCCTCGGATTATTTCGGGAGAGAATTCTATTGTTAATGTGGGATTATTCGCGTGACATGCTCCAGGCCGGCCTCGTTAGTACATGAAGGGTCCTAATCAGGACGTAGAGCAGGGAACATGCGCCGCCTTTTTGGCTTGACATAAATCTTCAGGCTAGAAATCCAGCGCGGGCTCCATGGTGGACGGCCGCGGCTCCGGCTGCGGCTGCGGCTCCGGCTGCGGCTCCGGCTGCGGTCAGGGACGTGAGCAGCCTGTTGGGGCTTTCTGGAATCAGACATGCTGTGTTTGAGTCCGCGGAGAGAGGCTCAGCCCGGCCTGCCGCCGCCTCAGCGGGAAGCCGCACACATGGAAGCGGGTGGAATCACTGTAGGCCATCGTTACAACGCGGGGCTTTATTATTAGCATTATTGCTTTTATTATTATTGTTGTTGTTGTCATCATTGTTACTGCTATTATATCATCATCATCATTATTATTGTTATTATTATTATTGGTATTATTATTATTGTTATTATTATTGGTATCATTTTATTATTATATTATTATTGTTATCATTTTGATCATATTATTGTTGTTATTATTATTATATTATTATCATTATAATTATTGTTTTCATTGTTATTATATTATTGTTATCATTTTATTATATTATTATTGTTATTATTATTATATTATCATTATAATTATTGTTTTCATTGTTATTATATTATTGTTATCATTTTATTGTTATATTAGTATTATCATTATTATTTCTATTATATTATTATCATTATTATTATCACTATTATTATCATAATTATATTATCATTGTTGTTAATATATTATTATATTATTATTATCATTATTGCTGTTATTATTATTATTATTATTATCATCATTACTGTTATTATCATCATCATCATCATCATCATATTTTGATGGCTGAGGGTTTCTTAATCAGTCATTCATTTGACAGAAGTGTAGTGGTGTAAATGACTGATCACACTTGTTTCCATCTGAAACCGTAACTCAGTCAGCGTGAATGAAAATGGTTCCTGCAGGGAACCGCTGAGCTGTAACAGGCAGCAGATACTGTCAATGAATAATTCCGATGCGTTGTTTGCCAGGGCCCTACCGGGCACCGGACCACCTCTTTCTCCGTACTGGACATCCTGGACCCCAACAAGTTCACGAGCAGCCGGCGACACCAGCAGCTGCAGCAGCACGCGAACCACCGGGGAGAGCGCGAGCTGAGCGCGTACGGGGCAGAGAACCGGAGAGGAGGAACGGGGGAGCGCGAGCCCGGCCTGGAGCCCAGCAAAGGCCGCTACGGTGCGGAGGAATACCAGAGCAGTAAGTCGGAGTTCCCTTCGGCCGCTTGTCCGTTTCTCTGTCAGTGTGCTGTGTTTTCCCGCCGTGGCGCTGCGTTCACCTGACCCGGGCAGGGACGGTTCACCGTGTGTCGGGTGGGTGTGTGTGCCTTTTGTGAGCCCGTTCTCTTGTTTTAGAAATGTAGGCTTTTCTGCGTGAACGCTGCGGTGGTGGGGGGGCAGGCCGGGAGGCCGGCAGGCCGGCAGGCCGCGGGTCCGGGTAGAAACCAGGCGGCTTTAGGGATCCAGAAGTGGGAGCCGTTCGGTCTCGGCTCTCTGCCAAAGAAAAAAGAACAGCACGGAGCGGAGTTAAAAAGAAGAAAGCATGCAGTGATTGGCCACGGTTCGTGTGTGTGTGTGTGTGTGTGTGTGTGTGTGTGTGTGTGATCAGTGTTATTGATTGCTGAATATCTGTTTCTAGCACGCTGTTCAGAGCCGATGCTGGCGGGTCACACCTGTCTCTTTCTCTCCTTCACTCTTTACATTGAGCGTCGCTATTTTCCCGCCTCTGGCCATTACATAGCGCGTGAGTGCCGATGGAAAAAGGAGAAATGAAGCTGCGTCCCGCGTGCTCAGTGCGCAGCCAGTGTGAAGCTGAAGGGCCGGACACGGAGCCGGGAACAGCGAGGCGCGGAGCGGGGAACAGCGGGGCGCGGAGCGGGGAACAGCGGGGCGCGGAGCGGGGAACAGCGGGGCGCGGAGCCGGGAACAGCGGGGGCTGCTCCGCGGAGCCCCGTGTCCTCACCATGCCGATGGCCGCGCTGTTAGGACGCCGTAACGCTCTCCAAAAAAGTCCAGTCGTATCAAACACAGGTCGAGTTCATTTCCGCACCACTGAACGTTAAGGTCCTCACTGCAGACACTGTAAATGAACTCCCCCCATCCCCTTTCAGCAGGTGTTTCTCTTCCACAAGCTGTCTCCTACAGTCACAGGTCTTCCAGTTACCGTTAACGCATTTATTAACGACAGCATGTTTGTGCCCTGAAGGCCTGGGAGCCAATCAGAGGCTAACGCAGAGTACACAATAAACGCGTAGGATTCAAGAAATATGTTTATATATATATATATATAATTTTATTTATTTTATTTTTTTATTTAACAAGCCATTTCAATATCGGCCCTAACTTTGAGAACGGGTTGACTTGTTCCGTGAGGCCCAGCGCTCAGACGGGGAACAGGCCCGCCGGCCTTCCAAGCCCGCGCTTCTTTTTCCGGTTCATTTTAGGATTTTCCTCTGAAACTGTGTCAGTTTAAAGTTTTATGCATTTTTCTTTTTATGTCCGTTTTATTGAGTCATAAAGTACATGGCACATGCTCACAGTGGATTTCCAGACGGACACAAAGACTTCTTAAAAGTCACGGACTGAATGAGGAATGCTTTTATTAGACATTTCAGTGTTGCACTTGCACTCCAACTGCAATGTGTTCATGGAGTATTTTTAGGATAACACAGTGGGTTTGTGTTGTGTTTTAACCTGCTAAAGTTTTGGAGCCACGGCTGGACGAGCAGCGGGCCTGGAGTCACTCTCCTGCTGGTGTCCCTGGCAGCGGGGGTCAAAAGCTCTTTGACTGGTTGTGTGATTGGCCCCTGTGGAAGTCCTGTGACATCAGGGGAGGCTGGGCCACACGGCCACTATTTTTGATTTCATTATTATTTTCATATTGTGTGCTGTCTCCTTAAGTCAGCAGTGTTATCTTTATAGTACGCAGTTGCCATATATTGTACTATATTACACTTGGACAAAGGCGGGCCTGAGCAAGACCAGATTACCGAAACACATTCACACCTGGGGGCCTGAAGGTCCTGGTCCACTGTGTGGCGATTAGATTTACTGCCAATGTATTTGAAACACCACTAAAGCACAATTACACTAAAATGCTAAAGGCTCTAACGCTGTTTCAAATCTTCGATTTCGCCTTTATTATTTCAGTTGATATTATGCGTGCATGGTACACTTCCCAGTATTTAATTAAAGACTTCAAACTGGGGGTACCCAAAGGGCCCCGGGCCCACAGATGTCGATGCTCCGTAGTTTTCTCGAGGCCAGCGCAGAATCCTGCTGCGGGCGCTTACCTTCTCATTATGGGATGGACGTTATTCTGACATTGTCTTTGTTGTGTGTGTATTTCCAGAGGAAGGCTTTGTATACAGAAGCCCGGATGAGGATGACTACCACAGATCCGGGACCCCAGATTCAGAGGCTCCGGACGGGCCCTACAGCAGCGAGGAGAGCAGCTCAGCTCTGCCCAGTAATGGAGAAAGAGATCTGGGCCAGCACAGCCACCAGGACCCCGGCAGAGACACGGCGAGCCCCGGGGGAGGCCCTGCAGGCCAGATCACCAACGTCCAGACCAGCGGGGGCCAGGGCCCGCAGGGCAAGCCCAAGAGGAAACGCTCTGGCTCGGACTCCAAGTCGGGGAAGCCCCGTAGAGCCCGGACTGCCTTCACCTACGAGCAGCTGGTGGCGCTGGAGAACAAGTTCAAGTCCACGCGCTACCTGTCAGTGTGTGAGCGGCTCAACCTGGCCCTGTCGCTTTCCCTCACTGAGACCCAGGTCAAGATCTGGTTCCAGAACCGCCGGACCAAGTGGAAGAAACAGAACCCCGGAGCCGACACCTCCGCCCCCACCGGCGCAGGAGGAGCGGGAGGAGCTGGAGGTACGGGAGGAGCAGGAGGAGGCCTGGGGAGCCTCAGCCCCCTCAGCCCATCCCCTCCAATCAGCGGGCACCTGGCCATGCACGCTGGCTACGCCGGCCACCACCACCCCCCCGCCGGCAGCCTGGTCCAGCTGCCTTTCCTCACCGCCAGCCACGTCCTGTCCCCCTTTATGCTGGGGACACAGAGCTACGCTGCACCCGCCTTCTACAGCACACACCTGTAGACACACACACACACACACACCCCTCTGAGCCCAGAGAGACGGGAATGTATGAATGAACTGCAGCACAGCAGACAGACGGTCAGCGTCCAGCTCTCCTTTTTACTACCAACATTTGAAGGCTTTAATTTCAACGGATTATTTTGATAGAATGTGAATATCTACCAGAAACTGTACATAAATCTATGTTCTAGCTCCCTATTCCGAATGCTGTTTTAAACTACGTACTAGACAAATAGTTGATTTCTTTGTTTCTAAAAAAAGTCTGTATGAATATTGAATGTTTATTTATAACTTAAGGAATGGCTTGATCTGTTGTCAGTACCGTGTAACTCCAGCTGTGATTGTTTTCATTTCTGTTATTTATTGAATTTGTTGACAGTTTCCATAAAATCCTTGGATGTACTGAATCCTCAACTCAACATGATATGGTCCTTTGATATTAAAACAATGACAATTAAACACTGAAAACTAGCCCAGTGAAGTCATTTTAATGGAACAGTCTGACAGCACGGTGGCTCAGAGTCAGCGCTGTCTCCTCAGCAGGAAGGTCCTGGTTCAGCTGTGGCCTCGCTGTGCGAAGGTAGCGCGTTCTCCCACAGCTCTGTCGGCTTGTCCCCACAGTCCAGCAACATGCAGGTTAGGGACACTGGACGGTTTTCTGTCTTTGTGCATTAGTCCTGACTGGCAGCCTGTTCGGAGTGTACCCTGCCTCTCACTGAACGACCCTAAACAGGTCAAATTAAAAATAGCCCCGCTAGCAGCTCTGTGAGGCTGTACTTAGCCTCGGCCGTACTTTGAGCTAAATGCTAACACGCTCACAACGGCAATGCTAGCAATGCTCATTAGTTTTGCTGGTATTTGGTTATAAACCAAAGTATTGGACAAGTTCAAATGTCGACCTGATGATGGCGCTAGATGAAAAGTCAGAGGATCACCAAAGTCAGTAGGATTCATCCTGTTGGGGGCAGGAATGTGTGTACCAAACCTCATGGAAATCCACCTAAACATTTCACTCTGCACCCAAAATGTCAACCTCTGAGTGACGCTAGAGGAAAAGTCAGGGGATCACTGAGCCGCTAGGACGCATCGTCTGGGGACCGGGAATGAACTACAGTTGGTAGCAGTCCATAGAGGTTGAGATATTTCTCTAAGAAAGTGACAAGTTTGAACAGCTGGTGGCGTTAGAGGCGAAGGGACCCGGAACGTCTTTACAAAATTACATGGCAATCCATCCAGTAGTTGTTGAGCTATTTCAGTATGAACCGAAGTGGCGGGCTGACCGACCGACGGACCAAAATTGCCGTCCCTCGAGCCGTGTAGCTAGCGCGGCTAAAAATGGATGTTCAAGAGCAGAAGCGGCTCAGCCCGATTCAGTGGTTTCCAGAATCACAGCCCGTTTCCATTTTGTTGATTCAAATAGGGATGGAGTTACCGGGGGAGCAACAATCAACCAATCAGGTGTTATTAAGAATGTGGACATCATCGTCCTACAGAGCTGAACACAATGGTCACACAAATGGCGACAAGCGCAGATTAGATCGACACAGCTGTAGAGGTTGTTGTAAGTCAGAGAAATACCTCTTAATCTGTTCATTTCTTCGATTGTCGTGAAAAACGTTAATGACTCAAAGCTGTTAATGTTAGCGGCTCAACTTCGTCAGCTTCGAATGACATCAGTGGGATGGATGTGTCACTTGTTACCGACTGGTTAGGGCAAAACATTCGTCAACGTTCACCTCAGTTAGTTTGGTTCATTTCGAATCCATTCAGTTCAGTTCAGTTGGAATTCCAGTAAGAAATGGCGTCTTGCAGCAGTGTTAATGCTAACCCACACTACACCAACGGCTTAGTTATCTCAAAAGAGTAGGCTACGCCACCAATTTAGCATCGCACTGAACATCGTCAGACTCATGATGGACAGTTAAAGTCAGCGCAGCAGAACCACAGTCTTTTATTTCACACATTCCTCAGTTCCACAATGCAAGTTTACTGCTGACAGCTTGGTCAGCAGTGGTGAGTCAGGGGTGCTACGTTAGTGCTAGCAGCGGCTAACGCAGCCTGCAGCCTGCAGCCGAGACGAGCAGCAGCTGCAGAGCTCTGCTGAGCTCACTTCTTTCCGACTCCACACCAACACGTTAGTTTCAGTTTCACACCTGTAGCCTTCAGCCCCGACCGACGCCGACTCGAGTGACATCACTTGAGGACATTTATCAGACTGCACACGGCTCGCTCTGACACACTGAAGGCTTTACACTACTTTTCCACACCTGCAGTAGAACACAAACACACGCCGAGGTGTAAAATAGATGTGGCGTGCCCTTTAACTTAACGAAGTGGTGAGAAACAGACTTATTACTGTCTGGGAGCATGAATACAATTCCTGAAAAATATACCAGACTTTAAACCGGAGAAAACCAAAAGAGACAATGGGAATCACCACCTTACCTCCATCTGAGGGTTTTATAACAAAACGCCACACCGATGCTGCTACAAGGCTCTATCATTAAATCCCACTCGACACTGATCACGGAGCTCGACAAGCTGTTGCTCTTCATATTTAATGAGCGATTAACACGGCGACATCGAGACGCTTTACCTCGCAGCAGCAGGGTGCAGGTTTATTTGATTTTCTGTGTTTATTACAATTTTTGTTACACTTGAATGAAACAGGTGACAGGCAAGTGCTCCCTTCATTAATACAGAGGCCAAGTACCTGTGCCCCCCTTGGGACCACCCCTGTAAACCACGTAGGTTTTCCTCAGCAGTTTCTGAACAAAGAACCGGGACTGAAGCTGACTCCGAGGAGTCATGCTGGGCTGGGGGTGCACAGGCATGGCCCGACGGCCACAGCCCAACGTGTCTGAATGGGCACGAGACAGTCCAGGTGGGCCACTCTCATATCTGCATGTAAATGGTAAATGGCTGCATTTATATCACAGGTTTTTCCTCTCATTCACTCTCTCACACCGAACGCAGCGAGCTTCGATTTGGGGATCGAACCGCCGACCCTGTGTACCTCCCCTCTACCTCCTGGGCCACAGCCAGACTTCGATAACTACTCTGTGCTGGGGTCTTGCGTTCTGGTTCCCTCGGTGAACGCTGTGGAGATTACGATGATCATGGAAGTCTGCGAGACGCCAGTTTAAGATGATTCCCTTAATCCATTTAATAAAGGAGCACTCCACCAATTTCACTCGAACAGAAATGTACTCGTCACGAGAGGAACAACTCAGCCAGGGAGTTGTACAACGTCTCCTGCGGCTTTATCGAGTCAGAGAAAATAACCCAGATGATGTCATGATGATGTCATCAGGGTTATCCCAGGTTGGGCTTGGAAACTACACGTTTATAGGAGAAAGCCTGTTACAAACCGGGGGCGTGGAGTTTAAAAGATATGGGTGTTTACCAGGCGGGGGTCTGATGAAAGCGGTTATTGCACTTTGGGAAATGTAGGATCAAGTGTTTCTATTCCTACTATGTTTATTGTTTTGCACCAAAATACCAGAGCAGATTCCCAGTATGTGTGAACCTACTTGGCGAACTTCCTGCCGCATGTATTTGAAGTGGCAGCGTTTCTAGTTTGCACACTGACAGCTAACAGAACATCAGTTCCACTCACTCTCTTCGAAGCCTTAATATCTGATCTGAATGAATAGCGATGTAGAGCAAAAGCCTTAAACTGAGTTTACCAAATTAAAAAGCAAATATAACAAGAAATAACTGAGGATGAACTTGATCATTAGGAATGAATTTCATAAGTAGCTTCCTGTCCAAACTTTCAACGTGGCGCTGCAGGTGTGCGTGCTGAACGAACCCTGAATTAGTCTCATTAAAGTGGAGGACAGGGCTGAGGACAGAGATTTACAGTTTGCTTCTGGTACAGTTTTTTTTTACCTGCAAGATGTTCATTTAAAACACATGGCTTCAATCCCCAAAACACTAAACAAACACACAATGAATTCAACCAGAAAACACTAGTAAAAAATCAGTCATACATAATGAAATTGGATTGGCCGATGCAAAGGCTGAACAATCTGGCCGATAAACGTTCTCTGGTAGCCGGTCGTTATTCATCGAGTGTGTCAGAAGCTGTACATGTATGGCCAGGAGAGGCACAACACACTCATTCAGGAGTACGCATGTACATCTGAAGCAGGCTTCTCATTAAAAGGTTATCAGCAGCAGCCAAATCATTCCAACGGCCTCAGAGTGTTCAAACAAACAAAGGTTTACACATTATTTCCAGCATCATAATGCCTGACCACATCCATACGGTGTGGGCGCATCGATAAAGTAAAAGTGTAAAAGAAGCATTGAGTCCATCTCATTTGGGTTGGAGGCCCGTTGAAGCGGCTGCAGGTCAGTTGAGAGCGTAGTTGAACTGGTTGGAGAACTTGTCGTGTTTCCTCCTGTCAGCTTTGCTCATCACCTGAGCCACTCTGCGCATGGTGCTCCTGGAAGGAAGGACAGCAGGACAGCAGGACAGGGACACAGGAAATGAGAGAAAAAAACGAATCCAAAATAAAAGGTACAATCTTCACACGGTGCAACAGCTTTAAGGACATTTAGCTATGCTGAATACGCTATGGAGGGAAGTCTGATTACACATTTTAAGGTGAAATGCAAACAACCAGACCCCATTTCAGTGTCAGGAGGCTCCCGGCCTCTTTGAATGAGTAGATAACGACTAGCTTTACACATGGCCGCGGCCTGTTGCTGGAAGAAACCTACATGTGTAACCCCAACTGTGCCCTGAAAACCTCCACCAGCTGCTCTGCACTGCGGTCCTGGCCCTCCAAGAACACTGCTGTGCTGGTAAATAAAAGTGAAACGCTGGGAAAGAATGGATATTCCAGCAGTAAGCGAGTCAGCGTGCAGAGGTTGTTCCTCTGACGCACCTGCCACATATTCAGAAGTTGACAATGACCAACCATTACGAAGTAACCGTTTCTGTTTCACCAACATCTGGCCTGCCTCAAAGCTTCAGCATTATTATCTATAACTCTTTATTTTGTTAATTAAATTGAACTGATTCTATCAGTGTGATCTGATGTCCTGTAAAAAAATCATCTCTAAGAATCAGATATGTTGTGAATGCACTTCAACATATGCCTCCATATGCTTGGCACAGAGCATATACAGTATATAGAAAATATATTTCGTATACTTTCGGTGCGAAAGTGGCCACAAAGCATCTACTGCATTGTCAGCTACACTGTGTGAAGAGTCCAGTTCAAATGGACACGCTGACCCATGATGCAACAGCAGGTGTCCTCATTTTAAAGGAGCACTCCGCTGAGTTTATACATGCAGGTCAGGTAACTTCATGCAGTCATGGAGAACCCAACGCAGCCTGTGAAAACGGTTCTAAGATGTCTTCTGTGGTTTTGGAGTGTGAAAAAATACTCTGATGATGTCATCAGGGTTTGAGCCGTTTGAGCCCTGCGTTATGAACCGAAGGCACAGAGTTTGAAAGAAGAGGGCTCTTTACGGGCAGGGAGGGTCTAATAAAAGATGCTACCCAGTTGCATTTTGGGAATTGTAGGATCCAGTGTTTCTGAAGCTTGACCATGGTCTGCGTGAATACTCGACTCTGACTGGCTGCAGGGTGTTCATTAATTCCTGATAATGGACACCTACTAAACAGTTCCAGGGAAAGTATCCGCCTGCATCTAAAATGAGTAACCATAGCAACATGGACGCAGTCAAAACCGCCGTTTATAATTTATTGCAACACTACTGTAACATGAGCTGCAGGAAGTACACCGCCCCTCTGAACTTCCTGATACTGTGGGTCACGAGCGATCATCTCACCTCCCATTCGCTGTTCAACTCGTTACTTCAGGCTCATTTGTTGGTGAAAATCTTGACATTGATTTGGGGACAGTGACGTGGCTGGATAAACGTACTGTCAAATTATATTCACTGTTTGTCAACCGTACGCAGTGTTGTTGACTTTGAATGTTGCTAGCATAACGTTAGCTTTCTGGCTCAGAGCTGAGCCAACGGGTTCTGTGAGCTGAGCGGACTAGAAACATCTCCAAGTCGTATCTAAGGTTCGTCCTATTTACTGGAGCGTGAACAACGTTTCCATTGCATAAGAACCTTATGGGATGGTAATGACAAACCCCCAGGTGTTACCAGGGAAACTGAGTTACGGCTTGTGAAAAACTTTAGATATGGATGGCAAAACACACGAAAATATAAATTAATGGTTTTATTTTTTTTCTTGGTCAAGTGACCATGGTACAAGCAGGATAATGCCCTTTGAGGTGTTCATTATCAGGACTTAATGGACGACGGGGAGGCCAAACCATCCGACGCACAGTGGAGGGCATTATCCCTTCTACATCTTGCAAGTCGCCCCACTTTGTGGAAGTGCAGTACTAAATGGCTGGAGTGCCCCTTCAGCTGTTCTGTTCTCGCTTATCAGTGCTTTCAGGGAAAGATGTTCTTGCTGGGACAGGAAGTGACGTACTTGTTGAAGACTTTTCTCTCCAGCCTGGAGCGGGAAGTGTTGGTGCTCTGCTTCAGATCACTGAGGTTGGGGTACTTCTTCTTCTTCCCTTTCCCTTTTTTAGCCACCCTGTCAGAACCCAGGTTTTCTCCTGTTGCCGCCTCGATGTCTCGCATCAGCTCTGCATCACGCCAGTCTACGACAGAAAGAAGAAAAATCCTTTGGCTGTATTCAAAGTCCCATGGTTCTAATGATGGGAAGCTTGGTCACCTTTGTTATTTTACCCAGTCCAGCAGGTCATAGTTTCCACAGGTGGACTATACTGGATAAGCTTTTTAAAAGCGTCTGCTCCGGCACAGAGGTGTGACCCCAGGTGTGACCCCAGTCTGCCCTGTGCAGCGATCATATGGCTAATGCTCTTGTAGTGTCGCGACAAAAGTCATCTACAGTTCCACTGAAAACAGCTGGGACAAAAGCATGAAAACAGGCAGGCCTGCGCGCCGATATTTACAAAAAGGTTAAAGTTATTCATTTCAGTAGCAGGGTTAATGTGGACTGTACATCTCCCAGTAAAACTTTGACTACAGGAATATTATTGCATTAATGTTATTCAGTGCTCATCATATCAAAGACGGCGGCTGTAGCCTCAGAACGCCACCACGACAATGAAAGTAAAAGGTTTTTGCTTTTATTGACTAAAACTTATAAAAATATGGAGACTAAATCTAAATCACGGAACAGTCACAACCACCTTTACTGAAGCGGCTACGGTTTCAAAAAATCTCTCTGAATCTCGGAATCTATTCAAAAGTACGAGCTTCTCTTTAAAAAACAAAGTCAGCGATGCTTTAATCACCGAGCAGCTGTGTCAGTTTACAATATTTTGATGTAATTAAGTCCTTCATTTTCAACCAGCTACTCTCTCTCGCTGCCACAATTACACACTGAAACTTCAACAAAAAGTCATGTTAATGAAAAGTGTAATGAAGTAATTAGAGCTGATAACATAAACGAGCTCATACAGCACAGTTTCAGAGCACAAGTAGTAAACAGTGAGTCGTACAGGCTCATTTGGATCCAATTCTGGTGTTAATGAAAAGTGTAATGTCATAATTCTGGGTGATAAAGTAAAAGTGGCTGTAATGCAGAGTAATGACGGTCTAAACGAAGAGACACTTCTAGTTAATGACGTACTGTGGTGGAATTAGAGATAAAGCTGCAGTAATGCAAAGTAATTACGCTGTGATTGTGATGGGATTGAAGCCGGGCTCTCCACTCTGTCAAAACACCCGAGCTGGGGTCAGCCCAGCTCGGGCTGTGTGTGTGTGTGTGTGTGGGGGTTATTAATCAGCCGGTCTGACCCTGGGTCTGACTGGACCTTCAACTATCCTTCATGACACACACACACACACACACACACACACACACACACAGGCAGGCAGGCAGAAGAGCAGTAATTGAAAAGCAGCTGGTGTATTTGGGAGAATCATTACTGCTAAAAGAGGAGCAGCTGCATTTACATTGTGTGCTTGAGTGTGTGTTGAAGTTGTGTGTCCTCTATTACTTTGTTGTTGTGATCTAAGAGGAGTTTGAGAGAGAAAGAAAATAAAAAAGAAAGAATAAAAATAAGACACGAAAGAAAAGAAAGTGTGCAAAGAAAAAGGAAATAAAGAAAGAAAAAGAAAGAAGAGATGAAAGAGTCTTCTGAATTGAATCCGTGGTGCAGCAGGGCTCTGTCCTCTGTCAGCACCTCTTAGCCCTTCCAGCTGGGGTCTGTGTGTGCCAGGGCAGGGGCCAGGCCACACACACATCTACTGAGGCCTCTGGGGTCTGTGGTTTGTTCAGACGTCTGGCAGCTCCGCACCACTAAGCACAGGGACCCTGGATGTGTGTGTGTGTGTGTGTGTGTGTGTGCAACATTTTCACCGGGTGAAAAAAATGCACATTACTTACAGATTACTGGCAGAGCGCTTTGTAACGTGAACTCCATGTTTCTACTGTAAACTTCAGACTAATGGCTGTCTTACACAAACTGGACTTCCTGGATCCTCATCTCACCGGTACCTGAAGCAACACGCTCACCAATGCAGCCCCGCGTGCTTTGGGTCTAGCGCCTCGATGCCGGCCGTACAGTGCCAGCGTGTTTTGGACTTACGTGGGCACTATAAGCAGACCGACACTGACATGAAACACTGGAAAACTCATTCAGCTTTTGTACTTCTGTGGCCACATTTCCTCCCACATTTTGAACACACCTCTTGGGCTAAATTACTCAGTTAATCCTCTACCATTTAATGATCAATGAAAACTTCAGTTAAGTTGTGTGTACTCCACCTCAGTGCCAGGTGTTTAGAAGACAGTTGCAATGTTGTTTGCATCTGTTGATAATCACCTTACGGAGGCCGGGAGGTGACACAAAGTCATTTTTTTACAAAGTCGCACGCGCGTTTTAAGTAAGTAGCTTTACTAAAGCGCGTGTGTGCTTTAGTGAGACACAGGCGCGCTCAGAGAGCTGTACGGTGCACGAGCAGCCTGCTTGTGTACTACATATTACAAGTTAAGAATATGTAGTTATCCAGCCAGGCACTACCTGGGCACTGAAATGCTTTTTACGCTTTAGTAAAGCTTAAATGGGCACTATAAGAAGACTAACTGAAATTAAACACTGGAAAACAATGCTGAGGCTTTAGTAAAGCGTGTGTGTGACTTACTTTAGGAAAACGCACATGAGACTTTCTACGTTTTATAAGTCGCACGCATGCTTTATATAAAACTACATCTATGTCACCTCCCGGGCTCCGTAAAACACACCGATGTACTAGACTGAATAGAAGACAACACAAGGCATGGCAGCTGTTGCCATCTTTGTAATTATCACAACACAAAGAACTTCATCTCACTGTATGATCATGTAAAGCGGGTTGATCAGTTTGAGTCACTACTCAGTCAGGTTTGTCTTGAGGAGGGTGCAGACAGCCACGTGCTTCCTTTGATGGATCTCACCACCTGCTTCTTTCCATCTGTCAGCGAGGAGCTTCATCAGCTTCATCAGGAGGCTCATGCTATGCAGCGACACGGACCACGACCCTCACCAGCTTGATGAGATGCTTGCAGTTCGGTATGAAGCTGTGGTTATTATGTGCAGCCGCGGCCATCAGAACAATCCAGTCATTCAGTAAAACACTAGGAAGTTTCCAAACCAAAGCTAGAGATCTTTCCGTTTGATCGCACAGGGTCCAGCAACAGCCATGATGGCTCCACGTCTGTCGCTATGAGAACTCTGTCAGCTGGCCTTTCCAATGTCCCTCACTGCCTGTTTAACCTCACTGTGTGTGTGTGTGTGTGTGACTGAATAGGTAGAGGGAGCTGAGGCCGATGGTCCATCAGCTCGTTCAGGCCACTGTCCCCCCTACTGTGAGATTGATGAGTGTGTGTGTGTGTGTCTAGGTGTGAGATTGACTCGTGGATCGATAGTGTAGTTGGTAACAAAAGATGCTATTTCACAACTCACTGGACTGCATGCCACACACACACACACACACACACACACAAGCTGGTGGTTAACAAGACACTGCAGGCAGCTGGTGGACAGCCTGCAGACACACACACTCTCAGACAATGATAATGTGTAGAACAGACTATTAACACACAGCTGACTCGGTCTGTTATTTTCCTTTCCAAACTCTTTATTGTTTGCTCTGCACTCGAGGCCACCACACACACACCGCAACATATCAGTTAGAATGTATGGATGCTGCTCTTTGCTACTGCTACAGGACACAATGCCTTTCTAATGCAGTCCTCTGTGTCTTAAATGGACGGAGGAAGATTTGAGTTCCATTTTGGAGAGTTCAGGAATGGTCAGAGAGTGTGTGTGTGTGTGTCCTCACCAGGCTGCTCCTCCCTCCTCCTCCTCTCCTCCTGCTCCTGCCTCAGTCGGTCCTCCTGCCTGCAGGGTCGACCCTCCGGGTCTCGAGGAATGATCTGGCCATGGAACGGACACTGGAGGACACGGTCACGGCTCAAACTCACACACTAACAGACAGAAACGTCTCTCCAATCACTTTGTGTTTGTCCCGTTACCTTGTGGCGGTCCTGTCTTTGACACAGCTTTCCGCTGCCCAGTGGAGCTCTGCAGTAATGGCTGACAGGAGTGAAGCTCCCAGGGAAGGAGATGTATCTGCTCCTGCTCTCTGCCAGCAGCTCCTTGTTCTCCACCTCCTCCTCCACCTCAGCGTGAACCCAGAACTGATGCTGAGAGGCTGACCTGCACAAGGAAAAAACATGGGACCACCAGTTAAACGCAGTTCAGAAACCCACATCCAAGACCTTTTTTTTTTAATGATTATGTTTTTGGGCATTTTTGCCTTTATGTGATAGTGACAGCCGCAGAGAGAGACAGGAAAGGCGGGGAGAGAGAGGGGGCCATGGGTTGGAATCGCACCCGGGCCGCTATCTAGAATTAAATGTAACAAGGAATTCATAACATAAAAGAAACTGTTAGAAAAACAGCATATTTGTGATGGAACAGCCACTGGATAGCAGCATGTTTACTACTGACAGTACAAGGAGAGAGAAATGTAATTCCAGATGCTGGGTTTATTACCTTATTCTATGAGAGCTCAAATGAGATGAAATTTCCTCCACATGCAATTCAATTCAGTTATATTTATATAGCGCCAGTTCATTACAGAAGTTACCTCACTGCACTTTTCCTACAGCGCAGGTCTAGACCGAACTCTTTATAATATTTACAGAGACCCAACAGATCCACCATGAGCAAGCATGAAGCATGAAGCATATGCACTGACATTCATTCAGACGTTTGAATACAGCACCAACAAAGTCAGGAATGCCACGACAGATTCAAATTCTAACTATTATATTATTATACCTCCATTTTCTTCTGATAAAAATAAAAAGACTAGTGATAAAACACACACTCACTGAACTGTACAGTGGTGTGTTTAGCTGCCTTTGTATCTATCAGTGATAAATTGTGTGTGTGTCTGGTGCGTTACTTGATGATCTTGCCAGCGTTGGGCTGCTCCTGGCCCCAGTAGTACAGGTCCAAACCAAATGGAACCACAGGAGCATCAACAGCCATCTGGTCTGAACCGGACTGGGATGAACTGGGACCCGAGGAGCTGCTGCTGGAGGAAAGACGTGGAAGGAGAGGTAAACTAGCTTCATGCACAAACAATCACATTTGCCAGAAACCCTTTTACTATACAGGCTTGAAAGAAAAAGGACTGTCAGAGTACCTGGACAGCACTGTGTAATCAAATGAAGCGTGTGTGTGTGTGTGTGTGTGTGTTCGATGCTTACGAAGGCGTAACAAAGAGGGAAAGAAATGAAGGCAGTTTTTATTTGCTTGAACTAAAAGTTGAAGTTAACCCCTCCTTTCTAACGCTGACTCCAGGAGATGCTCGCTGAGGTTTTCAGACAGCAGCACTGCTCTGTTTGGGCACGAGTCAAACACAAATCTGGAGTGCCAATTTCTGAATGACACAAAAGTGAAAATTTATGAGCTCCCTAGTTTGACCGGTGTAATTAGCCCGGCCGTTCGGGGTCGGCCCTTGAGGCCCGTGTTAGTGCCGGTGTACTCTCTCCATCGAGATTTGTATGAGAAATATCCACCACTCGCAACACAATTATGCCATTTAGGCTTAAGTACTTGTGTTTTCATTTTATGTTCATAATTCAGTTTTTCCTCAGGAGAGAAACTTGGAATTGCACTTAACCAAACCTGTTGAACTTAATCTGTCTAACTTTATAAATATATCTATACAGTTTTACCTACATGCAGTGATACGGTCTGACTCACTGGGCCGAAACTGCTAATTTTCTTACAGCTGGCTTCCACAGCCTTGAGGTGGGTCGGTCAGGAGAGGAGATTGTACTGTCCCTCTCAGGGTTGGGGTACATCTATACAGGCTACACACAAAAGCAATGCTTACGCAGTTTCTCTTCGGGCCTAAGTTACAGGCTTCGGGATTAAGGCCATTAAACTGGCTAACTTACAAGTTTTAAATTGCACATGGTACAACCAAATATGAACATCTTTTTCCAAGAAAAATGTTAACTTAAATGTTTACCCTATCACCATGTAACTCGCAATATGCATCCAAATAATCCCATTATGATTTGTTGTCCTTATTGTCCATCCCTGCTCCTTTTAGTGACACACTGATGTAAGTGTAAGTTCATGTGCAAAGGTTTGAATACTAAATGTAAATGTCTGGTGTCTGAGGTATCATGAGAGGAGGTGAGGTGAGGTGTGAGAAGTCAAAGTGAACGGGAAATGAAAAGCTAGCGAGTACAGGTGTACCCTGAGGCTAACAGGAGGAAGTACGGAGGTGACGTGAGACGAGAAGCTGTGAAAGAAGGTCAGAGAAGGTGAAGCAAATGAGAGGGAAAGTGATAGGACTTGTCAGTAGGTGTACCTGGATTCTGCGGGCAGAGGGAGGTTTTGTCTGAGGAGGCGCAGTGTGGCGGCTGCGCATGTTGGATCCTGCTCCTCCTCTGTAAGTCGCTTTAGCCGCCTGGAAGAGGAGGAAGAGGAGGAGGAGGATGGACGGGGTGGAGCTGCGAGTCTTTTAGCAGGAGGTTTTTCTGTGACTGGTGCTGCTGAGGTGGAAGGAGCTGGATCCAAACCTGCCAACAGAGATGACAGGAAGTCAAGACCATACTGAACGCTTTAGTGTAATGTGACACAGCTTGCTGGCAGCCACACATTTGTAGATCATTGGTACATTTTCTACAAAGATTTCGATATATTGTATTTTTGGCTGTTTGTCATAATATCACGTTGACCTACTTGGCTCTTAACAGAGTGTAAAACTGTCATAACTGACAGATACATCTATAGTGCTAACAGGAATGAAGACAGATCTGCAGCAATGTGCACTCAAACATCCAGGATAAGCAATGTCAGTTGTTGGCTGCTGCTGCTTCTGTGTGTGTGTGTGTGTGTGTGTGTGTGGTCCAACACTGGGTCAACCAGGGTCTCTGGGGATTGAGCAGGACTTAAACACACACTGCAGGTAAGATCAGAGGGAAGCAGTGAGCTGCGAGCTGCCGACATGCTGATCCCACACATTATTAGGGCTGACCTGGATGCTTCAGAGATTCCGTCTCTGCCGTGGTACACTACGCAAACGACTGGCACACAGTTTAACTCTTCTTTTCTGTTGGAACAGTAGGACAGCCTATTTGCATATTTTACAAAACAATACAAAAAGTCAAAGCAGCAGAGCCGATTTCTGTCTGAACACTACTAATGAAAGTTGAGGAAGAAACAGACAACAGGAAAGAATCCACGTGTTAAATAATGAGAGTAACAAACTGGTCTTTATACTTTAATGGTAACAACTTGAAGCAGGATCAAAGTTTCACTGCTGAAAGTCCTGATTCTTTCACCTAATCCAGGAAAAGCTGAAACCATTACTTCTTCTAATTCTATCACTTATTCGGCTGACAGAAACTTCATTGACAACAATTTTGATGATTGTTAATTGCCGTTTTACAAGCAAAATGACATTATAGTAAATTGAATATTTTGGGGATTTTGACTGTGTGTCGGACAGAACAAGACATTTAATGACGTCTCCTTGTACTCTGAGATACCGTGAAGGGCATTTTTCACTGTTCGCTGACATTTTATAGACCAAAGATGAATTGATTATGAGATAATAATCTGCAGATCGATAATAAAAATAACCATTAGTTACAGCCCTAGGCTTGTGAACTCAGTAGTTCTAAAATCCTGGTCATGGCCCTGTTCATAGGTTCCTACAATACATGTTAAAATGTTTAAATGCCTTACATCATTTCTTGATAGTTTCTGTCAAAGGCTTAGGATGGTGAAATGTTTGTCACACACGGTGCTGTCAATCATTTTAGCACAGTTCAATTCTCAAAGTAAGGTTGTTGGGTTTTTTTTATTTTATTTTTTTTTAAACAACCCAATATGTCAATAGTCAAGTGATGGGCGGTCACTCTACCTCACCTCCTCCTCCCTCTATGATCCCTTCTTCTCGCTTTCCGATGGAGAAATACCGACTCGATCGGCTCTTTTCAAACCAAAAAATGGCAGAGGTTTGTCTGGATGTTGTGGATGTTAAGACGCACAGATCAATGGGAGGAAATGTGGAAATGTTTGTGTGTGTGTGTGTGAGGGAGGCTGTTAGAGAAAGAGAGAGAAAAAGGGGGTTAAGGGGGTTTGAGGGAAAGAGGGAGAGAAAGCGAGAGAGAGGTATTGATTTTCTCAGGTTAAGCAGGGCCTGTAATTAAAATGTTAATTTGAGAAAGAGAGATAGTGTCCTGACAGCAGAGAGAGGGATAAGAGGACTGATAATCAGAATGACAGAACAGGACAGATGGGAAGAAAGAGAGAAGAAGAGATATAGATAGAGAAAGAGAAAGAGAGGAAATAGAAGGAGGAGAGATCAGAGCAGAGCCAGGCTTTCTCTGAATGGATAAACGCTGGAAGAAATAAGAAAAGAAAAGAAAGAGGAAGTGTAGAGAAATGCTAAGTGCTGTGATCCACCGGCTGAGATGAAAAGAGTCAGAGGAAAACAGAAAGCAACAGAAATACTACTGTAATCAGAAAAACTGGAAGAGAAAAGAAGAAGTGATGTGATAGGGAGAGGAACAATGACATACTGAGGACTAAAGAAAAATGTCAAACCTCAAAGACTCACTATTCAGACCTTTCTGATTCCTTTGACACTGGCTGGACAAATCTGTCATGTTCATTTTTCTTTTTTTGGAATTACATCAAATATATTATTAGATCTACTTAGTCATATGGGGACCAAATCCACAGCTCCAAGTAGTTTGCAGGAAACAGTATAGCACGACAAAGCCAAGTCTAATTTCAGGAAGATCAACACGCTTTCACCGTTTGATGCACTGGAGGGAAAGTGCCCGGTCAGACCAGAAAGTGACACTGCAAAAAAATTGTACATCCTCATAAAATAGGTGGGACAGGAAGCTTGATAACTACTTGGTAGTGACTACTTGTTGAGCTACTGTGGCTGGGTAGCTAACTAGTAAAATGCTAGCTACCCGGTAACATGCTGGCGCAAGGTTGAAACAATCGATGCAAGCTAGCTAGCTTCGTTACTTACCGGACAAAAAGAGATGTATTTATACCACTGACTCCTCACAGCTGTCTGCAGACCATGTCTCTGTTGTGGAGGAAATTATACTCTGGCAGAGCAGCATTATATAAAACTGGATGGTGCGGCACAGCTAATGCTAGCCTTGTCTGTTTTGGACTCTCCAGCGATACGAGCCCTCAAAGGTCAACGCTGCCAAGATGGTTTGCTATCGGTCAACAGCAAAAAGTTGCGTGTCAAAATTCACCAAAGTGGATTTACTTTGACTCTGTATACGAATCGAACTGCAGTTCTCAACACCAAGTTCTCGGTGAAAGTTTAGATTTGCATGCACTCTGACTTGTAAACAGTGTATACTGTATGCTTTTTTATCACTATCTTTTGCTTACATCTGTCACTTGTAAATTCCCTCCAAGCATCATCCTAAATGAGATTCAATAACATTTACAAGTTAGGAACAACCAATTTCATTAGCTAAGCATATAACAAGATGCGATAGCACATAAACATTTTACCTACAAGCCAACTGCTACATGAAAAAAAAGGAGTTCTCCAATCTGTGAAGCACGAAAACACATTATTCCAAACTATACGTGCACTCTGTCATGGTGCTGTACACACTCACTAGCAAAAACACTGCTCACTCCTGTGTGAGTAACGTTTGCTAAAACCTTCAGGACATTACTGAGCCTTTAAAAACCCCAAACTGTATTTTCAAACCCTTTTTAAAGATTTACGTCTTCAGTATGATTCTTCCATAGGACCTCCACAGAATAATAACACCAGTCTTATCCTTTACAACTGATAAATAAGTGCAAAAGTGTAAATGTACAGACTGAAGAATCCATATCAACAATCAAACAATGGATACGTATGAGAGGTGCTTTTGCTTTGGCCTATGAGGACATGCCTGTACCAGCTGAAGCCACAGAAATAGCACTGTCTTTATGCTAAGATGTGGCTGAGCAGAGGCTTTGTACCTTCACACTCAACATTAGAGAGATTTTATGTTATTATGAGAAGTGTAAAAATATTTTCGGGTCTTTATGAAACTGTGGCGGGATCATAGACTGTATATAAAGATGAAGTGAAGCCAAAACATCTTTTACATACACAAAAAGCTATATAACACTAAAGGAAAGGGAAAACCCCAAAAAGCATACGTCCTCTTGAAACTTGAGTAGTAACACCTGATTGGCTTGGTACTGCCCCGTGGTGCTCTTCACTTCCATGCAAGATTAAGAGCTACCAACAAAAAAATATCACTGTCAATTCAGGTTTTTATCAGGATTAAGTATTTCTTTATATTTCAAGCAAGATGTGGTGTGTGTGCGTGTGTGCGTGTGTGTGTGTGTGTGTGCGCGCGCGTGTGTGTTTGGGTGGTAAAATCTGGGTGCAGGGCTAATAGGGGCTCATTAAAGAGGTTGCATTGTTAATTTGGTATGGCCTTTGTAGATCATTAGCTAGCCCACTAATCACCCTGACACACACACACACACACACACAGCTGTTTTGGGCACATCAGATACAATCTAATTACTTTAGCGTCTAATTGATCAGTAATGGAGGGAGGTGGGAGTAGAGAGGGACCGGCTCACAGGTAAAGAGGCTCAGTGTGAATGTCATGACTCAGGAGGCTGCTGGGGAGAACTCGCCCGGGGTCAAAGGCCACCTCACAGCCACAACAACATGGCTGACCTAGCAATAACAGCACTGTCTACACCATGTTCTGTTATGGTGTCATTAACACAGGCACTACAGACACACACATTAACACGCTGAAGTTCACATATGAATCTATATGAGTGATGGTGAGAAGCTTGAATCTGGCTGACAGAGAGAGTTTTGGTGTTTACTGTTGCCTGGAGCTTGTACATGGCTGCTGATAATGATATTAACAGCATTTAAATTCTATCTAATATTTAGAAAAAAACATGTTTTGTAGCTGACATAGCAATAAGACGAGCAGGCAGTTGGTAAATGACCTGAAAATTTGACCTCTAACCTAGCGTACTGCCTGGAGGCTAGACACGACCCATACAAGTCCAATGCAACAACAGTGCAAGAAGGAACAATACTATAACAGCCATTCATATGTAGCTAGTGACGACTGTGTGTGTGAAGGTAAATGGATGTGCTGACAGGACTATATCCATCAACGATACACAGGGAAAACGCTTGTGGAAAAGAAACTATCTGTCTCCATTACAAGACTGTGCTGCATTCCAAATCAGACAAACACACATACTTAACAGTCAGAACCCAGCATGTGAGACTAGCCAAGACCGCTAACTCACTCACTGTGAGCTGATAAGGCTCAATAGGCATTTATGGCAATGTCATTCCTGGGTATACACCAAAATGACTTTGCAGGTAGTCTGACTGACAGGAAATAGGCTGTAGGTAGAAGCCTGCCATTGGACAACTATTTCAGTTTCTTCCCTTCCGCTGTCTGCGTGTTACCGTTTTGCAAGGGCACCATCGCTGCATCCTGAGCTTAGACGAGTGTGATTGGTTTAAAGAAATACAAGCCAGAGCGTGATAGTGATAATGGGTTCAGCCAGACCGTTCTCCAGCGCTGGCACAGCACTAAAACGAAGTGTGGAGATAGGTCTGGCTATATGAGACTACAACACACACACACACACACACACACACACACACACTAACAACATCAAGGCACACTTCCACAATCTTTCACAAACACGCTGAGCAAATGTTCATTGTTTTTCTTTCTATTTTCCTGATTTTATGAATTGTATTTTCCCCTTTAATCTCATTATTACTTGATGCTTTGGCAATATTGTCTCATGCCAATAAAGCATACTGAATAGAATTGACTACTTTGCAGGTGACTGTCAACAGCTTGCCTTCCCTGTAACATCAACCTGAGTGGATAAACACACCAGTTGTAAGGCTGTGCTTGGTTTTTGCTTCAGGTTTTAAAAAGCTTCACTAATCAGTATTTTTAGATTAACAATCTCTCAAATGACTGTGTGTAATGTGAAGTGTTTTACTCGTAATGACAAATCCACAGAGATTCATCATCAACTCTGCAGTTCCCCTCAGCTCTAAAGAGCATTTTAGCATCCTTCAGCTCGTTGTTTTGGTTTTACGGCCCGCAAACTCACCATCTGATTAATGTGTACCGCTCTGATTAAGCTTTCCATCAGCTTTCTGTTTTCAGTGAAAAAGCTCTGATAAACCCACTGGTGAACTGACTAGCTGGTGAACACAGCGGAGCATTTAGCAGCTAAAGAGCCAGATATTTTTATTTATTTTATTTTAGTGGAGACCAAAAAAAGAGCTAAAAAAAAAGTGAATATTGGATTTACATTCTTCAGGTGGACACAAACACGACTCCAAAAGAATGCTAATGTTGCTCTCTATCTGCTAGCTGTGTAAATAAGCAGCTGTAAGCTTATACTGTGTCAATGTTGTGTTTACAGCTTGTTCCACTTCCCCAAAGTGGCCAAAAAAAATCTATTAAAAACATGGCGGCTGTTTTGAGAATGCTGTCAATATTCAGTTAGTATCCACTGAAGTCAGTCACTGTGAAAAAACACTGAGAACTAGGCCTGTCACTTTTTCAAAAAAACAAGTTCAAATGAATAAGAACTAACACGTAATTCGTGAAATTAAATTTTAACACATCATTAAAGATCACATTTCCCCCCCCACGTTTAAATTGTAGTTTGAATTTGGACTAAAAAGTGACAGCCCTACTGAGAACTCAGTTGTGAGATGATGCATAATGAGAACTCATCAATGTCATGTTTAAATAATGTAGCTATTGATGAGGTTCAGGAGTTGATAGATGACAAGAAAACCCTAAAAATACAGCACTGCTTGTTGATATCATTGTCACACTCCACAGTTCTCTTTTTTCAGTCATCAATCTCAATAGTTTTTCTAGACACTTATCCTAATATAAACTTAGCTGGTACTGGGGGACTAACACATGTAACCAGGTTCCAGACTTCTGAACGCCCACATCTCATTTTTTCAGCGATCTGATTATCTGGCTACCTCACACTGTTTGGACCATATTCTTGGTATCTCTAAAGTTAGGAAACCTGGCCAAGTAATAGGTGAGTCATGGGCAATGGTATTTCATTTTTCAGTCTTTGAATGAAACGTTAGGACAAAACATAAAAGTAGAAACAGCCATTCTATGGCATATGTCTCATTAGACATGTTAAGAGTTTTCCATAGACAAGCGTGTATATGTACTATAGATTCATTCTATGATCAATGTATCACTAATCAAACTTAAGAGATGACCAGAACCCATTTGGAAAAAGGCCAAATATCAGACTACATGTTCGTCTGACTGTGGTTGGGACAAGAAGTGGCTTTCCCTGTGGTTTCTGGGGCATTCTCTGGACACACACACACACACACACACACACACACACACACTTACATGTACACACATATCTTTAACCATGGTTGTATAAATAAACCCATTTAAGAAGCAATTTACCTTCTCATTACCAGCTGGTTCTTTGAAGTGTGTCTGTGTGTGTGAATCTTAAAAGATTAGGGCAGAAGCAAGGTCTTCTTTTGTAGCTTAACCTCACTATTTGTGCACGTGTCTGTAGGCCTGAGGTGCACACTTGTGTGTGTGGAGTTGAACTCACCATACTCGGCTCGCAGATGCTCTGGAATGTGCGGCTCATATCCCTCTTTCTCTGGAACTTCATCAAAGTCCTGGTCATCATCGTCGTCGTCGTCTGAAGAAGCCTTCATCTGAGAAGAGTAGGTAAGGTTTAGTTTATAACATCCAAATTAGAACGACATCAATTCCATTTTAAATACGCAAAAACGTAAAACCTATTTTTATAGAAAGTTATATATTTCTGTGCATATTTCTAATGTATTTTATGTTGTGTGCAATGACAGTCCAATTCATTGTCAAACTCTGGTATGTGTGTTGATTAACTAGAAGAAGAAGAAGTGAGGAATCATACACACACTACACTATGCACACACGTGGACTCAATACAATAGACTCAAACACCTGTTCATGCATGCATACACAGTACACACACAGACCCCAGTGAAGGTGATTTCATTATAAATCACCTTCACTGGGGTGATCTGAAGTTAAAATTTGATCATATTTCACTGGGAAATGATCAAAATGATGGATTCCAGTAACCTTCAGGAGTTTAAACAACAAATGCAACACCTGTACAGTGTCCTTCAATAAACCCCACCTTAGTGAAGCTTACAATGTTCCATATTTGTTTGAGACATGAACCACACAAGCTGTTACAATTTCTTCTTCAAAAACAAAAACATGCATGCATTGGACACAGGAAGGCATTGTCATCGATAAAAAATAACTAATCTGGGAACAGCCATAATATACTGTATATTAGGCAAACACAGAATAAGGCTTGGAGGTCCACCAGTGCAAAACAAAAGCAGCCCTTCTTAGGGTACAGTGTGTGTTTAGAGGCAGTAACACTAGAGAAAATGTATCCAACACATATACAAAAATAAACCCTCTGTGTTTACCTATTTGTTGATCATAATTTCAATTTAGCCAGTTTAATGGGGCAGTCAAAGTAAACAGTCATAATCCAGAACAGAACTACGTATAGGTAGAGTAGAATCTCATGAAAGCCCAAAGTTGTACGTAACAAAAACCCAAAGCCCAAATCCTGAGCCAAGACCTCAAATTCTGTCAGGACCCAAAAAATGTAAAATAGCTCCTTTCTTGGAAGACTGAGGTTTTGCTGTATTAAAGATCTTAAATTTCCTTTGATGTTAGTGGGGGTGGTCTGCAACCTCAGCTGTAGGAAACTCTGGAATCCAGATAGGGGGCATCAAGGTCAGGTATGAGGCAATTCAAATGATAGGTGTGATTTGTGTAAAGTATGATATTCTTTTAGAAACTGATTGAGGCTCAATTGTAGAGGCTCTATTATTTAACATTTACTTACTTCCATTAGGCCAAATTATGCAAAACAATAAATTAATTTATCACAGATAACACCCAAATGTACCTAGCTTTGTTGCCAAGTGATTACAGTCCCATAATTCAATTACTGGATGTGCCTGAATTTCAGAGGAATTCAGAGGAAATAGAAAACCTGTAACTGTCTTTGGTGCAAAAGAAGAAAGGCTAAGCACTAATCTTGACTCTCTGTCTATGAAAACCAAAACTCAAGTTAGAAATCTTGGTCTAATCATGGACGCAGAGCTTTACTTTAATAACCACATTAAATCAATCACAAACTCTTAATTATATTATTTATATAGCACATTTCATACAAACATGTAGTGCAAAGTGCTGTACATAGTAAAATTACGCAAAGCAAGCAACAAAAACAAAAGAAAGACAGAAACAACATTTTAGAAGACTAAAATTTACAACAATAAAACAGCGTAACAGTGTTAAAAGTCAATGCATATAACTCAATAGAATAAAACTAAAATAAAATAAACACCATTCTAAGGTTGCCATTCTAATATCCAGAGGATATTCCACAGTTAGGGACATAAGAACAGAAAGCACTTGACACTTAAGGAACATTTAAAAGAAAAGCGGTGGAGGACCTTAGTGATCTGGCTGGAACATAAAATGAGAGAAAGCCTCTGATGTGGGGAGGAGCCAGCTCATTTAAAGCTTTATACACAAGTAAAAGAACTTTAAAATCAGTTCTAAAAGATACAGGTAGCTAGTGCAGTGTCTTAAGTACTGGGGTGATGTGATCCATTGTCTTTGTTTTAGTTAAGACCCTGGCCACAGCATTCATAACCTTGTTAAAATGAGAAATCAAATTTAAATCAATCTAAAAATCACTCCCAGGTTTGTAATGTTAGATTTAACCTGTATGCTAAAAGCATTGAGTGCAGTTTTTGTCGTGCTGCTTTTGGTCCTATTAATAGAATCTCTTTTCCTCATTTAGCTTTAAAAAGCTTTTACCCATCCAAACATTAATGTCAGAGAGACAGACAATGAGGACATGCAGTGCACTGGGGTCATTTGAAGAGACCAAGATGTAACCAATTGTACAATTGTGTGTCATCAGCATAAAAATGGTAGTTGACATGGCAATGGTTAATAATGTTTCCAAGTGGGAGCATATATAATGAAAACAAAACTGGGCCCAGAATGCTTCTTTGAGGAATGCCATAATCAATACTTTGAGTCTCTGGTACGTGAGCACCCAGGCTGAAAAAAAACTATCAGTTAAATATGACTGAAACCAAGCTAAAACACTGTCAGAGAGACCCACCCATTTCTCGAGTCTGTCAATACAAACTTTGTGGTCGATTGTGTCAAACGTACTGAGATCTAAGAGAAGAAGGATAGTCACATTGTTTGCATCCACAATAATTCTCAGGTTGTTTACAACTTTCAGTAGTGCAGTGTCTGTGCTGTGGTTTGCTCGATACCCAGATTGAAATCTTTCTAAAATGCTGTTGTTGTTTAGATGAACAAGTAGTTGATTAAAAAATCTTTTCTCTACAAGTTTACCAAGTAAAGGTAGATTAGAAATGGGTCTATAATTGCTTAGTTCGGAGTGATCTAGGTTGGATTTCTTGAGGAGAGGTCTTACCATTGAAGTCTTGAAAGCTGTGGGGAAGATACCTAAATTAAGAGAGTTTATTATACTTGTTTCTTGGGAAAGGCTATGGGAGCAGGATTTAAACAGTTTGGTTGGGATGGGGTCTAGGACACACATGGAAGACTTCATCCTGCTAATTTCTTCACTGATAGCGTCTTCTGACATTAATTATATCAAAGGATGACATCCTAGATGGGGGAAGACTGGCAGGGAGATCCCAGGTCGTTTGAGTGTCTGCATTTACAATGCTTGCACTAATAGAGACTATTTTTTTCTTTAAAAAATGAAGACAATTCTTCGCATGGAAGAGGTGATGAGTTATTATGAAGACTGAGAGCAGGTGAAAAGCACCTTCTGATGATTTTGGTTTTCTGAGATAATCTTTGAGAAATAGGCTTGTCTTTCTTTCCTGACTGCATTATTGTAAATTTTAACTTGAACAGTGAACATGTAGTGTGCTTTTCTTCCACCATCGCTCAGCTTTTTGACAATTTCTCTTCAGCTGACAAATTGTAGCAGTTCGCCACAGTGATTTGCGACTTAATTGCCTTGTTTTTGTTTGTGCAGGAGCAACTGTATCTAATGAGAATCTTAATTTATCATTAAAATTGTCCACAAGGTCATCAACTGAGCCAGTGGTGGATGGAGGAAAGTTCACCAGGTCTGAACATTTCTCAATAACTTCATTGTTAGTATTGTGTTTCACAAGGACAGTCTCTGGACGGTCATGTGATTCAGAGAGAGTGGTATTCAAAATGAACACAAACAGGGACCTTAGCAATAGATGATATGTCAACATCAATATCCCTTGTAATAACTAAATCCAGTGTATTTCCATGAATGTGGGTGGCACTCTGTACATGCTGAACAAGATTGAGACTAACAACAAGATCTAAAAAAAAAAAAATCACCATATAAAATGATTTTATCATGACTGGTAAGAACAATGGACATAGAATCATAAAACTCAGTTAAGAAGTTGCTAGGAGGAGCACCCCAATATATGCCGTCTCAGAGGAACACCACACTGCTAGAGCAGCCTCCCTCTCCTCTGTCATCATCGTGCTGGACCTTTCAGCAGTGTTTGACACAGTGAACCACCAGATTCTCCTCTCCACCCTCCAAGAACTGGGAGTCTCAGGCTCTGCACTCTCCCTGTTCACATCCTACCTCAAGGACCGCACTTACAGAGTAACTTGGAGAGAATCACTGAACCTTGTAGTCTCACTACTGTGGTCCCTCAGGGTTCTGTTCTCGGTCTCCTCATCTTTTCTCTTTACACCAAATCACTTGGCTCTGTTATTCACTCACATGTCTTTTCCTACCACAGCTATGCAGACTCAACTAATTCTGTGTCTTTCCTCGGTCTGAAACCCAGGTAGCAGCACAAATCTCTGCGTCTTTGGCTGACATCTTTCAGTGGATGTATGCACACCACCTGAAGCTCAACTTTGACAAGACTGAGCTGCTCTTCCTCCCAGGTAAGGCATCTCCCCATCCATGACCTCCCCATTACCTTTGAGAACTCTGCGGTGTCCTCGGCTCGGACTGCAAGGAACCTGGGTGTGACACTGGATCACCAGCTGTTCTGTTCCTCACCCAGGACGCGTGTCATCTCACGCCTAGACTACTGCAACTCCTGGCTGGTGTGCCTGCATGTGCCATCTGACCTCTGCAGCTCATCCAGAATGCAGCAGCTCAGCTGGTATTCAACCTACCCAAGTTCACCCACGCTACACCGCTTCTCCGCACCCTGCACTGGCTACCGATGACTACTCGAATCCGATTCAAGACACTGGTACTTGCCTACCGTGCTGCGAATGGAGAGGGAGGCACACTGCAAAGACCACGTAGAATTTTTCTTTTCTTTTTTTTTTTTTACTACACTCAGGACATGGTCAAACCATGCCCCTTAGCCCGCCCACTATGTTCTGCTGCTGCCAATCGGCTCACTATGAGGGGGGCCCAGCTACGGCTCAACAAAATAACTGTTTCTGAATGCAATCAATCAACTGTCAGTGAGGTGCAGAACATCAACCAAACTACACATATTGAAATGGTGAATAGTTACTTACAGTTTCTCCCTCATTCCTTTATTTTCCACTTTCAGGGTTGTGCGACCTCTTTGGCTTGGAGGAGAAAGGGATGGCAATGATTGCGTGCGTGCGTGTGTGTGTGTGTGTGTGTGTGTGTGTGTGTGTGTATGTATGTATGTATGTATGTGTGTGCGTGTTGAGCTGCTATCAGCTCAGATTTATGATTTTTAATTTCCTGGTGAGGTTGTTAGCCATTGGCTGGGCCACAATGCAGAACACTGTGTGTGTGTGTGTGTGTGTGTGTGTGTGTGTGTGTGTGTGTGTGTGTGTGTGTGTGTGTGTACTGCTGTGCCTTTAACAGCTGAGGACACAGACACACACTCCAGTCTAACAGCATAATAATCACAGTGATTAGCGCTATGAGAAGTAAAACCGAACGTTAAACTAACCTCTTATTCCCAAAGGCCTCTTTTTTATCAGTGTGTAATACTGTAATAATGTGTGTGTGTGAGAGCGATAGAAAGGCTGCTGTATTACTGCTGATAAAGCCCATTAGAATATTAGAATTCGTTCACAAATGATGAGTCCTGAGATGATTACTAAAACACACCCACATACACACAACTGAACCATAGGACAGAGTCAGTTAACTATGTCACAATCCTGAACACACCTCTTGATCCAGCACAAAGACCAATTAAAACACTTCATATAACAAAACTCACTATTCAGTTAACCAGCAACTAAACAATTAAAGCCTAATTAGTTCTAATTAATGCAGCCACAAAGACCGAGACATGGTGGGTGGTCTAAGTGGGAAAGAAATTAGGTCTCATTCATGAAATGTGAAAAAAAGATTTGATATTAAACATACAAGTAGATGGCAATGAGTGAATTGGATTCTATTTTAAAACAAATTGAAATTAAAAATACCATGTTACCCTGGGTGTATTTGTCCTCTGTCTGGTCTCAAATGGAGTAGACAAAATAATTTAGACGCATCATAGAAAAGTCAACTTATTACAAACACTGATGCAAAGGTGTTTGTATTAATGTAATATTGGCTTGAATGCTTGTTAGCAGCAATTGCCAGCTGCTAACTCATTGCCTACTTGGATATTTAACTGAAAACAGCAGGTTGCTGTTTATTTATGGTTCAATAAATTGGTCAGGTACCAATTACAAAAAAATGCAACAACCAGCCCTGATGGTGATCTTGCTGATTATATAGGACACTTGTAGCCATTGCTTCCATCCTTCCATTTTATTTAATTTAGGGACTCCAATTCACCCAACTCTCAATTCAAGTCAACTGAAGCTCAAAATATACTCCCCACTTCCGCTAAGCTCCACAGGTCCATGTGAGGTAAATTTAATCATTGTCTTTGCGGACGTCTGCATGTAGTCCAAAGTTTATGACCACACGGACTGTAAACACTGATTGCATCTGTGAACACGAATGCCTACAAAGGCACCCACTGTAGTATAAACAACTGCTGTCCACTAGCACGGTCACTTTTTTCTGGTTGAAACGAAATTGAACTTACACAATTTGTTCATATTAAGCAATGGATTTGAAAGTAAGCCATGTAGCTCACAGCTGTGGCAACACAAGATTTTGCTTCCCATTCATTCCTAGGAGTAACAGGGCGAAAGATATTCACTGCTGGTCAGGAACTGTCAACGCCTGCCTTGTTTGCTTTACACAGAGTTCGAGACTGAATGAGATGCTGCTTTGCTGCAGCGAATGCAAAGACATTAATAGAAGGTAATGACAATAAAGTGTTTGATAAGACTTGTGGAATGCTGTTGTTAGCCTGCTAGCCATGCTAGCTCCTGCAGTTTGTGCTTTTCTCCTGTCTCGCCTGATTTTTGCCTCAACATACGAGCAAATTTTGCCAGGTATAATCCATTCAGGCTGTGTTTCATTCATTTGCGGCACCTCTGCTGCCTCATTTGAGTGGGTAGTTATGAGGCAGTTGCGTTTTACAAAGTCAGCAAATACAGCATTTTAAGAATGCTCCTCGCTGGTCTACGAGGTACAGCCTGTTGCACTTTAATTTGTACAGACTATTAAGGATTGAATATTACATTTTTTACCACATTTAAATGGTAATTAGAATTTCAAATAAAAAGTGATGGCTCTACTGTCCACCCTGCTATGCGCATCCATGTCACGCAGACACAGGTCGGTTCTTAGAAACAGGCATTAATTGCTTGGACACGTCTTGTTTCTCTGATGCATCCACGCCTTAATCACGCCCTGAGAACTATTTTTGTGAATGAATATAGTACAAAATACATTAATGAATTATACAGTACCAAGCGTGAAAATACAGAATGGCACCTAGCACGAACGTAAAACAAAGGGCATTCTACAAGTGGGACAAAATACCTTGTTGGCCGCTTGTCATGAAAAGAGGTTCTTAAATCCTTAAAAGTCTTTCGAAAGTCTTTTTAACTGTCTGCTTTGGCTTCAGACATCAAAAATTGTAACTTTGTAACTTTTAATTCAATATAGCAGAGCCTCATGAGCCATCTGCTCCTTTGAAATGTACACAGTCCATCAACTAATTCCATTGTAGTGGTACTGCAAACAGAGTACATTAGTTCTGGGACAGAAAGGTGAAAATATAAACAATGGACTAATGCACTAGTGGCTGAAACCTGTTTAGTCGCCTACGTTCAGTTTTTACCTGCTATACATCAGATTTAAATTTTAACTTTACATGAAATAAATTATTTATTTATTGTATGAAATTATGGAAACAAATATGAATTATGCATCTTGAACATAGAGCATTTATGCAACAGCACGTACACTCCCGCCAAATCACTCATTAAAGACAGAATGAGTAGGATTTTCCTAAAAAAATCTGTATGTATAGACTCATACAAAAATAATCCATGTCAATCATCACTTATGACCCAGAAGTGTGTGGCGGTGTCTGTATCTGCAGAGATCCTGCCCTCTGCCTGTATTTTCTTATTTTGCTACCTACTTTGCTATTTTCCAATCTTTATTCAAGAGTGTTCTTTTTGAGAGCATGATTTATTGATTTCAACGTACCTCCACATTCCCATAGTATTTAGCTATTATAGTAAAAAGTATGGGCACTGGTGTATGTAACAACTGTCCGTTTATTCCAAAAATTGTAAAGAAAACAAGGGAAGTATATATAATGAAGACGTGGAGGGCGGGAGTGGATGAACCAGGTTAAAGAGTAACCGCCTGTATGGGAAGCGCTAAGAAGTAAAACGAACGCACCCGCAACGAGGCAGGGATCATTTCATTGGTCAACACTAAACCTGGCATTCTATTGGTTGGGGATTTTGACAGGATTACTGCACAAAATAAAATAAAAATCAGAGAGCAAAGGAGAAATCTGAGAGCAGACGTTTCGCAAGTGCACAGAAGCAGCCTGAGCGCAAGAAGCAGGGCTGAAGATGGAGAGCAGGAAATTTGTGCAAGAGTTTGCACACAGTTTGAGCAGAAACAGAGCAAATCTAAGTGCAAGCAGGGCTTATTTGACTCCGAGGGCAGGGTTTTGAGCGAAAGCATTACAAAATCTGAACTGAAAACATTAAGTCATGCTCTCAAATTAAAAGAATATGCTGTCTTAGTTCTCTCTTCCAGCAGATCTGCCATTTGTTGAACCTCTGTTGTTCTTCTGTATCTCCTACATTTATGAACTAGTAAATGTGCGAGGAGACCACATTTCCGCATCCAAAGATCCATATTCCATTTGCACGCAACTCGTTCATGGTCATGTCTCTTCCTTGGTGGTGTACACACTCATGATGATGTTGGACAAGCAGGGCTGACACAGGAGATTTCTTAGGGGAATTCTTCAAGTAGTGTGGGATGTTTTATGTCATGGTGCAAAGGATTAGGATAGTCGTCCTCCGACCCAGTGGACATTGTCCTTGCCCAAGAAGGCATTCAAAAGGCTTAACTTGTTGTGCTTGTTCAGGGTGTCTTCTTTCTGGCGCTTGGTTTTCTGGATGTCTTTAGCGATGTCTTGAACGAGCTTGATAATGAAGATTTTCGCTTCTCTTCTTTCTTCAAGACTAGCTACTTCATTCGTTCTTGGCTGAAGTCCCTTGACAAATCCCCTGACAAATCTCTTGAACTTGGCGACAGCTGTCACTGCTCTGGACCAGTCAGAAAAAGTAGTCGTTCGCCATTGAATTCACCTCCTTTGTCTTGACTGCATGAACATGGGCTTTGAGACGCTCTGGATCAGTTGTTTCTACTTCTCCCACCATTTCCTCTTCATGTGGAAGATTCCACTGCCAAAGAAAGTCAGGTCCTTTTAGCCAGTTAGACTCTTTCAGCTGGACTACAACTCAGCCCTCTTGAGGCATAGTCGGCTGGATTATTTTCTGTGCCAACATGTCGCCATTGTTCAGGGTTTGTGCTAGATCTTATGCGTTGGATCCGGTTGGCTACAAACATCTGACACCTCTTGGCGTCGTTGTTCATGTAGCCAAGGACCACCTTTGAGTCAGTCCAGTAATACTCTTGCAGGTTTTGAATCTCGAGCTCCCTTTTAACGATATCACCGATGCGGCCTGATGTCACAGCAAGTCTTGGGATAGTCGTTAGTTTGATAGGGGCTACTCTTGCCTTCCCCATGAAGAGTGAGCAGCTGATCTGTCCTGTTTCACTTATTGCTCAGAGATACGAACATGCACCATATCCATTGAAACTTGCATCTGAAAAGTTGTAAAAGCTTGTATCGCATGACCTCGCTGAAGCTTGATGGAAGGTGGCTTCTTAAAACCTTTTAGGGCTGCCAAGTGAGGCAAACCTTTAAGCCATGACTCCCATTGTGGCAGAATGTGCTCGGAGAGATCTTCGTTCCAGCATACTTTACATAGCACCTGAAGGATCTGTTTGCCAATTAGTATGAGGGGGGCCACAAACCCTAGCGGATCATAGACGGAGGCGACGGTCAAGAGAACCCCTTTCTTTCCTGAAGGATTTTTCTAACTACGACCCTGAATTGGAATTCATTTGCTTTGACACACCACTGAACTCCAAGTGCTCCAAGGAAGATTGAACCACAAACTACTACTGCATGACTGTGCTGCCCTAGAACATGAAAATTCCACAAAGAAAGTCCCCAGCTGGCTGGCAGATTCAAATGCAGGACAGTGAGGCAGCAGTGCAAACAATCATATTCAAACAGTACAGGGTCAAATGTTTGAATATGATTGTAAAATTATTGCTTCCAATGTAAGGCAATGTAAAGTACATTGATATACACTCAAGTTATCGCAAAATAAAAAAGTGAATTCCATTTTTACCAACAAAAAAAAAGGGACTTCTATCTGTGTGAAATGTAACGCTGCATAAAGCAAAAGGTAGTAGGGTAAAATTCCTCTGACTGATAAAAACAGAGCTGTTATTACTACAAAAGATCTTTTTAATCTAAGAAAAGATGTTGCATGTTGCACAGAGCGAACCTCAAGTGTGAGATACTGAGACTTGATCTTATTTATTTCCCAAAGAAAAGCTGAGAGAATGCTGTTAAACAGAAGTGTAACATTTTAAACACTAAAGCAAACTTTCTCTATTACTCCACTCCACTGCTACACTTATTCATCCTCACAGTACAATGGATTCACACACAGCACACGTATACACACATATACACACAGATATAGTCTCTATAGGTTTTGTGCTTGTCTACTTTAATCCCGGCTGGTTTATTCTGCTCTGATCAATGATCTAAGACTAAGAAGTGATCACCCAGCTGGAGGAAAATCCTGCCCTAACATCATCCCTTTTCCCCCTCTTTCTGCCTCTTTGTCTCTAATTCACCTTAATTTAATCCTGATAGCATCGAGTGCTGTCGTCCGGCCTGGCAGAGCTGTAAGTCTCACAGTAGAATTAGCTTTCCTCCAGAAACATTTTGCTGACGGGAAGCACGGCTAAAATATGGCCCCTATTCCCCCACGTGGCTGCATGGGGGGCTGCTTTGCATTTTAACAGAGTTTAGTTTATTCTGTGGGACACACACGAGGGGAAAATCACACAGCAGCGCAGAGCTCCCCACAGGAGATAAAAACTGCTTCTTTAACTGAAACTCAAGATTTACCAGACAAATTAGAAGTGATGGTTAAAGTAAAGCAGGGCCATGAGTCACTGTAATAGGAAAGACAAAACAAATATTGGTAACTTTAACATTAAAAACAGGCCCAGATGGATATAAAAATAGTTCCTGTACAGAGCAGAATAAATAAAGTTGTTTAAGTAAAGCAGGGATATGTGTTACTGCAATGGTAATGTTTAATCAAAGATTAAAAGAAAAAAAGAAAAATAAGTAGTTCTTTAACAACCAAATAAAGAAGAGATCTGTTGAAAGTGGAACAATACAGCTTCAATGGACAACCATCTTCAACTAAACATCAGGAAGACCAGGGGAATGGTAGTGGGTTGAGACTGCAACTAACAAGTATTATTTTCATAGACAGTTATTTTCCCAATAATCATTATGTCTTTAAAATGTGATAAAGTCGTGAAAAATGCTAGTTTTTCAAGAGCCCAAGGTGACATCTTTAATTAGCTTGTTTTATCCAACTAACAGTCTAAAACCCAAAGATACTGAATTTACAGTCATAGAAAAGCAGCAAATCCTGACATTTCGGGTAAAGGCAACAGTATGCTTCACACAAACTAGTTTGTACGACTTGCATCAAAAAGTTGTGTTTCCTACAGCCAGAGCACAGTGTTCAGTACACTTCACAGTATACAGGGGCCTATAGTGGGCACAGCACAGAATATGCTTCCACTAAGAGAAAGTAGTGATAATGGAGAGAAAATGCCCAAGAGCTGCTGATTCCATTCAAGTCATGAAGAAAACATTTTGCCTTGGGTGAAAGACAGGGAAACTTACTCCCTGGACAGGCCGGTGGATCACAGCCAACCCACGAAGACAAACGCATTCATGTTCAAAATCACTCCTGAGGAAAAATTAGGACACTTACACAAGACAAACATTCAGCTCCACGCAGAAAAGACTGTTGCTATTGCTGTGATTGGAATGCAGAACCTTCTTGCTGTGAGGTGGCACTGCTAACCACTGAGCCACTCTGCTACTCATATGAACAATAGTCACTAAAAAGTTCAACAAAACTGAAAGTAGTCATGATCTTGTAATGTTTATCATATCTTAAACAAGAGCTGTTTAAAAAGAAGAGTGTGTGCTTAGAACTTAACACAAACTATGTGAAGTCTGTATTGGATGGCTGAACAAGGCAACACCACATGTAGGCTGCTCCAAACGGCAGAAAAATTCTGTTACATGCTCCAGTCCATGCTTAGCAACTCTGTGCGTAGGGCTGGGTACTGAACCTCAATACTTGTTGAGCACAAACCAAAATATGTTTGTAGAGTCAATTATAGAAAACAAAGTATAGAAAGATGTCACTGAATTCCTGGTGAGATTCTTCATCTTGTATACTTATTCATGATCAAATATTTCTTGATCTAATTCATAACTTCATAACTAGACTGCATTTTATTTACAAATGACAGCTGCTTGTGTGAAGACATTAAACAATGATGCACTGCGAAGTTTAGCATGTTTAGTTAAAAGGAAAGAACCATTTTATATTCCTCAAAGTAAGGTATTATCACAAATATAATTTAAAGGTCCAGTGTGGAGGATTCAGTGGCATCTAGCGGTGAGTAAAAACAGGCCCAGATGGATATAAAAATAGTTCCTGTACAGAGCAGAATAAATAAAGTACCTACACATTACAAAATAAACAAATAAGGTTTGGGTTGAATTCCGGACATCGGGCTGTGCTCGTTTGGGTGCATATCTTCGAGATGTGCCCTCGGATTGCTAGTGCTGGAATGGTAGGCCAACTGTAGCTTACATAGATTGCATACAACTTTATCACGAGGTTCCAAAGTTTTGCCATCTACTGACCAAAATCCGAATCTCAATTAGTCTGGTTTTATAGAAGTTCTTTGGCTGTACAAAACCTCTTAAAGTCCACCGGGTCTACCGCTTGAGCTAGATCTAAGCTGCTCAGATCGGGCATACAAATATACATGTCTAAACTTCTATTAATATGGACACGCTACACATCGTTAGATCGGTTAGATTCTCCACAATTCAATAGTTCAGTTCATTTTACGGAAACGATGAGCACCAAAGAATAATTCAATCAGATTTACCGGCACGGTAATCAAGAGAGACAGAAAAAGAAGTGTTGCCTCCCTAACGTCCCTTTGAAGCGGCCATAAAGTCCGAATGTGTGTCCATTCCTCAATTATTTATATTCCTTTAGTCCGTAAGGCTCCACCAATCAAAATAATCAAAATGTTTTTTCATCAAAATTAATCCAAGTTGAAATAACTATGGTAACCTTCGGCTTTCCCCCTTTCTACCGGTGAAGTTTTACGGTATTTCCAAACGGGGCTTTATAGATTGGGTTGAGTTGAGTTGCGAGCTCTCTGCCGTCATTCCGACGGTTTTTGTTGAATTATTCGCTTGCTTCAGCTTGACCTGCATTTCATTATCAATCAGTGAAAGTGACCTTGTGTGACTCCTGTCCATCACGCAGTGCATTCAGTGCAATGCGAGGCAGACAGCCGCGGTAGTGCTGCTTTCCCCCCCACAATTGAATGTTAATTTTCATAATAGAATGTCTGATTTTTTTTACAATTCGATTATATATAATAATAATAATAATAAAACTTTATTTATAGAGCACTTATCAAAACAAAGTACAAAGTGCTTATATATCATTTGAATATTCGTTGACAGCCCTATTGTCCGTTCTGGGCTACTGTAGAAACATGGCGGTGCAACATGGCGGCCTCCGTGGAAGGGGACCCGCTCCCTCTGTAGATATAAAGGGCTCATTCGAAGGAAACGAAAACACAACGACTCTTATTTTCAGGTGATTATTCACTAATGAAAACATACTTAAAAATATTATATTCCATTTCTGCCAATAGCTCCTCCTAAATGTTCCACACTGGACCTTTAAGAATCCATTTAGTCCCAAGGAAGGGAAATCTTAATGCTACAGCATGCAATGATAATTTAGACAGTTTGTGTTTGGCACTTTCCTGTCTCAACATGACAATGGGCCTCCTGCAAGAACCACTCCTACGAACAGATGTGTTCTTAAGTGGCACCTGAGTGAGTGATTTCAGAGAATTGGTGGCATTCACTAATTTTCTCGTATTTAGAATTTTCTCTTAGGCATGAATGAAATTCACGAGTGGTCCAGACCTGTCTTATGAGCCATGTACAGATAGTCTGCCTCTCCTCACAGGGGGACACTTGTTTGACTTAACAATCGTAATGCTTTAAAGACAAAAATTAATGCAAAATGAATATTGTGTTCACCATATTATCATCATGGCTTGCCAATTTACTGAGAGTTTTCATTTTATTATTTCTATTGGCTTATGTTGGCACAGCAACATATTTCAGTAGTTGTTGGAAAGTTCTCTCCCTCAGGGTCTTTCTGTAGGTCTCTGTCCAGTATTATCCTCTGTTGCACTGTACAGTGTAACATCACCTCCTGTAGGCTATAATAGTAATGTCTCTTCTAATATCTATATACGATACCATCCCCTTGACCTCCTCTCATGTTAGCCATGGGCCACTGTGTTTTAGAAAGACATTTTTTAGCATCTAACTAAACCATTCCTTCTTTATGTATGAGCTGCTCTGATGACACGCTGTTGGCAGCTGAAGCATTAATATTTTCTATTTGTTTCGGTTCCTTTAATATCACCGAACGGACACTGCTAAATATGGAAGCCTATAGGGGACTATATTAAAATGATAATGTAAACTTGAAAATGAAACTTTTATTCCACAATAGCATTATAATTTTCCACATATGTATGTGTTATTTGAGTAAAAATTAAAATGATTATTCAATAATCCAATTTTCATTTCCACACATGTATGGGCGTTCTATGACCATATTAAAATGAAAATGGAAAAGCTGTTTGACATTTAACTTTCAAAGTCATACTCTGTTGTACAGTGGACAATATTCAAATGTTAAATCAAATTTGAAAATTAAAATGCAATATAAAGAATGTAGCCTTGTAATCTCCTCGTGAACAGGTGGCATTAATCAGGCTGAAATGAGCAATTTATGACAACTTTGTGCAGTTAAGAGAGTTTGGAGAATCTGACTCGGAACATTCGTACGAGCAAACCTCACAGAAAAAAGTAAGCCGAGTGAGTTTAAGGATAAGAATCCGAAAATGTCCCGCTGCCCCCGTGCACAGAGCAGCTCCGTAAAGAAATGCCTTTTCCCAGTTTGGTTGAGTGGCCTGCACAGAGCCCTGACCTAACCCCCATCCAAACACCTTTGGGATGAACTGGAACTCTGACTGTGAGCCAGACCTTAGAGACCCCCATCAGTGCTGGACCTCACTAATGCTCTTGTGTCTGAATGGGAGCAAATCCCTGCAGCCAGCATGAAACTAAAGAGTGGAGGCTCTTAGAGCAGCACATTAATTCCCATGGTTTTGGAATGTTCATTTTCACATATGGGTGTAATGTTCGGGTGTCCACATACTTTTGGTCATATAATGTATCTTCAGCAGGGAGAAAGATTGACAACTGGGTGAAAAAAATCAATGCCTGAACAGGATTAGAAATTAAAGTATGTTGCTGCTTCCACAGGTGTCTTGCTTATTCAGCTTCTATAGCATTTCACCCTCTCTCCTCCCCCTCCTCTCCCTTAAATAAGACTCTTATCCTTTATAAAAATGATGTGAGGGCGCCGCCTCGGACAACTGCTCCCCTGACTTCATTTGTCTCTTGGCAAGTTTGATGGCGCTGCGTTTAAAAACCCATTCAATCTTATAAACCAAAAATTAAATGTAGTCGACTGTGATGGGCACTCAGTGCATCTGCTATTTATATGCTAATGTACACTCAGCCTGCCAAGGTCTGGCAAATTATTACTGCACAGCCATAAGTCAGGTGTATGGCAGAGAGGGGAGGGAGGCAGGTTAACCATCACACACACTCACACAGAGGAGGAGAAAAGGAGTGAGAGGAGGTGGAAGTGAAAGCAGAGGGAGAAAGGAGGAGAACACAAGAAGTCGTAAGAGATGTCTCCATTGTCTCCCCTGACAAGTTAATATGGCTCTCCACCTGGCTACACACACACACACACACACACTCAGTGACTAGATTATTTCACTCTACATTTAAGGCTGAAATGGAAAATGTCTTTTGGGAATACTGAGTATCTCTAATGCCACCATTATCACAAGACATTTCCCTTGAGAGAGCAAGTGAGAAACAGTTAGCTTAATGAACACATTATACACAAATGCACTTATAAACACAGTCATCTTCCTGAGAATATTACACACACACTCTCAAACAGATATGAGGAGTTAGGGTGTAACTGAAGACTGTGGACACTGTGTTACTGGTTACTACGTGATCTTCGTGATTTTTCTTTTACACCAAACCTGATATTGTGCCATTTTAACAGAGGACGGGTGTGCTGTGGGACCCCCTAAAAACGTTCCAGTGATTGCTATGGAGTTCAAATACCTAACCTGACTGGGAAAGTGTTGGAAGGGAAGGTCAATCCAAAGAACCTGTGTGTGGAATTTACTGCATGTAATGTACCTCAATCACTTTTTGGTACCAGCCAAAATACGTCCACAGTACTGAGGACTGAAAACTGTCAAGTAAGGAAAGCTGGCATCGTCCGGTCAGACTCAGTCTTATTCTTTGATGATCAGATAGTTCCTGATTTTAATCAAACGTGTAAAAATGTGAGAAACGATGCAAAAGCGAGCTTACTGTACATTCATTTAGCATTCCATGATTTCACATTTAAGCTACTGTGGAACTTTTTCTCACTAGCATCTACAATAATCAAGCCTCTAAAGACGATATAGAATCGTGGAATTAAACTTTTGGAAAGGAAGCCAACAAGATCTCACTACTGCAATGTTCTCAAAAAACTAGGTATACAAAGTTTTGATCGTTTCATTAAAACTGCAAATATCAGACTTATCTATTAAGGCCTACATAACCAGGCTCCTAACGGGCCTGGTTATGAGTTTCTGGCTCGAGGTGCAGCTATCAGCCAAGTGCCCATTTGTAAAACCTCCTTTGGACAAACGACTTGCTCTGTTTAGGAGGCCAATATGTGGAACTCTTTACCCAAAACTCTGAGTTACTCAATTATTCATTTTATTCACCTACAAACCAATCTGACCCTGTTTTCATCAGGACCACTGTTACAATAGATTATCTTTTTATATTTGTTCTGCTGAAGGGAGTGGAAGTCCACTGCCACTGATTGATTTCAACATATTTACAAACTAATTAGGCCTAAAGCCTCCAGTGGAGTCTGACCTGTTCAGGGCTTCATTTGCCACAACATCCCACATCTCTATTACCACCTTGCACTCATTCATTACTACCTAGAAAGGATCCCAAGGGATCCCGCACTAATGAGAAAAAAGCTTTCCACTCCCCTTGCTCTCGCTCCATAGCTTCTTCTCTGCTGCTTTACCCCATTATACTCCTCCACCCCCAACACCCCCAAACGCACGCATAGACGCACCCTTTGTCTCTGGGGAGCAGTCAGCTTATATGATGTATAGGGTGACATCTTTATTTCGCTAACCTAGCCTGGCAGGTCTATTAGCCAGCCCAGAGCTTCCCAAACCTTTCCCTGTCAACGAGCTTATTCTCAAGCGTCTAGTTCAGTTCCCCCCCCCAGCCTGTCTCAATCTGTGATCAAAACAGTCATTATTATACATTCTCGCCCACTGCCAAAGTGAAATTACACAGTGCTATTCTTCATTTTACTGGGGACCTCTGAAATCTCTGTGAGGACACCTGGAATGTCCTGAAAAGGTGCAGCCCCCCCCCCCAACCAAGACGCAAACACACACCCCATGTCAGTCCCAGTGGATCCATCAGTTCCCATTTGGAAACCATCTCCTTTCACATTATTATTTTGATTCCATCCACTTATGTTAGCCACATGCTGACACTACAGTGTCTCATTTTAAAAATCACAATATTGCAATTGAACTGGTCAAAAGGGAGGTGAAGGACAACAGTGTCAGTCAGGTCAGTCAGAAAAACAATGACATGGTATAAAAAATGTGCTGGTTCCGTCACAGCTTCTCCCCCCACAATTTTAACATGTCAATGTGTGATTTAAGCTGTAAAGTTTAACAATAAAGACATGCTAGCGCTATTCTTAGCATGTCTGAGCATAATTCATGTGTATTCATCTCGAGATGCAGCAATCAGACTTTTCCCTCCTGATTCCGACACCTCAACTCAAGGTATCCGCACATACCAGGTACCGCTCGGACACCACTGCTCTCTTTCCCCCACATTTAAAATCTGTGTACTTCAATACATGGAGCTCATTGGGGTCATTTGTATGCAAGTTAACATGATTCCAGGGATTTCTGTGGGGCCAAAAACTGAGTCGGTAGTCTACCATGATAATTATAATGATAGTGATGAAGAAACTGTATTTAATGTGGACTGGTCACGTCTGGTCGATTCCTGCTCCGCTTAATAAGGTCAGTTTCGCCACTCAGCACTCCTGATCCACAGGATCAGACGGGTGCATCCCTATATTCCTCCATTTATTTGTTTGCTGACCTGTTTCTCAGGCAAGGTTAGTCACTCATATTGGATGTGGGCCTACAGCATAACGTTTCCATGTTTTTACATTATGGCTATTATGGCCCGTCAAAGTAGCGTACGTCCACTAAAAATGCAACATTATGGAAAAGGATCCCTATAGAGACAGACCTTTTTGTTAAACAGTAAGATCCTTTTTGTTTAACCAGAAACAACCGTTCTATCGCTCTTGCTCGCGACCAGACTCCATTGAGAAAAACAGTAATTTTACCTCGCAGATCATCGTAAAACACCCTTCATTCCAACTCTACAGAAACAAAATAAAACTCACCAGAACCGTCTTTGTTAGACTTTCCACCGTTCCAACAATCACCACCTGTGGTTTGGTCGAAATAAATCCTTTATTCACCGAGTTAGATGAGAAAAGAAACAGCTCTCCTCACACGAGGGACTCACGCACTAACACGCACACGCGCCGGACCGGCTGTATAATCAGAGAACAGAGGAGCTCTGATGACAACACAGGCAGAGGGGTGTGACGTCATCCTCTGCTCAGGACGCCATTACTCCACTATGTCTTTATATAGCAAATAGCGGTTTGCTGCTATATTAAAAAGGTCTCCTCTCTGTCCGCTAGCTGTCCGCTCAGTGTGTGCGCTGAAAAACCCTCCGGTGTTTGTACTCAGCCCGGCTCTGTGAATGGGAAACAAAGAAACACTGTTCCAGCCATGATGTGTGTGTCAGGTGACGTTAAACGACTTGCCCACGGACATTCAGGTGACTTTCTAGTTTGCCAAGCTGTGCTGCTGTTGTGATGTTAGCTACAGCAGCAGGAGAGTTGTGAGCGTCGCTGTCTGGAGCTGCTGTGCTGGCTGTGGGAAACCGTCTCGTCCTCTCTGGCTGTTAGCTTCGCAGCAGCAGCTGTAGGGACAGTTTGCTAACCCACAACCGAGCTAAGCTAACGTTAGTTACATTACTTGCTGTGTTGTGTTGTTGTTGCTCTATATCATGGTACTGGAGTTCTCCAGAATCGCAGACCCCACCTTTAATGTGCAGAATCTCATATACAGAACGTTTAAATTCTTTGCTCCTTGCAATTACCTTTACAGTTTTATTCTCTACATGCATTTCCATACTTCCTTTTTTACTCCATTAATGAAAGAATAACTGATCAACCAATTTTCTGAGGTGCAATAAACAGCACCAAGACTCCCTATGAACATAATGCATAATGAGAGCGAAATAGAGGAACAGAGAGCAAGAGAAAAACATATTACTGGTGTACAACTGAGAGAAGGAGACACATTCAGAGAATTAATGTACAAATGAAAAGGAGGGAGTGTTGGATGAGAGAAATAGAGGGATAGTCTTTCTTTGTTTATCTCAGTGAGAAACAGGCGGCCACATCCATTGTGCTGTGATAAGATGGGTTATCAGCAGTAAACAAGGCCTGGGCCTGTATGAATGGAGCCCGGAGTGACTGAATACACTCTTAAAAACAGATATGTTCAAATAAGTCTGCATGTCTTATCCTTTCCTAAACACAATCCCACGTTTTCAGTTAGTAGCACTCAACGGATGCATATGGGATTCTCATGGTCATAGCTCTTACTGAAAACTCTGTTCAAACATATTCACTATTCCAAAAAGTATGAAACAGCTGGAGAAGACACTAAGAAAGCTGCCTGTTTCCTGACACTGTGAAAAGTGTTATTACAGAAAAGCTTTCCTTAAGATACAAAATAGTTTTACTAACTAAAGGTCTCAGCATGCTCCAAACAAATTAGGTCGTACGACGTGTATCCTGTGAGCTCAGCAGCTGTGCCAACGGTGAGCACTGATACCAATCTGCCAGAATCTAAATGATCCACATTAAATACATTTCTTCAGTCGCAGCGGGCCGCTGCCATTTTTAGTGCCACAGCAATCCCTGGCCTCATGCTCTCTGTCAAAAACATCATCCCAATGAGTTGAACACAGAGAGGACATTACACAGATTTTGAATTTGGGAAAAAGAGAGCCCTAATATGGGATTAGTACACTGTGTCGGTACCAACAGATAATCTCCACAGTACAGTACTGGCTGCTGTAACCTCACACCTTGTGAGTACAATTTTACCAAGGGATACCTTACAAGATATTGATACATACGAGCTAATAGCTCAATGCAACAACATCCAGTCCAGCAGAAGCTGGAGGCATAAAAGCAACTTCAGTGGATCCACCCTTGTTACCTCACACCGCTTCTTACAACCCTCCCTAGGCAGAAATGGAAGACTGAACGGAGTATATGAGCGATAACCCCATAAACACCAGCCCAAACCATTCCCTCCAGAACATCAGGGGCTGGCTGATGTTGGCCAGCTGCCCTTCGCACAGACTTCTGACAGGTTGGCCAGAGTGGCCCCATCCTCTGCTGGTTCTCTGTGTCACACAGCTAATGTTTGGCGTTGGGCAACCAGAACGCTCAAATCATATCATCTCATTTTCCCCAGGATGTTAGCAACATGCCAGAAGCAGAGGGTGTCAGAATTGTGTGCACTATTTAGGCACAGCCATCCCTCAGCTACATCCACACTAATACGTTCTCTTTTTAAAACGCATAACTTTTGCTACACTTACGCCTAGCATCCACACTACTCGGGCGTTTTCGAACCCCTAAAACGGACACTTCTGAAAACGCTGCTGACCCCGTTTTAGTTTGAAAACTATGTTTTCCGCCGTGTCGACCGCCTTATACCCTTGTTCACATGCTATATGTTAGTTTTATTTAGCTAACACCAAACACTCAGATATTCAGAGTCCACGCACTGAACAGTCAGCCATGAAAAAAAAGGCCTTGTGCATGTCTATTTTCAATAGTCTTCCAACTTCATGTAGATGCTTCTTCAGTCAACACTCCCTCTGTCTTATTCTCTCATTCAATAAACACGCATCTCTATCTGCCTCCATAACACTCCTCTTCTCTCTCTCCAGCTCCCGCGTTATGGGAGACTATATTGAGAGGCCCGTTGAGAGAGAAACCAATCGTGTGGTGTGTCAGCGGCCCGATAGAGAAGGACCTAGTAATGGAAGGCCTTTTAAGGCTAAAAAGGAAAAGCTAATTATGATAAAGGGGCTGTAAGTTGTGTGGTTATCACAGTGCTGGGCCTGCTGGTGCAGCAGACTGGTCCCTGACAGTGATAACCAGGCAGAGCGAGACGCCCGGCGCTCTGTCACTGTCACTCTGCAGCTCTGTTCAGCTAAAGATGGATTCACACGCTACAACTTTTATGCCTTTTTTTCCAAACGCATACAGCAGTTTGCATTCATTGGTCCTCTAAAACCTGAAACTGCAGGCCGCTGTCCATTGCTCTTGGATTTTTTGGATCTCTCAGCACTGTAAGTATCCCATCTCTAAAACACAGACATTTCAGCACCAACTAAACCATCTCAAAGAAGTCATTACTTTGAGCGAAAAGCTTTCCAAATGACAAGCTATTATGACAACACTGGCCTGGTTAGATGCCTCCATTTTGGGCCGGCTCAAACAACAGCAGAATGACGATGCTAAGCTAGATATAGAGGCAGCCAGATAGACATATCAGCTGTCAAGCCATGGGGCACATTAGTGGCAGAGAAGTAAATGAATAGGTACATCCTCCCACTTGCTCCCCAATTCCTTCTCTCTGTCTCTGATGCATTATGCATTATGGCTGTGCCTTGCTATCTCACCTCTCCCAAATGTCTTCACTATTAATATTTCCATCCTCCCTCTCTCTGTCTCTATTATGATGCTTCTCTCTGGGAGCCCACGGAAATGCAGGAATGAACAGAAAACAGGAAGAGGACACTTTTTAGAATAATGGGGTGTTTAGGTGCTCTGTATACATAATAAAAATAATAAACTTGCAATGGGATTTGATTTTTTTAATGACTTTTTACTTATGTTAAGTAAAGAGGTCAAATTAAATTCTTTTATTATCACTTCCAGCCTGAACACTTTATAATGCTGAAATTGTTCAAGACATGCCTTGTGGCAGCTCAGTAATAGTCTTAAGTGGACTTCAATGTGAGCTGACTTGCCATTTTCCAGTTTTCCACAGTTTAAAGACTGCCTGCCTGGTTCCACTTAAGCACCACTCTGAGTGGGGACAAGCGTTTGAAGCTGCAGTTCTTTCACTGGACACTAGGTGTCTTCCTGTCTTCTTAGTGATATTGTACATATGTATGCTCTTTCTGACCTGCTATGAAAATGTTAAAACATATACAATGTTGGTCTGGATTCACTAAAGGACAAGTGCAATGAGAGAACTTCTGTTCTGAATTGGCGCTATATAAATAAAACTGAACTGAAAAACATCTGATGTACGGCCGTGGCTTAGAGGTAGAGCGGGTCGTCCACTAATCGGTTCGATCCCAGCTTCCCCCAGCCCGCACGTCCAAGTGTGTGAGTTAGTTTCTTTGGACTGAAGAGCAGTTCTGCCATCAGTGGGTGAACATGATATGTAGTGTGAAGCGCTTTGAGCGGTCGGAAGACTAGAAAGGTGCTATACAAGTACAGTCCATTCACCGTTTACCGTTGGTATAAATCAAGACCTGAAACTGGAGCTGTGCGTATACCCAGTTGGTTGTAGACCAGACAAAGACTATTTCTTCAGTGACACACACACCTACAGTACGTCTGTTTGATTCCTCTGTACCTGACAAAGTTCCAATTTGGACTTAAATGTTGTACTTCTCCCAATGTAATAAAGAAGACATTTTAAAGGGAATAGATGACAATGGCAGACAGAAAACTCTGCTTGTGTAAGGCTCCATTCAGAAAGTCTGAGCTTCTCTCTCCAAACACAAAGCAAAAGTTCAAAATGTGTTTTGGTTTAAGAATCACTGTTCTACTATAAAGAAACGAAGGCTGTGACCACATGAGATGGGAATTTAGAGAGAATGCCAAGTCGGCTGATGTAGTCCTTTGTGATTTGTCAGGGTGATGGAATCAGACAGAGAGGGACCCGGTTATCAACACATCACTCCTCTATAGCGGTCCTTTCTAAATCACCCCTCTGTAAATGGAGCATCTGTACCGTTAGTGTATAGTGATGCTGTCCCACTTGATTTGTAGTAGGATGCTGCCATCTGCTGGCCATGCTCTAACTAGCATGAGTAACTACTCAACTGTTTGACTGTTTAACCTTTATTAACATGTCTCAAAGTAAATCTAGTGTTACCATTATTCATTTCAACAGTGGCAATTTTTTCCTCCACTCTGAAGTACATGGTTTTCAAAAGATAACATTTTCCTACTTGTTTACACATTTTCCCATTTTGCAAATGAACATGAGTGGGAACCTTGTCCTCCATTTGTCATGTGTTAGTGAGGTAAATGCCCAGGCAGACTGCTTGATGTAACTCACCACTTTGCGGACCCTGGTCTTGTAATCAATGTGAAGCTCTTTGTGTTTCTGCAGGGCAGCTTCTAAAGACCTCTTCAGGTCCAGCGCTCTCCTTAACAGCTGCTGCTCAGCACCGGACTTGGTGAAGACCTACACACACACACAGACAGGTAAGACAGGCAAACCTGTTTCTTAGTGATATTGTACATATGTATGCTCTTTCTGACCTGCTATGAAAATGTTAAAACATATACAATGTTGGTCTGGATTCACTAAAGGACAAGTGCAATGAGAGAACTTCTGTTCTGAATTGGCGCTATATAAATAAAACTGAACTGAAAAACATCTGATGTACGGCCGTGGCTTAGAGGTAGAGCGGGTCGTCCACTAATCGGTTCGATCCCAGCTTCCCCCAGCCCGCACGTCCAAGTGTGTGAGTTAGTTTCTTTGGACTGAAGAGCAGTTCTGCCATCAGTGGGTGAACATGATATGTAGTGTGAAGCGCTTTGAGCGGTCGGAAGACTAGAAAGGTGCTATACAAGTACAGTCCATTCACCGTTTACCGTTGGTATAAATCAAGACCTGAAACTGGAGCTGTGCGTATACCCAGTTGGTTGTAGACCAGACAAAGACTATTTCTTCAGTGACACACACACCTACAGTACGTCTGTTTGATTCCTCTGTACCTGACAAAGTTCCAATTTGGACTTAAATGTTGTACTTCTCCCAATGTAATAAAGAAGACATTTTAAAGGGAATAGATGACAATGGCAGACAGAAAACTCTGCTTGTGTAAGGCTCCATTCAGAAAGTCTGAGCTTCTCTCTCCAAACACAAAGCAAAAGTTCAAAATGTGTTTTGGTTTAAGAATCACTGTTCTACTATAAAGCGAAGGCTGTGACCACATGAGATGGGAATTTAGAGAATGCCAAGTCGGCTGATGTAGTCCTTTGTGATTTGTCAGGGTGATGGAATCAGACAGAGAGGGACCCGGTTATCAACACATCACTCCTCTATAGCGGTCCTTTCTAAATCACCCCTCTGTAAATGGAGCATCTGTACCGTTAGTGTATAGTGATGCTGTCCCACTTGATTTGTAGTAGGATGCTGCCATCTGCTGGCCATGCTCTAACTAGCATGAGTAACTACTCAACTGTTTGACTGTTTAACCTTTATTAACATGTCTCAAAGTAAATCTAGTGTTACCATTATTCATTTCAACAGTGGCAATTTTTTCCTCCACTCTGAAGTACATGGTTTTCAAAAGATAACATTTTCCTACTTGTTTACACATTTTCCCATTTTGCAAATGAACATGAGTGGGAACCTTGTCCTCCATTTGTCATGTGTTAGTGAGGTAAATGCCCAGGCAGACTGCTTGATGTAACTCACCACTTTGCGGACCCTGGTCTTGTAATCAATGTGAAGCTCTTTGTGTTTCTGCAGGGCAGCTTCTAAAGACCTCTTCAGGTCCAGCGCTCTCCTTAACAGCTGCTGCTCAGCACCGGACTTGGTGAAGACCTACACACACACACAGACAGGTAAGACAGGCAAACCTGTTTCTGAGAGAGTTGGACAGATACGAGGCTTTCCGCAACAACCAATGAGAAATAAGGTAAGACAGAAAGACGCAGATGGGTTGTATCAAAGCGTTTATTTGCAGAATATCACTGAATTAGGGTTCTAAAGTCATAACAGCAAGAGTAGCAAGAAGAGTGATAGCATGGTAGCATTAGCATTAGTAAATTGTAGGTTGTCCTCTCATCTTGTATGCTAACTTCGATCCACATGCTTCAACGTGGTAATTTATTACCACTACATATTTGAGCCCTGCGTGTTTGTACCAACCTGAACCCAGCCCTGCACAGCTGGTAGGTGTTTGGTTTTTATCAGTCTATGGAGGTCTATCACCGTGGAAACCACTGCCTCATTATCCTCGGTCTCCTTGACATGAAGACCTGTAAGAGAGAGAAGGAAAAGAAAAAGAACACTTTACTGATACAGCGATTAAGTATTTCATTCCAGAATACACCTCATTTATACACTGCAGCCACTTAATTAGCCATGGCTGGCCATTCACAAGAAGGAACCCCTTTTGCCTCCAGGACAGGCTGAACTCTTTGAGGCCTGGTTTCAAGAAGGCACTGGAAACTCGATGCTTTTGCTTTATGCTGATTAAATAGCCTGATGAATTTACATTAGATGTTTCGGCCACACAGTCAGGCTGCAAGCTTCCTGTTCATCCTCAATGCAAGGGTCGTCCATTAGGTTAGGATCTGGAGCCTGGGGAAGCCATTGGATTAAAACGGAGGTCACTGCCCTGCTCATATGAACCATCATGACATGAATGTGTGTAAATTGGTACATGAAATGCCAGAACTGTGACATCAGACATCAATTATACTTGACAGTGTCTTGACACTGCTTACATGCTCTGTATACTAAATTACTTACAGCTTACAGGTACTGCGAGTGCGTTCATAGGGCTGGGTAATGTTTGATTTTTTTCAAAACTAGTGCTTCTGTCCCAATATGTTCAATATCTTCCATGGAGAAATATCAATGTGTTTTTCACAAAATCAAGTTCTCAAATGCTACATTTTTTGATGATTATTTCTGGGGCATTTTTGCCTTTATTAGCTAGCAGACAGCAGCAACCCGACAATGAAATGACAGGAGAGAGCTGGGGGTGACGGCGAACACAGCTCCGTGGCCGGACACTCTGAGCTACTCAACTGCTAAAGCCAGTTCCAGACACATAAGGACCCTGGATAAAAGAGTCTGAAATGAGCCATTTAGAGTTTAGATTTAAATTAGGAACTATTTGATCAAAGTAAATAAGATTATTAGTCTGACCTGACATGCTATGCCAACTGTTGGTACATAACAGTTTGTGACACTTGGTGCTACATTTAAGTGGGAACCAAATAAGTATTGAGGATTGATACCCAGCCCTATGTATAAATGGTTACGTAGAGTATATGCATATACACATATAGGCTGTAAATGTATAAAATAAAATGAAATAGACAATAAAACAGAAATGCAGTAAGTTTATAATGTTATGAGAGTATGAGACTGTGGCAGAGAGGTGTTGAATCAACTATTTGATTATTTTGGGGGGCTTAGTGTGTGCTGCTGTTGGAATGTATTACATTATACTGAAAGGTGCCACCCCACATGGCATCGACGCTCTGGGACACTGTCAACAAAGGCTGAACATTAGAAGCTTCACAAAGGGAGGATGTGTTGTAGTACCGTATTAGCATTCTAATGTGTGGGTGCACTTCAGTAAACTCCACATGTATGTGAGTTGTACCTACCAGGACTGAGGTTCAGGTCCAGACTGTAGGAGTGAGAGATGAGCCCAGAGTTCCGAATAAACAAGTCTTCACCAAGAGGCTCCTCCTCCTCCTCTTCTTCACTACTTCCCTCCTCCTCTCCCTCCCTCTGCGCTGTCTCCATATCTCGCTTCTTTTCTTCCCCATCTCCTACCTCCTTCCCCTTCTTCTTCTCCTCCTCCTGCTGCTCATTCCCATCCCTCTTCTCTTTATCCTCCCCCTCCTCATCCTCAGACCGCTCCTTTTCCTTCCCTTTTTTCTCCTCCCTGTTGTTCCTCTTCTCCTCTGTCACTCCTTTGTCTTCTTTTCCTCTCTTTTCCTCCCCATTGCTTTTCTTGTCTTCCCTGCTGTCCTCCCTTTCTTGTATCAATCCTTCTCTCCTGTCATCCTTCAGGTCTTTGCTGCAGCAGGGCTGTTCATTTTCATTGGCTGGTTGGGAGTTTGGAGGGCTGCTATTGGTCGTCTGGATGTCTGTAAGGTCAAATTCAGGGAAAAGCAGCCTCATACAGGATTCCATCTCCGTCAATGTTGCCTCAATTTCCCGGTACGACTCTGACAAAGAAATAATATGCAATACTTAGAAACACTGACAGCAAGTTTTGGTGTCACTCTTCTCTTTGTAGGGAAGTCAAAATCTTCAAACATATCTTAGAAAAAAGATTGTTTTACTGCTCCTGATGTTTAGACTCAAACTATTCTATGCTGTCAAATTTAAAACAAACCTACAAAACTATTTTTAATTTATACAACATCAGAATGATAAAAAGACTAAATGTTTGCTTCATTTCATCCTAGATCTTCATGGGATTTTAGGGAGGACGCTGGACTGTCCATCAGAAGCACAAACGCAGTATTTGGTTCAGTCCCAAAAAAATCTGTTGTTATTATTGCTGTTTTTTTATCACTAGCAGTAGTGTTGTTGAATGACGTGGCGTTTACCCTCCATGTCTTTGCAGGCTGTCTCCACTCTCTCCTTGTAGATCCTCTCCATTCTCCTCCGTCTGTCCTCCTCCCTCCTCCTCTCGGCTACTGTCCTGGCCTCGGCATCCTGGAAGTCCACCTGACAACGTGGACACATCATTTACAGGTGGATCCCAACATGGGACATGTGAATAAACATGGGAAACAGTCCAAGTAGACAGTAACAGTGGCAGGGAAAGGACTGATAGCCAACACAGCAGGTTTATATAGGCTAGTGCATCATCAGGTCAAACGTTTTATTTGTCCAATACTTAGCACATGCTAGCATGCTAACACGTTACAACAGGTGGTGAACATGGTAAACACTGGGTGCTTTCCATTCTGCTAATTCTGCTTCCTCCCATCATCAAGGACGTTCCGGTCCCTTAAACGTGTCTCAGAGGAGACGAGGAGAGAGGAGGAGCCACCGGTGAATGCTATGGGGAGTGTTTACTGCCAACAACTGACGGGAATCTGTTTATTGACTGGTCAGCTGATCTGATGGGAGTGTAGCCAGAGCGGTTGTGAAAACAGCTTTGATTGTAATACTGTAGATTACACAAAATACCTGTGGAAACACCGCCAACAGCGGCTCTAACGTTATTCATGGGTGTTCGTAAAATAAAAAATATTGTGCGTCTTTGCAACTTTTTAAAAAGTTTTTCTCCATAAGCCAAAAGGCTTTTCTGTTCTTCCTCTTCTCTTGTTTTCTGCACCTTGGCTGAGCCAGGAAGAATATACAGCTACAGTCCGATACAGCTGCGGTTATTATTATTACTCTATAATATCATCCTGAGCGTGAAAAGGACGGCAGACTCACTGTACCTGCGGTCTTTCACTAACTCATAAGGCTATAGATTTTATTTTGAATATTCCTGGCTGTTTTTATTGCTCCCTCATGTCTGTCGTGCTCTTTATTTAAGAGTTATTTCTACACATTTGACAGTTGAGATGCTGCGTCTTGGCTGGAGTGAGCGAGGATGTCCCGTTTGGTAAATACATCTCTCTCTCGCCTCGCCACTGGGAGGAGCTAAGACACGAGCGAGGGCAGCAAGAAGCTGAATGGAAAGGACGCACTAAACCCCTCTAACATCAGCATGTTAGCATTGTCATCAGAATCAGAAACACTTTATTGATCCCCGAGGGGAAACTCTAACCCTACAGCTGCTCCAGCAGCTCGCCTTCACGTCAGTGCACACAGGAAGAGAAGTACTAAGCAAAAGATATAATCCACTATAATACAGCTCAGAAAATAAATGAAGTACCAGGTGGGTATAAGTATAAAATAAAATAAGCGTGAAGTACCAAGTGGGTTTACTGGTTGACGATAATAATACGGTATAAGGTGATAGTGCATGAACTGCCAAGTGTAGCTTATTAAAATTATAATGAGACGGAGGATATTGCACAGCAGTAATAGAGGTATGAATAAATATCAATATCAATAAATAGGGAATTTTAAACTGAAAAGAGTAGTCATTGTGAGCATGTTAGCATGCTGATGTTAGCAATTAGCTCAAAGCCCAGCCTCACAGAGCAGCTAGCATGGCGGTAGACTCTTGTGTGAAATGCGGGTCTGCATGGCCATTCAGTTTTAGATGTCTGTGTAGGTGCTATTCTAGTAATATCTACTTAGCAGTCAGAGGCATTAATGGTGCTGTATCTATTTCTCAGCCTTTGAACAAAACTGTACAGGGATATAAACCATGTAGTGTTGTTATGAGACTCCTCTGAACCTAATGGTGCCTGTCCACAGGATCCGTCATTTCCACGCTTGCCATTCACTGTCTATGTAAGCAGCCGTGCAATGCATTCTGGTAGCGCCGCGGTGCGTTACGAGAGACGGGGCGTCATGTTGGCCGCTCCTCATTTGCATAAAGTTGAGGTCTAGGCTACTTTATGCAAATCAGGGCCATCCCGTGTCGATATAAATGAAGATTTCTCGCCTCAAATGTTTTCAGAAACACTTTTCGGTGAACTATTTTTGTAATAAGACAAATTTTCCAAACGAGACGCCACGTTGGTCCGGTTTGAAATCTGGGAGCAGACAGCCCAAGAGTGAAAGCGTTTGTCCAATCAGGTGCAGCCAGGAAGTGTTTGCGCAGTTGTAGGAGGGTGTAGCCTGTATGTTTTCTTCGTTGGTCAGTAGTCATGGAAGAGAAATTGGTAACTGCTGTGTCAGCATCTCCAATCCTCTATGATGCTTCTCTGCCATCATACAGGAACAACGTAGAGGAACTCAGCTCGGAGGGCCGCTGCTGACACTCTTGGTGTTTCACGCGGGTTGAAAAGAGATGCGTCTGTATTCTGTATGATTACACAAATTAAACATTTGTGTAATCAGTGGAATAGGCTTGCATGATATATTAATTTGTTTTATATAGGTGACACCGCCTAGGGGCACGCCTGTCAAGTGTCCAATGCTGAGAAGTGGCGCGACCCCTAGCGTCCAAAATGTCCCTGTGGACACGTACCATAAATCTTCAGTCAAAATATCACAGTAAAGATGTGACACACTTTGACAGACTAGCTTCACAGCATGCAGCTTTTTACGGCATAGTGGCTCTGAATCTTGTAATTCATCCAACAGGATGCAAACTGTCAGGGGTGATTTTGAAGTGTTTGGGTGTTTCTCCTCAGCTAACAGGAAGCTATTGGACAGTCTGTCATGCAACAACAAAAGAAAAAAGTACCAGCTTTATATCCCTCTCACCTTCTTAACCTGTTTGAGAAAGTGGTAGCCCAGCGCTAACTTCTTATAAGCTGTCCCATAAGAGGCCTGCCATGACTGGACAGTCTGGATGGCCAGTGACCTCAGTTTCCTGGCTACTTCCTTAGGAGGGGGGAGGGGCTGCTCCGAATCAGTCTCTACTGTCAACTCCAAGAACTCCTGCAGGAGGGGGGGGGGTTGAGAGGGAACACAACATACCTGAAGATATATTTACAAAAGCTGACCTACAATCCCATTCCTGACAAAAACCTAAATAGTGTGTGGTTCTAAGTCAAGATTCTTTTATTTTTTATTAACTGCCCAGGTTACACGGAGTATGTTTAGACATACCTTTATTTCCATAACTGACTTGGGAGAAAATGCTCTCGTTCTCTGACCAAATCCTTATTAATCAGTACACGGTTTGGTGTAAAATAAATAAATCCCTGAGATGAGTCAATGGTGTACATTATGTCAGTACCTGGAAGTTGTCCACCAGCAGGGTTCTAAAGTGGTGTGATCTGGAGAAGAGCTCACTGGCTATCTGGAAGGCAGACAGTCGGACCTCAGCATGTTCTTGGTTGAGCTGAGACATCACTGAGTGGTACACATGGTCTATGCAGTCACTGGACACTCTGGGAGGAATGATAAGACATAGATAGAGTGAACAGTTATTAGTGATTTTTCATTCCATTCCATATAACCATGTATGAATATTTTTTAAATGATTTATTATTCTTATCTGTACTCTTATAATCCTGTGAATTCCAACCCTACCATCATTGTCTCAGATGGTTTTCCTACCCAAAATCTTTTGCCATAAAAATGTTTACAGACAAGTTGTTCAGATTAGTAACTAATATCAGGCAACAGTAGCTTCAACTGTACATCGTTTTTGCTTCATTTCACCTCTCTTTTCAAGTGCTTTGTACATTTAGTGCAAGCATAGATCACGTTTTGCCATTGAGTGCAGACAGTATGCGTGTTTTAAGTCCAACCCAAGCCTAAACGTTTTGCACCGATTGGAAATGTTTCTCTAGTAGTTGAGTGAAGTGTGTCCACTCAGCCCTTTGACGGACGGGTAAAAAAACCCAACGTATGGTAGAGTGTTTCAGTGACCATGGAGCACACTGTGCATCATTATAGATTTACTGAAACCTTTGCACAGCTGGATAAACCTGCACAGGGCCCCAGAGCAAAAATGAGACGTGAGCCTAATTCAGAATTGACGGTTATATTGGTTCTAATTTGATCAAATGTTAAGTGATATAATTATATTTACTATCTAAGCACAATATTAAATTAAATATTAAAAGCATTAAAAGTAGATTTTGACATAGGGAACTCTCCGCAAGCCAGGCCCTCAAGGCTCAGGCCCTCAAGGCTCAGGCCCTCAAGGCTCAGGCCCTTACCTTTTCAGTTTACAGTGTGCTTTAGTGATACATATCACCAAACAAATGTTGAATGAATGAAATGACCACACAGTGGCTTTCCTGTGACGGTCATCAGTCTTTAATCTTTTGACTTTCTCTGAGAATTATTTGAAGAAGACTTCACCACTATTTGTCAAGGAGTGTTTAATGCACAACGGTTTTCTGCATTTTGGCTTCTGTCCGAGAGGAGGAACTAGTAAATCACCTGGAAGCCTACTTACTCTCAGCACTCCACAGTTACTGCTGAAGCATCCTGAATTATCGCCCTGGGTAGGCACGCGCCCATCACTTAGTGACATACCTGCAGATCTTCTTGATTTCCTTCAGCTTGTCCTGGTTGAGCTGTGGCTGTCCTGATGTGGTCAGCTCCTCCACCAGCTCCGACAGCCTGTCTCTCTGCGACAACTCCATCACTATTCATAGCAGGGCTGTCCTACTGACTACACAGTTCATGTGGAGTGAGCCAGCCAAACGACTACAATATCTAAACAGCCACAAAAGTGAAGAAGTGGGATGTGAATCCTGGTGAAAACTACAATCAGCCACACAGCTGATGAGGTAATATAAAAAGGGTTTGTAGGCTTGTCCTCTACATTCATTACATTCGACTGTAACGATAACACACTGGGGTCACACACCCGCCGTGTATTACCAAGAAACGAATTCTGTACCAGTTGAAGTGTAACGGTAGTTAGTCAACTACATCAATTTAACTACTAATTTCACGAGAATTAACCTAAAGTTGGTCTTTACAATTTACACATTACACAGGAAATTCAAAAGGAAAACAGAAAGAACGAAATATTATACAAAGCCGATTCACACGGTCTCTTTTCTAGAGTGTACTAAAGTCCAGGTCGCGTTGGAAATGTATTTAAAGGCTAGCACTCTATTAGCTGCTACAATGCTAACAAATGTAAACACAGCCTGTCTCTTTAACCGCTTACCAGTGGTAGCTTTCTTTATCAAATACTGAAAGCAGCTCTCAGCTCCAAGTGACAAAAGCAACTCGTAGTCCCTTCATGACAAAAGCTGTTAAGTTGACGGCTGCTGTGTTTACAGTTGACATATTAACATCCTTGTGTAACTTAATGGTGTGGCTCCGTCGAATCGAATAGCACGCTCATTTCCGTTAGCCGCTGGTACTACCGGTTCGACTTTTCAGAATAAAAGCATCGAGGAGGCCGCACTCCTGTACTGTGCGGAGAGCTGCGGGGAGACGCTGAAGTAAAGGGACGGACACCAGACAAAGATCTTCATACCGCAGCTGGAGTTTTATTGACAGACGGTGTTGTGATACAGGTCATGGTTTCAGCACCCAAAAAGAGACTTCTAACACAAAACCAGTGGCAACGGCTCAGTCAGTGTGACGTCACTACACAGCCACCCAGGCAGCGGTCATTACAGTGGACCTTAATGTGCTGTCAACTTTATATAGTCTGCAGGCTGATGCAATGAATAACGCTAACACAGATCGTGTTGTAGCGGCTCCGTGCTAAGTGTGCAGGCTGACAGCAGCCGCTTTCTGCGGAGGGGGAGGGGGAGCCGACACGCTGTTCCTGCACAGTGCTGCTGGCTCTTTCAGCAGAGCCGAACTCTTATGATGTGGCTGAGGCCAATTCAAGGGCATCTCAAATGCAACATTAACAAGTCAATGCCAAATGGCTCCTGAACCGCTGATAGCCGACTGTACCGTCTTAAAATGCAGTCCCATCATCATGAACCGAGCGTGAAAACAGTCTGAAGTAATTCTGCTCACATGCTCTGGCTCATTATAGCACACATGAACATCCGGGTGGGAGAACACAAAACAATCCAGAAGCACAACTTACTGTTTACACAGCACATGCATGTTTATCATATGGACCAATGGATTGTAGCAACACTATCATCTCTGCTTTAAGGGTAACCCTGCAGGAGATCCCCACACCAACCCCTTCATTTTAATAACTTTCTTATTCTTAAGTTATCAACACAAAGTCAAAATATAAACACACAATAAAAATGTTCTAAGGCCACCAATGAAGTCTTCGGTCCAGTTCATAGTGACCAGCCTACGGAGCCGTCATCTGCAGGGTCAGCCCAGCACTCGTGTGAACTGTATGGCCACGTAAAACGTCACTCCGTACAATCCTCTCGTCATTTCATTTTGACTTGTAGAGCATCTATAAGTTCTACAATCTCTGCAAAGTAGCCGTTCTCATCTCCCAGAATCATTTCTGACTGGACCATTTCCTGGTACTGGTCTCTCAGAGAGAGCAGAGAGGCCAGCAGAGAGCTGTCTGAGCGGTACTGTTCCAAACACACGGGAGCCATCGCCAACAAAGCCCGCAGAGCCTGAAAGAAAAACACTCCAGTTCATTTGTTTAGTCAGTCTGCTCATTTAGAATCAAAGCTGCTTATAATTTGTGTTAATTATCTACTTTTTTTGCTCTTCATCTACAGTCTATCAAAGTCAGTCCACCTTCTCTCTGTAGTCGTGCTCCGTGGACTCCAGCAGCTGCGGGACCAGACTGCACCAGCCCTTCTCCAGCAGCTCCCCCTGCAGGGACACCTTAGAGTACTGACGCACCCGCTCCTCGCGGGAGGCGTCCAGCTCCGGGTCCAGACCGGCCTGAGAGATCAGCTCCTGGTGGAGCAGGAGAGACCGGCATCACTATCGTCTCGGAAGTCATATTCTGCACCCTCGACAAGTTACAGTCCCAGCCAGAAAATGAAAATCGCTCATTACTAGATCTAAAATAACCCTGAGGGAGCTTTGACCTCCTCGGCTAACTTAAAACAGCTTGTCTGTTGTACCTTCTCGCTGATCAGGTCATATAACATGGTGACAATGCGTGTACGCAGAACTCCCCCTCCATCTGCCCTGAACAGCTCCGATAGGACCTGCAGCCCTCCATGTGACAGGAAGTGATGCTGAGCGTATGGAAAGTGACGTAAGAGGGAGGCCACTGCAAACAGAACCTGACAGGAGGACAGTAAGACAGAAAACATTACAGCTGCAGTGTACGCGCTTCTTCTGGCCGATAAGGTGCACCGTGGGCGCGTGCAGCTACCTTCTTTTTGACTCGGAGCGGCTGCGCAGTGGCCAGTGTGGTTAAGAGCGTCTGCAGAGCACCGCTCTCCACAGCCTTCACCTGAACCACCGGGTTACTGCAGGGCAGAAGCACCACTGTTAGAAAGTTCCCATTCTCCCACCAGGACACCGTGCCATTGCTTTAGTTGTTGTTGTCATGTCTCAGCCAGTCACTATCACGCCTCGCGTCTAAAGAAAAGGAACGCTTTCCGCTCGCTGATGTGCCCTGTCGACACCACGGGCAAGGAGGGCGACAGCTGCTGAAATGCTGACATTGGCACCACGTGCAGGAGATGTGCGTTACTACAGCATCATTTCCACATCTGTTGTTTATTGGACAGCTGGCTGTTTCTGCAGACAATCGACACTTATGTTCACTCGTCTGACGGCTGGTGGCCGAAGGAGGTCCATCAGCTTACAAAGGCAGACACGAGCTCACCAAATCAGCATGTGAATTTTCATTCACACGCTGAGCGCCTCTTCTTTTTAAAAAGGAAGGGTGTAATTAAGCACTGTAGGTGATAGCTGGGGAGGGAGCGGGGGGCTTGCTGGAACTAATCTGCAGGGGGAGGGGGGCAGAGAGAGATTTAGTATTACTTGCATTAGTTGTATTAGCGTTTGCGTCGAGCTGCCCGGAGACTGCAGATGGAAATGAGCTAGTAGCTAAATCTGGTACACGTCTTCTCCTTGAGGGAGGTTCGTTTTCTTTTCATTTCACTTTAGCTAACATGTGGGGCCAGTAAAATACAAAATGGAAACCTCAAAAACTCTGCAGCTGCACTGAAGTAACCGTTACCTTGCCGACCAGCAGGTCTACATCCGCAGGTCTAAACTGCTGTTGTTACTCCCCTTGCCTATAGTTGGCAAAGGCTGACATACTAAAAACTGGTCTGAACAGGACCAGCACCTTTAGGTGCTCCGCATCTGAAATCCAATCAGAACTGAACCCTAACTCGTGGGGCAGATGGTCTGTGTTCATCTGTTCCATGCGTGGATGCTACTGCCGCTCTGTCTGACGTCTATTTTCATGTTCCAGACAGTGGAAACATGAACTGCATCACTTCCAAGACCCCTCAGACATGCCACCACAGTATATTATATTATTCAACTACATAACTGTACTTTCCTAAGAAACACAGATGGTGTATTTTGACACTGTATTGATATTACACAGACCGGTTGTTATTATGTACAGCACACAAGTCAGATCTTAGCTAAATATAATGAACATGTTGCTGGTGTACCTGGCCAAAGCAGATCCCAGGACAAAGGCAGAGCTTTCCTGTAATCTGAAGTCAGAGCTGTTCAGACCCTGTAGCATGAACTGGAGACCCCCCATTGAACACAGGGTCTGAGCATTATCCACCTAACACACACACACACAGGCAAAGTTAGAGACTTAACTCTCAGATCACACCTTCAGAGCAGATGTGTGTTCCGTTACCTGATGCACCAGGTACTCCAGCTCCAGCAGGATGTTCAGCCTCTGCTCTGTAGTCGAGCTGCTGCTGTTGAACTGGGTCAGCAGGCGCCTCATTATCTACACAACACACGTCAGGTAACATCTGTCCTGCAGCTGCTTCACAAGAAAACCCTTTCTCTGCTCTCCTGGAGCAAGGGTTTCACTGCGAAGCAGCTGCAAGAAGCGATGAGTTTGCATTAACAGCTTACTAACACCCCCAACATGCCAGTGTGTGCACACAGCTGCTTTCTGACCGGACCTCTCTGCTGAAGGCAGCTTTGTCACTGGCGCCGCTCGGTCCACCCCCCTCCCAGCACGCTCAGTACCGAGGAACGCGATGAGTGTGCGATATCATGGGAAAATCCCAACCGTCCCGGCCCAACGTCCTCTCGCCCTGGATGATGTCGTGCATGTAGGCTGCAATGACGTTTCCAACCGTCTTCTGAGCTAGTGCCGCGGGATTTCAGGGAACTCTCGACTGCCTCGCGGACCCGCCCCCCCACACGACATAGCTTTCATTGATCGTCCAGTCTTGCGTCGCCCTGATGGTATCCACCCAAATGGCCGGGGCTCACGGCCTCTAAGTGACGATATTTTCTACTCCGTCTGGGCCTCTCCCTCACACCGACTATCCCACCTCGCACGCCCTCACCTGGTCACCACCTACAGAGCAGCTTGCGGCTGGGTGGCTTCCTACTACTCCCAGAGTAAAACTCTGAGAGCTCTCACAGCCACGGTCCTCCAGTCAGAATCCGGCCAGCGTACTCCCTGTAACGCGCTGCGCTCTGTTCTGAAGACGGCTCTGATGGCCGCCCTTCATTAGAGTCGGAGGGCCTGCCGGGGAGCCAGACTGTCGCTGTCCTAACTCGGCCAGGCAGAGGTGGAGGGACTGCTACTGCGGGATTAGCCCCGCACCTACAAATGACTTTCATTCTCGATTAGTCTGCCGATTCTCTTCTCAATTCATCATTTACTTGATAAAATGTTAGAATAATGTAAAAGGTGCCCATCAACATTTCCCAAAGCCAAAGGTGATGTCCTTAAATTGGGACCAACGGTCCAAAACCCAAACATATTCAGATCTGTGTCAGAGGACCAAGAAAAGCAGCGAATCCTCACATCGGAGTGAGTGTTTGACATTTTTGCTTGAACAATGACCCAAACAATTTTCTGCCCGTCCACCAACTGTTTGCAGCCGATTAGTCTGCGATTACTGCAAGTGTGATACGACATGGACGGGTCATTTAGACTGCAGACTGAACCTGAACATCCGTCTCCACCAGCAGGTCCAGCTGAGCCATGTCTCTCTTTAACTCCTCGAGGGGACGATACTTGGACGCCACAGAGTCCTGCAAACACACAGCAAGGAGAGGACGCACACAGTATAGTCTGAGTGAATAAAGATGCACACACTTCTTTAGATTTTGCACAAGCTCAAATAACAATATTACTCAATTCACAAAAACATTTTGTGTCAAAGGCATGCTTTTTTCATTACATTAAAAAGTACAAAGAAATGTACCTCCAATATTCTATATGTTTGGAAGCGATTATACGACTGGCTTCACAAGTTTAACGATGGCAATCCCCACTAACGGGCTGTGCGTGACCAGAGAGCTCACAAACCAGTCGTCAGGAGCACAAATACAAAGCAGCGGGACATTTATTTTCTGCATGCTGCTCTGTGTCTTTGCTCACAGGGTTCAGGTCCTCCTTTATCTTCTTCATGGCCCGTTTCAGCTCGTCAGGACTGAAGGAGGACTGGATCTCTTCTGTCTCCCTGCAAAGACAGACCTTTACTTCGGATCTAATCAGGTTTTCTCTTGCTCCTGCCACCTTGTTTGCTTTGCGGTGGAGGCAAGCCCAAGAAGACTCAAGGCTGTGATCTCGGTCTCTGCTGCTTCTACAGAGTATAATGTATCAAATACCTGTGTTCCTGTGTCCAGTACTTGAGCTGCTCTTCTCCCAGTCTGACCTCCCTCTGACCTGTCTGCAGATTCAGCCTCACATGGGAACCTGCTGGCACTGCCTGGCCTGGCGCGCACACACACACACACACACACACACGTCTAAAACAGAATAGGACGTTTTTCGACTATGACAAAGTACAAGTAAACCCACCAGTACATTACCTGGTTTAAGAGTCTGCCACTCCTCAGTAGGTTGGACAACCTCTAAATCTCCTTCATCAACCATCACCTCCTCCTCTTCAGCACCATCTATTTCTTCTCCTCCTTCTGTATTCTCCACCACCGTTAAGGCAGAGTCAGACTGCACAGACAGAAAAACTGACCAACTTTCTGGAAGTTTGGATTTAAAAAGAATGGACAGTTCACCCCAAAATCAGAAATACATATTTCTCCTCTTACTGTAGCTGTCTGTCCATCTTGTTTTGGTGTATATGAATGAATATAATGAATGTGAATACAATGTAACTGCATGGCACTCGGCAGCTCACACCAAAACAATCCAGATGGATACAGCGCTACAGGTGAGAGGAGAAATGTGCATTTTTGATTTTTCCTTTCAACACATAGGAATCAATGCAACAATGCCTTTTCACTTATGACACCTAGAATTGACTCACTACTTCACAAAAGGGTTTATTTAAAATGTAAGGCATGAAAAAAAGAGAATCCAACAGAACTCACCTTTTGGCCAAAACTGCTGACTATGTGACAGCAATGCAGCCACAAGAGAAGAGCCAGAGTTAAGCAGCTGACTGAAGCTCCTGTAGCAGCGCCAGCCATCAGCCTCATGGTGGCTGAAACACAGGGGAGCACAGGCGCTCATCAGCACATCATCATCATCATCATCATCATCATCACCACATCCTAAAGGCTCCCCCTGGATCTGCCTGATCTATGTGGAAAATGAACGAACTGGGCGTCTCTCACCAGGCCAAACTCCATTCACAAATATGATGTTTTAATGTTGCCTTGTACATTACAGGCAACGGTGCGTTAGGAAAATATCCTCTTTATCTCTTAGTGTCTTTCTGAAGCATTATGTGACAGATGTATGACCACCAAGTAAGTAGGTGTCAGTATGGATTCATGAGTCCAGATTCTGAAGTGACCTAGCCGACCTTTCCACGCGTGACAGTGACTAAAGCACGAGTGGCTGAACGGATACTAGTACAGGAGTAACAGCACACCTGCAGAGCTAGTCAGGTTAGCAACAACTCACCTGTTTCAGTGACTGAAGGCCTGCTGCGTCTTCACCACGCACCTGAAGGCTTCCGTCACGTTCTCCCAGCGCTCATTGGTCCACGTGACGCTTCTTCGTCTTTATAAAGCTGTGATGCGATTGGCAAACTGAGCCTTACTGCCACCAGCTGGTGTGGAGTGTAGATCATCTTTATGGTGTAAGGCTTCGAATAAAGCGTCCTCTCGATCGTAGGAAAGCTTTCAGTCGCAGCCATCTGGACCCTGTTTCCACGTTTGGGAATGACTTCCGGATGGATTCTGAAAACAGCGTCCAGATGACTAGGACGACGGGACACTCCTGGACCAATGAGGGACTACACCGCCTCGTTCTCAAGATCTAAAACTCCGCACCACTACACGACGCGACCTGAATGTACAGTACAGAGTCTGGCACATGTTGGGGCCGGGATCAGGGGCCGGGATCAGGGGCCGGGGCCAGGGGCCGGGATCAGGGGCCAGGGGCCAGGGGCCGGGATCAGGGGCCGGGGCCCGACTTGAAGCAGCTGGATAAGCAGAGTGGCTCACAGACATGTTGTATAACATGTGTTTCACATGACTTCTGGCTGCCATTTGTAGCCACCACTATGCAAAATCATGTTTTACAATTTCAAGCAGCTAAAGTTACACATCATGGAATTTATGGCAAAATACTTAAAATAAGATGACAAGACAATCAAGACAACTGGTGTTTTGAGTCGAGTTTGTTCACGGATTACTCATCATACTTTTTATTACAGCTTAATTCCTCCTTAGGTTATGTATTGTAATACAGTCTGGGCCAGCACATGTCCCACTTATCAATAAGATTTTCCTAATCCAAAAGAAATGTTTGAGGATTCATGTGCACCGTACTCGTACTTCTGGCAGTTTTTAATGTGAACTTTAGATTGAAGTCCTTTAAGTCTTCCTCAGACATTCCCTCATCTTCCACGGCACACTGGAGGGACTGTGATCTTCCTCATTGTCGGACTTCCTTTAATCAATATTCGCTGAAATGCAGAGGACCGTCTCTTTGGAACGGTCCACTTCCATCTCTACAACCTACGTCTGCATTATCAGCATTCAGGAAACGTGTGAAAAGAACTCTAATAAGCAAAGGTTTATCACGGTTCACGGCTTTCTTTGGAATGCACCTCAGCATGTAAACATCAGTTTTGTGTTACTGCTTCGTCTTTGTTTTTATCTTGTTTTTCTTATTTAAGTATGACTGCTGATATTTATGTAGGGCAGGTGTCTTCACTTGCCATTTTGGCTTCCAACCTCTCCTGCACAATGTTCAAACTATTTTTCCATTTTCTTACAGTCTTTCTTTAAGCATATGTGCAAGTAAACTAAACTAATACCTCTATCGTTGCAGCATTAACAGATAATTGAAGTTCGCAGACTGATATTCATGTGTTTCGGAAAACTGAACACGAATACTGTATGTCGCAATATGTTTTTAATAATACGGTAAGATTTAAATAAATTGACAGTACAAAGCAAATACAGTGAAGTCCGCAGGAAAAAAGAGACGATCAAAAACATTTGAATGAAAGGCATAAGACTATTTCCAAAGAATATCAGACATTATAGCAGCATACATACATACACATTCAGATGAGTGCTATTGCTGAGCACATTGGTTCTCCATACTGCTGTTAGAGCTGACGTGGATCATTTCTACTGTTCTTTGTTTCTTTCTTCTCTCCTCTCTCTTGTTCTGCTGCTGGTTCTCCTCCGTCTCCTCCGTCACAGGAGAGCTAAAATAGAAATGCAAATATACAATCCTGGCTCATTTTAACACCTGCTTTAGCCACATTTTAGTTCCAAACCAAGTAAGAATTTACATGTTCTTGAACGGAAAAAACCCTCTCAGAGTTGGGTTGATTCTTCGGAAATTTCACCGTCAGCAATGACGATGAATTCTCGTTCATTTAAAGGTTCCCTGTTGAGTTTTGGCCTCTAGCAGCACTATGGAGCCGTCTTTCTGTGAGCGGGTCCCCGTCGCTTGGATCATGCTCGAGGACGCACATGCAAGTGCACACGGGTGACACGATACAGTCCTGCCAACAGTCTGCCACCGTTCCACTGATCTACAGGTACGCTAACACGCCAAGATATACTGCAATGCACCACCGAAAGCAGCGAAGAAGAAGAGTGGTAGCTAGTAAACGTGGATGTAAACAATATAAAAATTAAAACACTCAAAAATCAGCTTCGCAAATGTTTTAAGAGGAAGGAAATACATTCAACATGTTTGTGGGAGCTCAAGGATTCACACCGCCTACCTAGTCCACATCAGATTTTGTGAATGATCTGAGCAGACTACGGTCACCGGAGCAACAGAAGCCTTTTCTTTAGTTGAAGCACGATAAGCTAAATATGATCATCACTGCCAGAGCTTGGAGTCCACTGCTGGCTGGATGCGCACTAAGAAGACAAAACAGAACACGGGTACAGTTTTGTCTCGGACACGGTGTGCAATTGTTTGCGATTTAGCACTGGACTTTCTGTTTTAGTCAACAACAACTTAGTTTACACTACAGTTTAGTGTAGCTTTAGTCAATATACATTTTGCTGGATTTTCTGATTTCATGTCAAGCTGAACTATTTATGAAATCTTAACTAGTTGAGTTTGAGTTTTAGTTGTGGCTGTAGTTAGCCTATAACACAGTAATATCCACCAGGAAGAATCATTCACGTTGCCGTGTTCTGTACGGATCTGCTTGTCTGACTTCACATTATTGTTTAGTTTTTATTTGTGGCGATAGGGCGGCTGTGGCTCGGTGGTAGAGCGGGTCCACCAATCGGAAGGTCGGGGGTTCGAGCCCGGCTTCCCCCGGCCCACATGCGAGTGTGAGTGACTGAGTTAGTTTCTTTGTTCTGACGAGCGGCTGGCACCTGCCATCAGTGTGCGAATGTGATATGTAGCGTGAAGCGCTTCGAGTGGTCAGAAGACCAGAAAGGCACTATCCAAGTACAGTCCATTGACCAGAAACTGTAATTGTATCTTAATTTCATTTTTCATACATTTTTATTTGCCTATCGTTAATGAATATTAACTATGTCAAGTTTCTGTTGATAAATTAAACAGTGCTAAACAAGTATGACACACTGGACACAGTAGAATACAACCCTACTAAAACACCATGTGCGGGTTGAATGCATTATTCAGACAGAATTCTTACAAAGTCTACAGAGAGAAGTGAGGCGGCCCTAACTGGTGTCTCCAGCTGAGCTGAGCAGGAAGGAACAATGACCCGAAAAATCACAGAAACCTTCAGATGGCTTCTTGACTGAACACGATTCGAATCAGCAGCACAAGAATAAAGCTTGACCTTGAACTGGGATGTAGACAGCTAACTTATTTTTGTGTTTTGTACATCTCAAAAGCCATAAAATGACCTGGACTCCACACAGACATACTGACCTGGCAATCACAACAGGATCATCTTCACTGATCTTCACACACTTCACAGGCCGTGGCTCAGGCTCTGAACCTATGGCACAAAATGGCAACGATTAACAGCTCCACCAGCAAGGACTTAATACTTTGCCTTGCCCTTGTTGTGTGTACTGCTTACGTAAAGTAACGTTTTGATCCTGCGTCAGCGGCAAAAGTTACTGACCTCCAAAGCACACACCTTGTGCGGAGCTCACTGCCTCAGCTGTAGGAGAAGTGTCCCCTTCAGGGTCTGCAGTCTTAGTATTTGTGACATCCATCTCCACGGCGACAACCTGCTCGCACTTGTCAAGCGTGGTTTCCTCAGAGGAGGGTATGACGTCAACAGGAAGCTTCTCCTTCTTTCTCTTCTGGATCAGATTCTTTTTTGCCTCTAGAGACAAAGATGGCAAGAGGCAGCAATGTTACGCTCATACAGCGACAATTAAAATGTACCTGCATCCGTGTCGTTACAATCAACACGTCCTCAGATTTCCTTCCATAACGCCAGAGACACATGACTGCTGTCCAGCTGTGGTTTGGCATTATTCGAGTTACCTTTTGGCTCATATTTGTGTTGTAGCTCCTCTACTCGTAGCTGCAGTTTGATCTTGTCACTCTGAGCCTGTAGCAGGGAACAGAAACATACCATGAAACAGTAACTCAATGTTATAATACTAATAAAACTTTATTTATAGAGCACTTATCAAAACAAAGTACAAAGTGCTTCACAACAAGAGAAATAAAACACCAGTGAATGACGAGATATAAAGAATGTTTATGTGAAATATGTTTGTATATGGCCAGCTGTATATTACTGTTAACAGTTAGCATAGTCACTAACAGTATGTTAGGGCTAAAGCAAGACTAAAATATGGATGTGTATTATTACTTCTGACAGCGCCCAACCACTAAAGTTCCATCAAATTACATCATGGATCAGTGTGTATCTAGCTTATATGGAAACATGTTCACTTCCCAAGCTAGGCTGCTCAAAGGTGTGCTCACCTCAAACATTTGTAAATCTGTGCTCTCTCTTTGCACTTTACTGAGATTCAATTTGTTCTATATTCAAAATCCTATTTTGGGGGATAGTGGTGTGAGAGCTGCTTCCAGCGGCATTGCTACATGACGAAGAGATCCAGTATTTACGGAGGAAACGCCGGCAGTCAGAGCTGCCTGGTACCTGTTTGAGCAGCCGTTCAGATGAGAAGAGTTTCCTCTCCAGCTCCAAAGCTCTCTGGCTCTCTGACAAAGATTTCATCCTCTGCAGGGAAAGCTCATCTCCTAGACGCTCTGCATCCTTACTGAAGACACACACACACACACACACACACACACACAGCTCCAGCTAACCAAGGACCGCAAGCATATAGATAAAGAAAAATCCATCCATACCCTCCTCTGAACGGCAAGTGTTTCTGTAACCCATCAGTAATTTTACTTCTTTACAAAATGACAGGATAACTCCAACACCACAGTTGCAAAGCTACACCATTAATCAATGAAGCATCACTTAATAGGAAGGTATTGAACCATCTGACTGACGGAATGCGGGACCTGAATTTGTCTCCTGATGAATATGTATGGAGGAAAAACAACTGGCTCCAGTGTCACCATATAGTTTTGCAGTAGTTGTCTTTTGTTTGTCGTCTGTGCCGTCCTCCTCTCTGTCTCAATTTATGAAAAAGACTAATTTTACCTACCGCAGGGGTCTTCAAGGTCCAAATGTTTTAGGTAGCTTTAAATGTGGTTTGTGCAACATACCATACCGAACCACAGAAGGAACAAACCCAACTGTTTGATCAGGTGAGGTACAGCGCTGCCCAAATGACTTATGAGGCATGAGAAGGCGGTTCAACTCACACAGTGTTGTTGAGCTTCATTTTGAGCAGGTCGGTGTAGTAAGTTTCATCTTGGCCGTCACCGCTTTCTGCTGGAGCAGGATTAGCTGGCCGAGACTTCAACATCATCTACGTGTACGCACACAGACATTTTTATGTTGACAGTTCTGTTTTCACAAGCACTTAATGTCACTCCATGTTTTAGGCAAAGGAAGACAAATTCTCAAAAGTGAATTCAAATGTATCATTGAACAAAGTTTCACACGTTATGTCATGTTCCCTTGAACACATCTACAGTTATGGTGTTAATCAAGTGTGCCACAGTGTGATGATAATTCTTATCCTCGCATGTTAAACCTGCTCCAGGTTTTGGACAATAGATTCTATCCAACAGAATTTGATTTGTATCATCATAATATATGAGTGAACTCTCCAGTAATTGTTTTGTACAGCAACTGATCATTTTTTGGGTCTACCAACAGTGGTGTTTTTCCTGTTGATAGAGAAGACTTTTAAACACTCACCTCCACCTTCTCCAGTCTCTGCAGTTTAGTCATTAGATTTTGGATCTCTCCATTTTTCTCTGAGAGCATGGACTGAAGCCTCTCCAGCTGAGCAGGATCAGCCCTGGAACCCTGGAGCTGCATCAGAGTGGCTATCTGGACCTGCACAACACACGCACATCCACGCAGCGATTCAAGTTACAAACATGGGTGCGTGTTTACAGCCGATGCATTAGTCCAGCTGCCCTCCACGACACACAGTACCTTCATGCGCTGCAGCTGCTGTTTGCTGAAGGCGTGCTGTTTCTGCAGTGACTGATACTGGACCTTCATACTGATGAGCTGTCTCTCCATCTCTGCACGCTTATCCTCCAACTGCAATACAAAAAGTAAACATATGCACACTGATTTTTGCATTTAATTGACTTTAGCTCAATTTGACCTTGTATGCCAAATATTTAGGTGCATAATGACGTTCTCAACTGCACAATGTTGGCGTTACAGAGAATTATTGTCAGTTTGTTGATTTTGAGACTGGGTACAACAGTTTAACAACAGTTTAGTTTTCTACTTCAGCAAAGACAGAGCCTTCCCTGCGGTTGGTCTCCTGTAGTGTTTGCAGCTCAGTTTGGGTTTTACCTCAGCAAACAGGGAGTTCCCTTTGCTGTTGGGATCCTGGGCCTGCTGTAGAATCTGGTCCAAATGGATCTGGAGGTCCCGGTTCGCCACACGAGATTTCTGTGAAGACACACGGCATGAGCATGCACAGACACATACAAACACAGAGATGGAGCAAGTAATCGGGTTACAGTCGGCTTTCTCCAGTAAGCAAATCTGTTAACTGTCATGTGAACGAGAAACCCCGTTTCAGTAATTGGGTAACCGGATTTCTCATCTGCTTTTTACAAGTATGCAAGCCAGGACAGAGACTTCACACAGGGGGTGTAACAGCGGCAGCAGAGCAGCCAGATGAAAGCAATGCATCATTGTATTCTAAATAACTCTAGCAAAGTCTGAGTAATGCTGGGCTCACACTACACGAGTTCTAAAATCCTAAGCGACTGTGAAATCGGGCTGCATCACACACATAAGGAGAAACTCCACAGATTTTCTTCTCTCTAATCCCAAACATGCTCACACTACAAGATTTGACAACAACAGCGCATCACACACTACAGGATATTATTATCGGGCCAGAGGGAGCAATTCACCACCTCACGAGAGCTCATGGGGAAGCAGACGTAAACAAAATGGAGACTGACGTGGTGCAACAACTGGCTGTAGAGGCTTTGAGAAAATGGTTGGGGAGACACGGTCAAAACGGGTTGTCTATTCTTCAGTGAGAACTGGAGGTGAGATTTTAATCTGTCAACAGTAGTATGCTAGCTAACGTTAGCCTCAAGGGCTACGATGTTTACCATCGCTTGGCAACACCGTCAGCTGCTCCGGGACGCTTGTGACGCTTCCGTCTCCTTGTAGACTCTCTCTCATTGGCTATTGTGGTCCCGCTCGGAAAGTACTGACGTAATCATCCAGATTTTAAATGCTAAATATCAAACGTTTGATATTATCGGGGCGGCCCCGATGAGTCTGCGAGCAGTTCGGGAGGTTTAAGACTGGATCGGTCCCACACCAGATCTGGCCTCTGATTGTCGGGAGGGGTGAACCGGGGATAAATCGGCCTAAAACTCCTGCAGTCTGAGCCCGGCTCAAAACTGAAAGTAACACAAAGTTGCTTCTAGAAGTCTAAATAAGTCAGCTTCCACCACTGAACATTTGATGGTCTGTAAAATTCAGACACATTTGCACTGTGAGGAAAAGCTTCTATAATACAGGAAGCTGAAGCAGCAGCAGCAGCAGTGTATTGCACCACTACAACAATTCAAATAAGTGAGTAATGCTTCCTAAATAAGAAATCTGATATTCTGTTTCTGTGGATTTACAGTAGTCAGGTTACTACAGTGCATGTAAACACTGTAACAGTTATCCACCGTCTCTTAATCATCTTAATAAGCTACAATTAACTTGGCAGTTCATGCACTATTACTTTATACCGTATCATCATCATCAACCGGTAAACCCACTTTGTACTTCACACTAATTTTAATTTTATACTTCTACCCACTGTGTACTAAATGTATCTGAGCTGTATTATAGTGGATTATATTCTGATTGCTCAGTGCTTCTCTTCCTGTGTGCACTGAGGTGACAGTGAGCTGCTGTGACAAAAGAGTTTCCCCTCGAGGATCAATAGAGCATTTCTGTTTCTGATAACCTGATGAGTATGCAAATGTGCTCATTGTACTGTACTGACTCACTCTCGTCATGCAAACTTTGCTCTGGAGCGAGAAGCGGATGCTCGAAAACCGATTGTTACAATCATCATCATACCTTGGCTGCTCTCTGTGGACCGAAAAATAATCCCCCAAAATTTTAGAGTTTATTTTCTTCAAAAACTTCTGTCAGATTCTGACTCTATATATCTATATTTTATCTATATAGGTATCGATAGATAATTATTATTCATTTTCATTACGTATTTTTATAGCAGATGTGATTTTGAGACATGCATTAAAATGCAATGGGACAACAGAGACAAAGTGCTAATCCCGGTTTCCTCTGAAGCAACTGAAGTGATAAACATGATCTAAAAACCTCTGGACATACACCATGGCCAGGTAGCTATAACATCCAAAGATCTACCAAGGGTTAACATCACATTATATAAAAAGTGATAAAGTATTGAACATTGGCAGTTTCTGTCCAATCGATATTGGAATCAGCTTTCAATGGCCTGTATTGATAAAACTTGATGACCATAAGCATATCAATGTGCACACAAAAACAAGCTCGGCCAAAGTTAAAAATACGGCAGCTGAATCTACTTATTTCAGGTATTAGGTGTACAAGTGTTAAATGGTGGTATGTTTACCTCTAATGCATTAAACCAGGAAACAGCCTCTTTCTCTCTCTCCTCCTTCTCCTCTGTGATTCGCTCCAGGTGGCGCTGCAGGCTGCTATTGGTCAGCTCCAGCTGCTGCTCTCTGTACTGAGATTCCTGCAGTGTCTGCTCCAACCCCACCTGGTATACAAAAACCATTCACCCGACTTATTAATACAACTCCACCTGATGGAGGAAGGCCAGGACACCATGTGGAATACGCTGAGATCAGGATTGGCATTGACAAAGCAGCAGCAGATTACAGAAAGTTTAAGGCGGCAGCCTGTAGATGATTCAAACTACAGTCTCACTGAATAACCGTAGCTGTACAAAAGAGAAATAAAAAGATAAAGTCCAGATATACTTGGTTTCAGCAGTTGTCTGCTCCACCTCACCTTAATGTTCTCCAGCTCCACAATCGTCATCTGCCCCTCCATCATCTCAGATGTCATGGAGCTCTGGGTGTGTTCATTCAGAGCTCGCAGCTCCTCCATCTTGTTATTCAGAGTCTCAGTCTGCACCTCAAGTTTGTGTCTCAGCTGTTTCTCATTCAGCTGGGACTCTTCCAGAGCTGACTGCTGACTCAGCATGTGACAAAAGAGTTTCCCTCGAGGATCAATAGAGCATTTCTGTTTCTGATAACCTGATGAGTATGCAAATGTGCTCATTGTACTGTACTGACTCACTCTCGTCATGCAAACTTTGCTCTGGAGCGAGAAGCGGATGCTCGAAAACCGATTGTTACAATCATCATCATACCTTGGCTGCTCTCTGTGGACCGAAAAATAATCCCCCAAAATTTTAGAGTTTATTTTCTTCAAAAACTTCTGTCAGATTCTGACTCTATATATCTATATTTTATCTATATAGGTATCGATAGATAATTATTATTCATTTTCATTACGTATTTTTATAGCAGATGTGATTTTGAGACATGCATTAAAATGCAATGGGACAACAGAGACAAAGTGCTAATCCCGGTTTCCTCTGAAGCAACTGAAGTGATAAACATGATCTAAAAACCTCTGGACATACACCATGGCCAGGTAGCTATAACATCCAAAGATCTACCAAGGGTTAACATCACATTATATAAAAAGTGATAAAGTATTGAACATTGGCAGTTTCTGTCCGATCGATATTGGAATCAGCTTTCAATGGCCTGTATTGATAAAACTTGATGACCATAAGCATATCAATGTGCACACAAAAACAAGCTCGGCCAAAGTTAAAAATACGGCAGCTGAATCTACTTATTTCAGGTATTAGGTGTACAAGTGTTAAATGGTGGTATGTTTACCTCTAATGCATTAAACCAGGAAACAGCCTCTTTCTCTCTCTCCTCCTTCTCCTCTGTGATTCGCTCCAGGTGGCGCTGCAGGCTGCTATTGGTCAGCTCCAGCTGCTGCTCTCTGTACTGAGATTCCTGCAGTGTCTGCTCCAACCCCACCTGGTATACAAAACCATTCACCCGACTTATTAATACAACTCCACCTGATGGAGGAAGGCCAGGACACCATGTGGAATACGCTGAGATCAGGATTGGCATTGACAAAGCAGCAGCAGATTACAGAAAGTTTAAGGCGGCAGCCTGTAGATGATTCAAACTACAGTCTCACTGAATAACCGTAGCTGTACAAAAGAGAAATAAAAAGATAAAGTCCAGATATACTTGGTTTCAGCAGTTGTCTGCTCCACCTCACCTTAATGTTCTCCAGCTCCACAATCGTCATCTGCCCCTCCATCATCTCAGATGTCATGGAGCTCTGGGTGTGTTCATTCAGAGCTCGCAGCTCCTCCATCTTGTTATTCAGAGTCTCAGTCTGCACCTCAAGTTTGTGTCTCAGCTGTTTCTCATTCAGCTGGGACTCTTCCAGAGCTGACTGCTGACTCAGCATCTGAGAAAACACACAGCAAGACAGATCAACTGTTACTATATTTGTAATTAATTGCCTTGATATGGTTCCAAGAGGTACTGATCACACACACAACCGTTTGCTAGATTCTTTATTCCACCACTTTAATGCCAAAACGTTTCAATCTCGGAATTGCTTACAAATATCTTGCCTATATAATTGGAAATAGAAAAAAACTAAACTTTCAGAGGGAAGATGTTTACTTGACAATTCATTCAAATAATTCAATTTAATGCAAACATACAGATAGATATGACCGACTTCTTCTCCTAACCCCATTAGCAGCAGTGTGCTTTTCTACAGAGTTGAGAAAGACAACTTCAGTTTGGACCCAGTGGTCATTCTGTGAAAATGACATGCAAAAACATTTTTCTCCCTCATGTGATTTCTCCCAGACAACAAGCTTTAATATCAAAAATGTCTGACCACCATGCATGACCAATGATATTAAAAAAATATGACACCTATAAAGCTGTACCCAACATACATTTACAATGAACCACTTCTTTACTGTATTTCTTCATTTTTATTTGTGACTCGTTTCTTTTTTCGAAATTGTATTCAATTGTTTTCCTTGGTGTTAGAGCAATGCCAGTGGTGTTTGTGTTATTCAAAGCTACATTTATGGATTTGTATACATCCAGCAGACACAGAGCAACATTAGCTTTCATTTGGAGTCATGTTTGTGCCATGCTGATGAATGTAAAACCGGATTTATGCTTGACAAGGGAAGCCCTGCTGTAGATAACTATGGCATACATTTTGATTTATAGCTCAGGCTCTGTCTTCAACCCTTTTATAGCACCCCGGCAACACCACACGGATGTATCATACATGCGAGGCCATATTATGCTTTGATTATATTCCCGACGGTAACTGTGTTTACATTCTTTCATTTACTTTGTCTGTAGAGTGACAATGGGAGACGCACATACTTGAGTTACATCCAAGTAACTTTGACCTTTTTTTGGCCTTGTCACTAACTGAGGTGCATTCATTCCTTGACAGCGGGGATGGCAGAGAGCAGAAGGTTTGCAGTGGAGATGTCTTTTCAGACGGTAAGCAACACTCCTCCTGTGTACTCGCTTGGATCCGCGGGGTCGCACTGCACTCCTCATGTGAATAGACAGGCAAACAAGTGCTCCGCGAGTAAGGCCAGCTGCTCTATGCATGGTAACCATGGAAATGGCTTCTGTGCACCACTGTATCCCTGCCGGTACAACTGTTTTTTTCTTTATAGCTTAGCTTAAATACATGATCCATGATATAGAGCGAACAGCGACACAGCAAGTAATGTAACTAACGTTAGCTAGGTTGTGGGTTAGCAAACTGTCCCTACAGCTGCTGCTGCGAAGCTAACAGCCAGAGAGGACGAGACGGTTTCCCAGAGCAGCACAGCAGCTCCAGACAGCGACGCTCACAACTCTCCTGCTGCTGTAGCTAACATCACAACAGCAGCACAGCTTGGCAAACTAGAAAGTAAGCTGAATGTCCGCGGGCAAGTCGTTTAACGTCACCTGACACACACATCATGGCTGGAACAGTGTTTGTTTGTTTCCCATTCACAGAGCCGGGCTGAGTACAAACACCGGAGGGTTTTTCAGCGCACACTGAGCGGACAGCTAGCGGACAGAGAGGAGATAGTCACTGAATTTGACAAAAAGACGTGTACTGGATTAGAATTGCATACCCCACCTTTAAGTTAAAACTATACATAGCGTTACCTGATACATACAGCCTTGCGCCGATGCTCTGCTATGCAAAAGCCCTCCTATTTATAAGGCCTATATATTTCAGGAAACTCACAAATGGCAAGGACCAGTCCCTCGTCCATTGATTTGCACGGCAAAGACACTGCATGAGGCGAAAGGCAATTAAGGTACTTTAAAACCCTTAGAGCCTGATTGCCACAATTTGTGTAAAAATTCATACTTTTCTCGGACTCATAACCCAGTCAACTCTGAACACACAGACAGGAGACATATTTTTAGATTCTCTCTCCCCCCTCTCTCAACCCCCAATCGGGGCAGCAGTGGCTATGGAGATACCACTGCTGCCCCGATGTACAGTTACATTTTTGAGGAGTTAGGCATGTAGGCTCCGAAGCTACACCAGAACTCCTTAACATACAACTATAAATCAAGCCTAAGTCGGATATTCACTCTCCTTTTACTTCTGTTTAGGTCTCCACCAGCTCCTGAGGGAAATATATGGCTCTTGAACTGCTAAATGCTCCACTATGTTCACCAGTTAGTCACTAACTTGTCAGTCTGCTGTTTGTTGATACTATTCAGTGAGTTTTAATATTAAATGATTTATGGATGAATAAATAGAACCCAGACCCATTTGAAAGTAGTTCTGTGTTACATTAAAGTGGTAGTACAAGTCAATAGGCCTTTTTCACAGCAGACATTTTGACTTGCTATAGACTGACAAGCACAGATGTTACTAATAACTTAATGCCACTGTAATGTTATCAGTAATACCTGTGCTTTTCCTACTAAGACCAGACAAGACCATATTGGTTGTTGTACCTTGTTGTTGAGCTCATTGAGTGCTATGCTGTAGCTCCTCTCCAGATGTTCTTGTTGTTCCTGAAGCTGCTGTCTCTGCTGGTTCTTCACACACTCATAGTCTGACTGGAGAGACTCAAGCATCCGAGTCTTTAACTCCACTTCCTTCTGCAGGGAGTACTTGTCTTGCTCGAGGGCCTTTGACACAAACAACACACGTAGACAGGTGTAGATGTTAGAAACAACGTCCCGATTACTCAGAATAATCCACACACCTCACTATGAACAGCTTTCCAGGGCTCTACAGTCATCGCATTTCACTCACATATGCAATTGAATGCGACTAGTGCCCCTAAAAATAAATGTAAGTGTTGAGCCCTACTTTCATACTTTGTAATGGAGAAATTTTCAGAGACTGATATCTCAAGACTTGGAAATATAAAACTGAAAGCAATGCATGGCTAGATACCACTAGCCATGGTAAGAGACAAAATGTGTTTTTCTGTGATTTGGGTAAGATGACCCTCTAAAGTGCAGTCATACCTCGAGTGCGTTGGTCATCTCCACTCTTTGTTCGTCCAGTCTGTTCTGCAGATCCATCTGCTGGTTGAGGAGATCCAAACCAGCTTGGGCAGCCTGACGGACCTGCTCGTCCCGCTCCCTCAGCTGGCTCCTCAGCCGCTGTATCTCCTCTTCTGCTGCCATCTGGAAAGAGGAGGAAAACGGGATGTTTGTAAAACCTGCTTTATGCTTTCAGTGCCGTGCTCACGGGAACCCAGCAACCCAGCACATGACTCACCAAATAAAGAGAATGCTGAATTTCAATGGATTTGTAATATTTGAGGATAGACTTTACCAGACTTTGCTTCCAGAACTGGCCTCTCATATAATATATATAATATATATATATCAAATGTAGGCCTGGGCGATATGTACCGCTGATAGACACTTCATCAATAGCAATACAAAATAAAAATAAAAAAATGAAATGAAATTATTCGATAGAATGTTAGTTTCACTTAAATGTGTTAAATGCAAACTGCCATGAAAGCACATAACGAATACGCCCCGGCTCGTGAACAGCCTTTCATATCCCCTGAGTATGGAGCGTGAACAACAGAAACAGCGTGGAGTGAGTGCAGACTGTGGAGCCGGTGAGGAAACTGTTGTTGAAATGAGCTCAGTTAGCTGTGCAGATAACTTCGTGGTTCTAGCACAGGAGCTTTAGACGGCGGAGGAGGAGGTTTTCAGGAGCAGGGCGTGGGGGACACAGCGGGGAATGCTGAACCGGAGCCGGCGAGCAGGCAGCCTCCCAGTGAACACGGCCAGACCGGGACAGACGGAGGCCAGTTTGGCGACAGGGAATACAGTACCGAGGTGATTTACAGCGGCCCCGACCAGGACTCTGACCCCGAGGACGACAAACTCACGGCAAGTTCAGGTGGGGACAGGAGAGGCATCAAGTGGGAGAGGAGCCAGATTATTTTTCACATCTAACTCTGTGAATTACGGATTTATTTCCACCCCAGCAGAGTTGGTGATTGTTGGAACAGTGGAAAGACTAATCAAGACGGTTTTGGTGAGTTTTATTTTGTTTCTGTATGAACAAGTGTGAGTGAAGTGTGTTTTACAATGAGTTAACAAGGCAATTAAGCTGGTCTGAGTTTGGTAAAAGAGAGAATATTGAATTCAGAAGGTGTATGGTTGTATTCTATTTCTGTTTTTGAATGTTTTAAAAACTCTTAAATTCTTACACATTGCACCTTTAAAAATAGGCCATTGCAATTTACCAGTAATTAGATGAAATGAAACATTTTATCGTGATAGATTTTTCAGCTATATTGCCCGGCCCTAATCAAAAGAACTTCTTGCACAAAATATCAATTCAAGCACTTTCAATGACCCATGTCTATTTATGTCTATTTTCAAAAAGGCCTTGATCCCCCCGTCAAATTCACAAACTTTCAAGGAATTCAAGGACACTAAGGGAATCCTGAACCATAGGGAAACTCACTATAATATTTCTATATTTGTTTATGTTTCTATTAATTTTTATTCTTTAGTCTTTCTATCGTGTCTCTTGTGTCTTATTTTTCACTGATCAGATGGCAGTGTTTTTGTAGTGAAGGTGCAAAGACAGCTTCCCACAAGTTAAAGACATCCTTTGTCTGACATAAGCTCCATCATAAATTGACATTTTATCCAGTTCCAGTTTGAAGCCTTATTTTTATGATACACTTTTTAGTTCCTTGTCGTTTCACCCACGTTTTAACTGGGTAAAAAGGTCTGGATCATTTACATAAGCCTGCTATCATCACCACTACAACAACCCAAGGATAACACTTCTAAAACTGCAAAGACCAGTAAAACAATCACGGCTGTGTGTAAGGACTGTGAACTTGTATACTCACAAATGAAGGACAATATCCACCGCCTGGAGACAGAAATCTGTGAAAAGAACGAGATGATTGAAGGTTTCGTATCGGTTGCTTCTGCCCAGGCGAAGCATATCTCGTATGCAGTCATCTACTCCTGGTGTCCCGGTGGCCCGATCACCCTCCTCTCAAATGTCAAAAGCCTTGATCTCAGACTCTGCTGCCACCCTTCCGTAGCTAGCATCGATTAATGCTGGTACCGGTGCCACTGCTGCAGAAACCATGGACGTGGATGCAACCTCACCACCAATGGCTGTCCCAGCCCAGCCAGGCGCTGCATGGGTTCAAACAGGAGCCAGATCCAAGGTCCCCGTTCTGAGTTCCACACCCAATCAGACCTTCTGCTGGTCTCAGCCGTCCAGGACTGAGGTGGTTTGTGGTGGTAAGACAGATTCGGTAGGGGCTGGACCTCAACATCACTTAGCTCTCTCAAACCGCTACATGATTCTGTCTGATTAGGCTCCGGTCCACCCAGCAGATGCCCCCGCGGTCCCGCTACCATCTGACCTGGACTCTTCTCTGGCTACAGCCGGTGCTGCTGTCTCTTCTCCACCTGTCGCTGGCAGTGATCGGGCGACTGGTCCGTCCATCTCAGGACAGCCAAACAATCGATGGGGTAGCTCCCCTTCCTCCCATCGCAGGATGCTGAGGGAGGCCGTGATCAGGCAGTCTGGAGGTCTCCCTCACCCAGACCCAGCAGAGGACCATTCTCCCAAGACAGACCCCATCTCCTCACCACAACACTCCTGTCCAGTCCGCCCTTCCACAGTTGGTGAGGTCGCAGCATTCTGTGGTCACTTAATGTGCGCTGTTTTGTCCTGTCAGCACTCAGTCTCCATCCCTACTACACTGATACTCTGCGATAACATAATCAGGAGGCCTCACACTGTCTCCTTGGTGCCACGGCCTCTGTCATCCTGGAAAGGTTCCAGGGTCTATTGCCAGGGTCTAGCCCGGGGCAAGTAAATTTAGCAACTCACAATTGGTTAAAAAGAACTAAATATGTTTTTTTCCGGAGCTGATGATGGAAGTAGCACATATCGATCAGCCACTCGTGAGTATTGATGGGTACAGGAGATTTAATGTGAAGACCTGATTCCTCTGTGCACTTTATTGCTTGGCTCCTCCTGTTGTTAGCAAGCACTTTTATCACTTTGTTTTTGTATTGAACTTGTTGAAACTTAATAGTAATAGTACAATTAATAGTAAGTTAATAGTGAATTGTTACAAACAAGCTAAAACAAAACTGTCTGTATGCAGACTGTTTAGCTTAGTTTGCCACGGATCTTAAAATTTGGCAAATTCTTGTAAACTCACTGCTGGCTCTTGTGAACACTGTTGCTGCTCTAGAAACAACATTTAGTTATATTTAAAATATTAAATTCTAGCCCTGTTATGAATTTATTATTTTTTTAAAGAAAATATTTTTTTAGTAGTAGTATTATTTTATTTAGCAATGAAAAAGAACCAATAAGAGTTTTGATAAAGAACCGAACCAATAAGAGCATCGATAAGAATAGTAGCATCAATACAATCCAAACGTTACCCATCCCTACTCATGGGAAAAATGGCGGCTAACTTTAGTTTCTGTTGTTATTTGATAACTGCTAATAAATAAAACACTTTGTATATGGGGCAAATAAAAATTGACTTCGGCCCACCTGACTCACTTGCCTAACTGAACCCTGCTGGGTGTTGGCCAGTCCTCTTGGTCTCGCTTGCAGATGGTGCAGAACGCTGCAGCAAGACTTCCATCCATTTTCTACCGCTTGGTCCCCGTACTGGAGCCTATCCCAGTGACTTTGGGCCTTAGGCAGGGCACACCCTGGACAGTGGCCAACTCGTCGCAGGGCGAACACAGACACAGACAAGGACAGACAACCATTCACTCACACATTCATTCAATACGGGCAATTTAGAGTTATCAATTAACCTACACATGCATGTCTTTGGACGGTGGGAGGAAGCCGGATAACACGGGGAGGACATGCACACTCCACCCAGAGAGATTGTGTGATGTTGGTCTGGTCCGGGAATCGATCCCACGAACCCACGATCTCCTTATTGGGAGGCAGGAGCTCTAGCCGCTCTGCCACCGTGCACCCCTGCAGCAAGACTTCTAACTGGTAAACGAGACGAGCATTACACCTGTACTAGCATCCCTGCACTGGCTACCTGTCAAATACAGGACTGATTTTAAGGTTATTTTGTTTTTAAAGCCATTCATGGGCTGGCACCCCTGTAACCTACATTTCTGAACATATCTGCCCCTACTCCAACTCTAGGCCTCTTAGATCCTCAGAACAATTGTTTTTAACTGTTCCACAAACTAGGCTTGTGGGTAAGGGAGATTGTGCCTTTGCGGTGGCAGCTCCAAATCTTTGGAAAAGCTTTCCACTTTAACTTAAATGTTCGCCTTCCATTGACACTTTTAAAGACAAATCTCAAGACGTACAGAATTTCAATGGCCTTTGGTTGCTCTTAGTGGTTTTAGTATTTTATAATCCTGTATTTTTTATAAATTCATCTTACAATTTTTATTAAGTTTTATATTTGTGCACGTATTTTGATAATGTCTTGTATTCTTTAGTTATTATTGTGCCTTTTTTGCTATTGATGTCATTTTACTCGCTCTTGTTCAGAATCAAATTCAGAAATACTTAATTGATCCCCAAGGGGAAACTCTTTCATTACAGTTGCTCACTATCACGTCGATGCACACTTGAAAATAGAAGTACTAAGCAAATCAAAAATATAATACACTATAATACAGGTAAGATAAATGAAGTACAAAGTGGATATAAGTATAAAAGCTAAAATAAGTGTAAGTACGAAGTGGATCAAGAGCTTGATAAGTATGTACTAATAATACAATGTATAGCAGCAGGCATGTGTTCAATTCTTGTGCTGCTGGACTTAAGTGCTGCCTTTGACTCTATTGATCATCGTCATCTTTTAGATAGACTGAGGCACTGGGTGGGCATATCTGGCACTGCACTAGACTGGTTCTCATCTTATCTGTCCAATAGGAAATTCTGTGTCAGCATTAATAACTTCATGTCATCCTTTTCCCATAACAAGTACGGTGTGCCTCAAGGTTCAATTCTGGGACCAATATTGTTCTCCTTATACATGCTTCCTTTGGGTGATGTAATCCGCAGACATGGTATTTCTTTTCATTGTTATGCGGATGACACACAGTTGTACCTCCCTGTCAAGTCCACTGACCTTAGTATGCTGAGTTCTCTGCAGGACTGCCTGTCTGACATAAAAAATTGGATGTCAATCAAACTCAAATAAAACTGAAATCCTTGTTATTGGTCTACAACATATCACTAAGCAAATACTGCTATCTACTGGCTACCTGTCACAAAATATCAAACCTGTTGCAAGAAATCTTGGTGTCCCGTTTGATAGCAGTTTATGTTTTGAGCAACATATCACTAAGCTTGTCCAATCGTGTTTTTATTAACTCAGAAACATTGCAAAAATACGATCTATTTTAAATCTTAGTGATGCAGAAACTGTTGTACATGCTTTAATCTCCTCACGCCTTGATTATTGTAACAGCCTGTTCACTTGTCTTAATCAAAAAACTCTGAAACGACTGCAAACTGTACAGGACTCAGCTGCTCGGCTGTTAACCAGGACCAAGAAGTACGACCGCATAACACCTGTTTTAGCCTCTTTACACTGGCTCCCTGTTGGTTTTAGGATTGATTTTAAGATCTTGTTGATTACTTTTAAGGCTCTTCATGGCTGCAGACTATATTTTAGACCTTGTAATCCCTTATGAACCTTCACGTAGTTTGAGATCTTCAGGCAGGGGTCTCCTGTCTGTTCCTGAGTCCAGGATGAAAACTAAGGGGGACAGAGCTTTTGCCATCAGGGCCCCAAGGCTCTGGAACAACTTGCCCGAAGAAATTAGGTTGTCTGAGTCAGAGTCTTTGTTTAAGTCTCGTCTCAAAACACATTTTTATCTGAAAGCAGATCCTGATTTTACCTGAACTGGCTGCTTATTTTATTGCTTTTGTGTATTTTATTTCTTAATATTTCGTCATTCACTGTGATTTTTTATTTCTCTTGTTGTGAAGCACTTTGTACTTTTGTTTTGATAAGTGCTCTATAAATAAAGTTTTATTATTATTATAATTATTATAATTATTATTGTCCATGTGTACAGTTCCCAGTTACTTGTAGTCCTCTACAATGTCCACATTGACCCCCTGGATGGAAACCGGGGTCACTGGTGCCTTGGCCCTTCGTAGATCCACAACCAGCTCCTTAGACTTTGTCGCATTGAGCTGCAGATGGTTCTGCTCACACCATGAGACAAAGTTCCCCACCACAGCCCTGTACTCCGTCTCATCACCACCGCTGATACATCCCACCACAGCAGAGTCATCAGAAACCTCCTGAAGGTGGCAGGACTCTGTGTGGTGCAGTTCACTTTAATTTGTACAGCCCTTTGGTCAACTCCAGTTTTTTTTAAACGTGCTAATGTTATATAAATAAATTTGATTTCATTTAATTTAACTTGGGTGATGGTAGGTGTGTTCCTGTGTGTGTGTTCCTTTTTATCTAGGGTACTTATTTATTTATAACGTATTTATTTTTGTACACATAATCTCTCAGACCAGTGTCATTTTAGCTTGGTGGCAAATTATGTGCAGGTCTGCACCACAGTAATGCTGAGGTGTTTGTCCAATTACACAAAGCATGTGTAACTGGTTAAAGAAACTAACGTTATGTCCAAGTAACCCTGCGTTAAATAGAGGACCTGCAGGACTTTTCAGCTCTGAAATTCACACAGCTGACAAAACCACAAATAAATGGTTACCAACTGCTTGATAGATAGCAAATGTGAAATCAGCTACACACAACAGATGGTTTACGTTTGATGAGATACGTGGCTAGCTAACCTTAACGTCTGTATTCTCCTAATTAACCATTTCGACAATAATGGCGCTTGAACTCCTTTACCAATTTGTTTTTAATCTGACAAAACACCATTAACTCGAGAAATTTCCTTGAACCAAGCGACTAAGTAACTCTAGACAACATTTATTGAATTGGTATCGACAATGGCTATAACATTGACACATTATAACAACGATAATAACAAATGAACACATAGTTACCTTGTAATCGACCAGTTGTCTGTTAACCGCCCCAGTTTGAATCCAGCTCCCATGAACTGTCGCGATACGACATCTTGCCTCAGCGAGAGTTGTTCCTGATTGGCCAGGCACTGTTGATCTCTGTCTAAACCGTCTCTGCTGTAAGCATGGATGGATGTATTATTAGAACTGGATACCGGACCTCAAGATGGCGCCTATTCAGTCCAATGAGAATTGCTCGCCTGGCGCATACTATTATGTCAGTGCCCGATCCGTACTGGCTGCCCGAGCCATTGTACACATGCGCAAAATACGTCCCGTCAGTCAATGAAGGTTACCGTAAATGTGCCTGTTCAAAATACTAAAACTAAATCTTTCAAATCAAGATAACAAAATGGTTTTTAATCATTGGAAATTTAACAGTTCACTATTATGTAATGGGGAATTTACTGAAGTTATAAAAAAGCCTGACACGTGTCAGTGCCCGATCCGTGCTGACAACGGCGGCCCGATCCGTTCTGCACATGCGTGTACTTATTCTGCCCGACATGTACCATGCATTTTACTTAACAGCCAGTGAGGGTTTTTTAAACTTTATTAACAACACAATATTAAAGTAGTCTAAGCAAAAATAGAGAACTCTACAGAGGATTGCACTGTGATTTCAAAATAATGTATTACTTTTATATTATATACTGTGATGTATATTTACAAGAACTTTCATAATGACATACTATCTGGAACATGTATTTTTCATATATTGAATTAATTGTATTGAATGAACATAGAATTAAAACAAAACAGAATTACGTTGTCTCGTTTTTAATTACAAATTAAGTACGGATTATATGATGATTCACGGACCGAACTATCACATTTCTAATTATTAAAAAACATTTTGTTATCTTGAGTAGGATTGTTTTATGACCAGTCTTTTCACATCACGAGTAATTCTGAACAGGCACATTTGCGATAACCTTCATTGGCTGACAGGACCACTTTCGCGCATGTGCAGAACAGATCGGGGAGCCAGGACTTATCGGGCGCAGACACAAAAACGTTTAATAGAGATGCGCCACTGTACAATTACTCCGAATTCTCGCTAGGTACAATATACCAATAACCCCAAAATAATCTTTTCACGCTATCCCTTCTGGCTTATAATGCTATTTAAGATGGTAGACCACTCTGCCCTTGTCTGTGTCGCCCCCTGACCCAGGTATGAAGTCTAAAATAAGGGCTTTGTTTCAGGGCAACACGGTTTCCATTCCGGCAGCAACATTTTATTGGAGTAATTTTGTTAGTAATATTGACTGGAAGAATGTTTGGTCCTTGCCTCAAAAGTACCTTATAACAAATATGGTAAAATAAGTTTCATTTAAGCTGATCCATAGATTCTATCTAGTGAAACATTTCTTACAAAAGTTAAAGTATGCATCCTGTCACACCACCAGTGGAAACAGAATACATCCTTAAACACTGTTAACAGTCTTTGTATAACATGCACATGGAACACAACTAGTTTACATCACTTCAATTTAATTCAAATTTCATCACATTCAATTTTCATGTATTACACTCTATCCAAATTTCCATATAGTTCACATCAGATTCATACATGATTTTCACTGTTAAATGACCATCACTGTCATGCTCATCTGGTCATCACATTCGCTCTGAACAGAAACACGCAAACAAATGTCTCCCGATGTTTGGTCAATAGTTTTCCTGGTGTGTTTTTACAGAACAATGTGAAACAAATAGTGTTAATATTGTCATCTGTGAGGAATCATACATCTAGAACAACTTACATGTTGCTTTGTTCTCATATTTACAGTAAACAGTTTGTGTTCTTCTCAAGCTGCCGCAATGGAGGCATCATCCAGCTGTCGACCCTGAGGCTGAGGAGAAAGAAAAAGGAAATTATGCTTTGGAACGCTGAATATCTTCACGTTCAGATAACAATGACTAACTCAGTGGTGTGTATGCATTTTTCTGAGTGTGTTACCTTGACAAAGATGCGTTGGGGCAGGAAGCGTCTCAGTGTGTGTGTGTTGGTGGTCGGGCAGCGGGGCAGGCTGATGTTGAGCTGTGGTAGTGTTTGGTAACCAGCCATCAGCGGGTAATAGTTATACAGCATCTGCTGCTCTGAGCCAGGAAGGATACGCAGACGCACCTGCACACGCACACACACACACTGTAAATGCATCTTCTTGTCCATGCATTCATTACTCAAGTATAGATTTTAAATTCTGACAGTGAATAAAGGTTTGTGCCAGTTGAACAGTAATAATATCAAAACTGCAATCAAATTCAAAACCTGTAATTAGTCTCTGGTCTCCAATTAGGCTTGGCCTAATTAGGCCTGATAAGCGTTGAATGATACAATTTTAGTTAGTGAAAGTGGCCTTCAACTTTCTGACATATTTATAAAATAGAGCAATCCATCCAGCACAACTTCTCAAAGATGAGCACACCCTTTCTACATAATGTGTATGGCCATTAAACTGACAAAAGCATACAAATAAATAATTGTATCCATCAGCTGATCATCAAAGAAGCAGTCACCGCAGTAATCTGTATAAGGATCTATATAATTGCGCTAGATCATTTGGTAACCATGGTAACCCATGTGTGAGTGAGTGCAGGAACTTTCCCTGATCCATCAGGAAGTGAAAAGGAGTTAAAAGAGAGGTGTGGTTTGCTTGTGTCCTGCTCCATATATCTTAGCAGTTCCTCATTAAAAGTCAATGAAACGTAGGTCAAACAGTAACTATCCCCCTTAAATATAACTGTACAAAACATCTCATTTTCATCCTGTTTCTAACTCTTTCATTGTGATTCATTAAATACGAGGTCTAGTTGCAGTCTCAACAGATAATACTCATTGCCACCTCTTCTTCGTGAGCTGAAAAGGGGTTCTCTGTGCGTCTTCCTGCAGTGGTTTGTTATTAATAAGTCAGTGTAAACAAAACTGACCAGATCTAAAAAGGCAACAATGTATCTTTTTTTTTCTGTAGTTCACTTTCAGGAAACCTATTCATTAGTTTTGACCCAGCTGATGGAAATGCAGCTATCTTGTCTTTTATTTGCCAAATCTTTGTTTAAAAGTGAGTACAGTTGTACCTGTTTGAGTCCGGAGAACATGAAGGCATCAGAAGGTTCAACAGCCATCTCCACCTCTTGCACCAGAGCTGTTCTGTTCTCTATGTGGTAACGAACTGAAAGAGACTCTCTGACTCGCCCAAATGATGGTAAATCTACACAGAAACAAAGACAGAGAAATAAAATGGCAACATACAACACAACTGACTGCTATAGGTCAAATTCATCAGGAAATAAGCGACATGAAAATGTATAAAGTGTGTGCATAGTGTGTGCTAAGTAACAGCTGTAAGATCAGAGACATTAACACAAAGCATCATGTGCCATAAGGAGTTAGTTTACCAGTGTGTACATTTTGCATGTGATGTGTGTATTGACACTTGACTGACCGGCGCGGATGTAAAGAGGAACAAACTCCAGGATGACATGAGGTAGAGTGACAGTAGTTTGGATGAGAGGACTGTCTGCACTGGAGGACTCCCTGTACAACAGAGTTAAAACAGAGTTCAGAGCTTTACAGGCCTGTTTAAACTGCGTGTCGAGTCCTGCCCTACTGTGCTGTGATTGGTTAGTTATTGGTTTTTTCTGTCGGTTTTTCGGCAAGTCCGTCTAGCAACACTAGTGACACTACTGACGTTTCGTTTCGTTTCTTTATTTACGCATGTAAAAAAAGTTTAAAAAGATAGGAGAATTGCCTAAAAACCCTCTTGAAAAGTAGCATCCTCCAGGCAGCAAATTACAGGAAATAAATACAGCAAGGTAGTAGCCTATATCCAATCTGTATCTATCTATCAATAACTAGACAGAGTTAAAAACAGAGACATAGTTTAGCATAGTACTTGACAACAATGCATCCCATAAACACTGAAAACTGTTACACAAGTATAATGAATCAGTCATAGTCGTAAGACACACATACACAAACACTATCATTAACAGACTAAGAGCATACACTCGAGATATGGCTTATAGTTTTCATAAGACAAAAAAAGATAAAAGGAGAAAATAAACACAAATCGACAAAAAAAAAAAAAAAGGATTTGGACCCAGTTGGACCTCAGAAGGAAGCCAGCTCCCATCGTTCCCTTAAAAAAGAGCCGGCTCGTTCGCAAACCGACACATCACTAGATTTCAGGGCCCTTTTAAACCGCTGTGAAGACAAATTCAAGAAGTATAAAGGCAGAGAATTCCAGAGAATTTCATATTCAATGAACATATTACACTCAATCTTGAACCATGTGTTGGCGAAGGGTTAGAGAACTGTATAAGATAACAAAATAGGCAAAATAACTTAAAATGAAAGCATTTCAGTTAAAATAACATTTGTTGCTACACTTATGATCTTAACGTATGCCCCTCAGAAGTATTAGTGTGGTAAATTAACTAATCAGATCTTTCCCATTTCAAAATAAAGACCAATTAGAAAATGTATACAATAAGTCATGGGCCGGGGAGCTGCGCTCACAGCTAGCATCCAATCACAAGGATGCGTCCAAGTAACGAGTCCTAGCCAATCACAGCACAGTAAGGCGGGACTTGACGCAAAATGGGTGGGGGGAAAAAAACACGTTCAAACCCACTGATCACTCAGCAGCATCCTCTTAAAGTGTGTATGTACATACCTCCTCCATGATATCAGGTACTGTCCTGTAGCTACAGTGCTATTACTGCTAGTCAGTGGTGGACACCGGAGACAGAAACACTCACTGGCACACTCGCCTGTCTGCAGAACCACTGAACACACACACATTTACGTTATAGTCATGGGATTTACATTTCATTTTTTTAATTACAGCTATGAATCTAAAGGAGTGTTTGTAAGGTAACTGTTAAAAGGAGTCAGGTACCTTCCTGTAGCTGTGACTGAAGCTGTGGTGTGTTGCTGGTCATAGTAAGCAGCTGCAGAGAGGAGGAGGCCAGCAGAAGAGGCCAGGGAGACGATGAGAGGATGTCTGTCATCAACAGGAAAGGTATGTCCACCGCTATCCGGTCCAATGGCTCAAACTGCAGACACCGAGAGAAGCACAGATAATACTAATGAGAAATAATAATAATGATGATACCACTTCATCAACTCTCACCAGCCATAATGCCCGCTACTTGTTTTTCTTTTTACCATGGCAACGGCTGCGCATGTAGCTGCGGCTGCAAGTAGCTCCCCACACTTTTTTACATTTTTGTTGAACCAACCATCTAAACGTGTCCATACTGTCAGTTCCCACTGAAGAACAATGCTAAAAACCACTAAAGGAGTAAAAGATACATTATCTGCCTGTTGTTATGTGCAAAGTGAAGACATGGCAACACATAATCACTGGCATTAGAGTCCACTTCAAATACAGTTTCTGTGACAACAACCTGCACTGGAATAGAAAACACCATTAGCAAAAACCTAACTTAATAAATAAATGAATCAAGTATCAGCGACAGACCTTGGTGGACACAAACTTGACAGACACCTCAAATGGGACCACTGTCTCTATGGTAACGGTCTCATCCTGGAAGACAACAGAACAAGAGAGGAGTAAAGCAGATGAGAAAAGAAAGAACACTGTGTCTGCCGGTCTGATGAGGTTCTTTACCTTATGACATTTGCAGACAATTTGACGCCCTTCCACTGTGGTATCAATGCTGTAGGCCAGATGGAACAGGAAGACCCTTGGTCCAGTTGCCACACACTTCACATATACACATCTCTCCACCTAGAGACAAACACACACACCATGGATACTGGAATGGATACTGGGGAAGCTGAAAATGTAGGCAGGTGTGTATATAAGAAAGTTCCAATGCAGAAAATGTTGTGTTACATGAGTTTCTCTGGAAAGTTAATCTAAAACATTTCTTTTTGAATGTGTGTACCTTTTCGCCTGGTTTCAGATCTCCTAGAGGTACATCAGGGAGCAGGGCAGGTGCAGTGTCGTCACAAATCTTTGAGCCATCGAGTGTCACATGCGTGGTCTGGCCTAGGTTGGCATCCTGGCCTGGACAGACCAATCAAGACAAACACAAAACCATATACTATACACTGATGTTATGTCATATATTTGAAATAACAGCAGTTTTCCCATTTCAAATTATTGGAATTGAAAGCTTATTTAGCTGCTCTACCAGACAGAGGACTATAATATAACTTTTAATACTGGTGTTAATGTTGTTGTGAAAAGCTTAAAGGAGTAGTTCTACATTTTGGGAAGTATGAATTTGTTTCTGAGTGTGAGATGAGGAGATCGATATCAATCACATGTCTGTGTGTTAAGTACAGAGCTGGAGTCGGGACGTGGTTAGCCTAGCTTAGCATAAAGACTGGAAGCAGGGGGAAATAGCTAGCCTGGCTCTGTACAAAATGAAAATAAACCTCTAAGGCTCACTAATTAAAACTTCATGTACATGTATCTCATTTGTTTAATGGGTACACAAACAGAAATGTAAAAACAAATATTTGTGGTTATAGCGGGAGTTTCATGCTGTTACAGTATTTTTTGCTGTACTTGTATCAGTGTACCTGGTTTGAGGCCAGCTGTCAGTTTGACATCCTTTGCCACGCCCTCCTCCTGTGATTGAACAGTGAGGCGGATGTAGTACATTTCATTGTTGAGTGCAGGAGGCTGGTGGCTCAGCTGGACAGAGATCTTTGGGACTCTGGAGATGATCCTACACAACAAGCAGGAACAAACAAACTACACATTTCACACTACTGTTGACTTTAGTGCAGTGCGGATAACATCTGATACTGTAGAAACTGACAGATAAAGTAATAACTTTTCCAGGAACGCTGGGATTGTGTTGCATCTAACCACAGCCTTACATGGTACTGTGCTGCATGGTCAGGCTGTCCCAGTCCAGCTCTTGACGTGCCTCAACGCACCGCCCCCATCGACGTGATGACCTGCTAGCCTGCAAGGCTTCATGGGTAGAGGCTGCATCTCCACCAGCCCCTCTCCAGCTCACGAACACACAGCGGCCACTGTCACTGCCCAGCATCACCTCAATACCCGTCATCTAAACGTGCATACCCATAACACACACCGTCAGTAACAATATTTCTCTCTGTCTCTCCCATACACAATTGCCTCACCTCTATCTTCTTGCCAACGTCTTCGGCCTTCGCTACAAAGCTGAAGTTGTAGCATTTGGTTTTTCCTGGCAACAGGCTCATACTCTCCTGACCTGAAGACTCCCCCACACACCACTGGTTGTACTCCTACACACACACACACACACATAAAGTGTCATTTTAGGAAAAGATAGTCACTGTTTCAATTCCCAGGACTGGATGGGATATTTGTGTTGGGTAAGGTGAAGATTCAAAAGATGTATTTAAAAAATGTTCCTACATTTTTTCTTTAGCTCTCATAGAAACAGCTGTTTCTATTCTTCATTAACACCCTAATAAATCACACTGCTAGAATATAACTGTTGGTTATATAACAAGGAACAGACCACCTATTATTAGATTCAACCATATTATAATTCTGTAGACTATGCAGGATCCAAAGGCAGCAAGGTAGGAGGCAACCCTTACCACCTCTGCTAACTAAAAATTATTTGAAGGTTCTTTTCTATGATACTGTGTCTTGCTTGTGCAGTGAAAATCCTACAACCAATGACTATGCCTAATGCTGAAGAGAAGAAATATTTTCTGCCTTTTATTACATTTGTGTGGAGTGTACCTGGTTACTGAGGCTGACAGCCAGCTTGTTGAATGATACAGGATGAGGACAGTCGGCTCGGAGGAAAACCTGGAGTTGGATGGGCTGGTCTACATGGAAACTGGGAGACTGGAACTTGGCCTTACACTGGACTGGAGTCAGAAAGGAGACAAGAGTGGAAACACCCTCATATACTCTCAGAATAATAACTACAACACACTTTTTTATAAAAAGCCTCATGCTGAAGTTTTGAATGCTTGTGGAGGCTTTCATTGCCAAAAAAGTAGTAAATCAGGAAAAGAAATGATTGTTTGAGACTTTTATGGAATTATATTTATCCATAGATATATACAGGTAGATGCCACATCTGGCTTGTGAGATGAGTCTCTGCCGTCGCCATCTTGCAGCAGGTTCTGACCAGTTCAAATAGCAGAAAATGTTAGACTTTTGTACTGTTTTTGGATGTTCTAAGGAAATAAATGCCAAAATCAAGCTACAGGGAATAATATTTCACAGATGAGAAGTTATTTTACAATAATTTACTGTTACGATTGTGTTGAATCTTATAGATCACAAAAAGTAATCGTTCTTTTAAGATAGCATAATGTTAAGCTAATTTATGTCAGGTAAAGAAAAAAAAGATGAACGTTTTTATTAAAGTAGTATATCAGTAAGATGCTAAAAATGATATCAATCATTATTATCAATCAGCTTCGTTGCTTTATGTATTATTGTGATAAGTATGTTAGTCCTAAATGATCTACTTTAAAGTGTTTACACCTGTTTCATGGCGCTAACGTGACATACAGTAACTTATGTGCCTGAATTGCAGCTACAAAAGTAACTTACCTGCTACACTGCAACTCTGCACAGCTGATGCACTCTATATATAATCTTTGTAAATAATGTGTGACCTAAAATGTAAATGATATGATTTTAATTAAAAACAGAATTGTGAGGCCGGCCAGAAATTTACCCTACTTAATCTTTTAACTTTAGTGTTCATTGTAATTGTGTCTTTTTTATTAATTAAGTATTTATTTATTTACAAAACTGTAAACAAAATTAGATCATGGCAGCCATTTTGCAATGCATTAAGAAAAAAGAATATACTTACAAACTAATTACATAGGGTAAGTTTATCTCAAATATTACAGGCTACTATAGAAATACTGGTTCTTAAAATATTATTTTAAGTATCCTGTATCATAAATACATGTCTGGCATTTGTAACAAACCAAACTGCTTGAAAATCGGTTGAAAATCCAGTAAGTTATGATGATTTTAACAGTGGATAGACCTCCTGCCTTGATAGACTTACATGCATTAGGAGGCGAGGCTTCCCTGAACCAATATGGCGGCCGCGTTGAGACACTGAAACCCAAATTGCTCCCAAGGCCTGTGCCTTCAGTGTGTGAGTGTGTGTGAATGAGTTAGTTTCTTTGGCACCTGCCATCAGTGTGTGAATGGGGTGAATGTGATATGTAGTGTGAAACGCTTTGAGTGGTCGGAAGACTAAAAAGGCGCTATTTACTAATATATATATATATATATATATATATATATATATATATATATATATATATATATATATATATATATATATATATATATATATATATATAAAACCAATATCTTTTCTCTTGTCTTGCTTTTTAGCCCATCATGGAGCATTGCTGTAGTCATTATTTTCTTCTCTTCATGTACACAATGAACATGGAGGAGAGTAAAAAATGACTTTAAAGTGTAAACAGTTCCTGAGTGTATCGTTGAGTTGGAGTGAGTGTGTGTGTGTTTACTAACTGAATGGGATGTAGTCCTGCACTTCTATAGTGAGCTCATTTGATCCGGCCAAAGCCATGCGGTCGTTCCACAGCGACCTGGCTGCACTGACAGAGGACGGATCACACTCTGGCTCAGCGTCAGGGACCTCGTTCTGAAAATAGAAAGACAATTAAAATGTGTATGAACGAAATAAAAATACATTTCCCTGGTGTGTGACCAGGTTGACCTGTGGGTCAGCTCATCATTTGCTCAAAATGTCACTGTACAACATAGCTACAAACTGCATGAAAAGGAAAAAGGCACCCATGAGTTTGTCAACAGAAAGATAGAAAGACAGAAAGAACAGAAAGATATTGTGATATTCCCCTAAAAACCAAATGTGTCCTTTATATATTACTGTTATAGCTACCCTTCAAATGAAGCCTACTCTCCCCTGCCTGTAACCTCTGCTGTGTGCCTGACAACTGACCAGGTGAGAGGACAGCTGATGAAACTCCACTCAAACAAGGCTGCAGGCCCCGATGGAGTTAGCCCCAGGGTGCTAAAAGCCTGTGCCCCCCAGCTATGTGGAGTCCTTCAGCATGTCTTCAACCTGAGCCTGAGTCTTCAGGGTCCCTGTTCTGTGGAAGACATCTTGCCTCGTTCCTGTGCCAAAGACGCCGCGTCCCAGTGGCTCCAAGGACTACAGACCGGTGGCACTGACCTCCCACATAATGAAGACCCTGGAGAGACTGGTGCTGGAACAGCTGTGGCCCATGGTCAGACCACTACTGGACCCCCTTCAGTTCGCCTACCAGCCCCGGCTGGGAGTTGAGGACGCCATCATCTTCCTGCTGAACCGCATCCACACCCACCTGGACAAGCCGGCAAGGATCATGTTTTTTGACTTCTCCAGTGCCTTCAACACCATCCGGCCTGCCCTGCTGGGGGAGAAGCTGGCAGCGATGCAGGTGGATGCCCCCCTCGTGTCCTGGATTGTGGACTACCTGACTGGCAGACCACAGCACGTGCGCCTGCAGCACTGTGTGTCGGACAGCGTGGTCAGCGACACTGGGGCCCCTCAGGGGACTGTCCCCTCTCCCTTCCTCTTCACCATCTACACCACACAGAGTCCTGCCACCTTCAGAAGGTTTCTGATGACTCTGCTGTGGTGGGATGTATCAGCGGTGGTGATGAAACGGAGTACAGGGCTGTGGTGGGGAACTTTGTCTCATGGTGTGAGCAGAACCATCTGCAGCTCAATGCGACAAAGTCTAAGGAGCTGGTTGTGGATCTACGAAGGGCCAAGGCACCAGTGACCCCGGTTTCCATCCAGGGGGTCAATGTGGACACTGTAGAGGACTACAAGTACCTGGGAGTACACATGGACAATAAACTGGACTGGGCTAAGAACACTCAGGCTGTTTACAGGAAGGGCCAGAGCCGCCTCTGTTTCCTGAGGAGGCTGAG
>CM050860.1:31883460-32293460 GCA_027580175.1 Siniperca scherzeri
ATTTGTAGCAGTAGTGCTAGCACTAAGAGCCGCAGCACTAACAGAAGTACTTGCAGTGGCAGCAGTAGTATTACTGGTGGTAACAGTTAAGGGGTCAGTACACTCCGTCAGAAGTGCATGTCAGTTGGTTGAATAGCTTTGGAACCCCCCTCCCCCCACACCTTTCCGACGTCGGAATAGGGGGGCTGCGTCGGATCATTTCTGTAACTTTCCGAAACTGACGATTGGACATTCACACCGACTTTATGCCATGATTGGCCAGCTGTGCGGTGGTGAGAATGGAGCTCTTTTTTCATTCTTGGCACAACGATTTCTGTCCCTTTTCACGTGAACAACCAAGAGCAACACTATGAATGTCTTCCACAAGAGACCATCTGAAAATGTGCACTGTTATCCCTGTATTTAAACAATATCACGTCTCCCCCCTCTCTATGACAGCAGCTTTTCACTCGGCCTTCGAGTGTGGCTGTTTTGATTTCCAACGTGGCAGGACAACACGCTGTATGAACCACTTCTTTTCTATTATACCCCGGCCCCTAGAGAGGTAGCTGTAGTATTATCACCTGGCAAAGCTGCTGTGCCAGCTGTTTCCTGTCCTGGCTGTAACAGGCAGCTTGCTGGTAGTAGAAACCAGGGTTCTGGGTTTGGATGGCAGTCAGACCCAACTTTATCGCTTCATCAAACAGCTCACCAAATGACTGGAACCTGTTAGGAAGCAAAGATGAAAAGACACTCTGGGTTTGGGGTCATGATATATGGCCATTATACAGTAGATGTACAAGTCCGCCTTCATCAGGGATAAACATTGATGGTTGTCTTTGGAGGACAGCTGTGTTGTTGGCTTTTGGCCAAAATGTCTTTAAAGAGTATACCAACTAACCATTTAATTTATTAAATTGGCTCTAATTGCTATTAGTGAACACAATATATGAACATTTTGCATTGCATGACAGTTATCATGACTGACAAAACTGTGAAAACTGTGAAAATGACACTGAGGTTGTTCAATAATAGAAATTTCCTTTAAGAAAAAAAATTCCATTGCTGAAGCAGTTTGATCTTTTTTCTTTACTTTTAATAATACGGTTCCCCTAAAGATCTCGTGTCTCACTCTCAATCTAATTTGTATTAAAATTATACAAACACAACTGAGGAAACACTATATACATCTAACGGGGTTAGGAGCAGAGCTGGTGCACCTGGTGCTCGGGTCTATCATGTCAACAAGAACAAGCCTGACATCCTCAAAAATATTTAATGACTCATGCTTCATTGTTGAAAAATCAAGTTTATCCACTAACTTCTGTTATGAATTGGTGCTATATAAATAAAACTGAATTAAACTGCACAAGTAAGTATTGTTTTCAGTCATGCAGCTAAGTAAATAAAACCTTTTTATTTTTACTGTTTCTAATAAATGTATATGCATTCTTAATTAAGGTTTAATTACTTCAACATGTTACATACAGGTTGTGATAGGTATTTATTCCTGAATACACAGTGTATATGCATGATTTTATGTGTATTCATTTACAGTGTGTATCTCACTGTTTAGACATCCATGCGGCGTGTTCGAAGGCCAGTTCGGCACTGCCGATCTTCTTCTTACACAGATCAATGTGCTTCCTAAACTGGGCTATAGCATCTAGAGGAGTGTTATGCTGGAAACACAGACGACAGATCTAAAGAGACACAAAAAGGGGAGCGATATCAAGGGAGAAAGAGAGAGAAAGAAGGAGAGAGAAATGAAACATGGTAAATGGTCAGTAACTGCAGACTTCCATCTGGTTTAGCCTGCCTCCTAAACGTTGATGATCAGTCCAGAATCACACTTTGTCAGTCAAATCACTGCACTTTTGTTTTTAGCTGCGTCACTGTACACAGAGTAACGCAGGATAACAGCATGGCAGTCTGTAAACTGAGTCTTGTCTCAAAATGACCTAACTACAAAACTAACTGTAATGGAAATAGAGAGGGGTGAGGGAAAGAGAGGACAGTGCAACACAGAGCAACTCTGACGCTCTCAGCTCCGGTGCTGAATGCAGCAAAGGCGGCTAAACTACAACACCGCTGTCAGGAGCCCGGCATGAGATGTTCCATGGTGTGCTAGGATTTTATAACTGAACTACGAACAGAATGCATACTTTTTATTTCTCTGACTGTGTGAAAAAAAAAATTATTCACATCACAGATGATGAGCAAAGGCATTAAAAGTTGAGTCTTAAAGGTAAAACCTGCAACCTGATATGTAGGCTGTTAAAAGCTTAGTGTGGTGTAGCTGCTCTACAAGTGCGCTAAACTGTACTGTAACTGCGTGGAGTAGTGAATAATATATTTCTAATAATCGTAGGTGTATTGAAGAAAAAGCATCTGTAATAACGTTGAGTACTCATAGAGACGAAAAAATATTAAAAAGTCGAATATTCGGTCTAAACTGGCGCTTCCGAGTCAACTTGGAAAATTCTGATTCAGGTACAGCCCTACTTCCATCGAGCTCTCTTTGGAGCTTAAGTCTAATTCCAATACTAATTATTTATCATTTTCGTAAAGACGGTGTAGTCCCTCATTCGTCCAGGAGTGTTCCATCGTAGAACAGGTTTCAGTCGTAGTCATCTGGACGCTGTTTTCAGTGCAGCCAGAAAACAACAGGCCTGATTACTCATTACTGGGCCATCATGGAAACTATTAGGTCAGTTTCAGGTGAAACTAGTTAATCAACAGATACTCAGGTAGACTCCTCCTGAGGGCGGGGCTTATGTAACACAGAGTAGCTTAAATTTCTGAGTTCCCATTCCATTTTTTCACAATTGAGAATGACTTCCGGATGGGAGCCGAAACGTCTTGAGTCTGAAAACAGCGTCCAGATGACTACGACTGAAACCTTTTCTACGACATCTTCGTAAAATTCTGCCTGACAAATACACGCCCACTCTTTCTCCACTCCTCATCCATTTGTGTCTGAGATACCTTGTCACTGACCAAAGTGTTGATCAGAACACTTTCACCTAACAACTACAGACAGACAGAAATGTACCTTATAGTTGATGAATCCAGCCATAGTTTTGATCTCCAATATGTTGGTCTCATGAGCTCTGAGCTCGTGAACAAGACTGTATGCAGTTCTGTAGTACCTACGGACACAAACAAACATACTAAATAAGAGAAACTGCTAGAGTACAACATACAGGTCTGTATGTGTCTATGCTATCAGCAACTTAAAATTGTATGCTTAAGTAAGAAGCCACCAATATATTTTTTTCTATTTGAAAAAACAAAAACAACTACATTTGTGATGCCAAAAAACATGACATAAGAACTCTGAATGGTTCAATTTCATGGCACCGCAGTAGTGGTCCTTTGGTCTTTCAGAAATTCTAAACAGCAGTTTGTCTCCTGTAATAACGGCAGTAGTTAAAGACTTTCCAATTTTCTACTCAATATATTTTTCATGAGGTCTTACAGTATTTGTTTACTTCAATCTGCTTTTGGAAAAATACTGCTGCTGAAAATATTACGTCTCATAGGCCTTGTTCAGACTGCCAGCCCAAATTCATTTTTTGGCATATCCAGATGGATTTTAGAAAGTCTGGACAGCAAAGAAACACATTAAATGTGATTTTTGCAAATTGGATCCAAGCCACATGTGGAGGTGGTTTGAAGTGCGATTCTAATGAGATTTCTACTGATGCGTCTCAGTCCGGACGCTCAAATTTGATTTCAAAGTGTGGGTCACTTTGGGTCACTCGCAACGCGACACACAATGACAACGTCAGATCCAGAGTGACAGACGTGCATCACAGCCACTGAGCAGAATCCATGCTGCGCTGAGTTTGTCTGGTGAGATGGAGGAGTTCTGCACCGCGACTTGACAGCGCTGTTGTTTGGAGGGCGAGATGATAGAATTCCATTTCTCATGCTTGGTTGGTGATGTCTGGACACAAATCCAATGATCACTTGCAAATAACAGTGCGGACAGTCTATCTTTGAGAAACAAATCTGATTTGCCTGCAGTCTGAACAAAGCCATAAAGTCCTAACAGGAGCTGATCACAACAAACAAGAAAGTATAGTTTTATCCATTATGAATGTTGAGACATACTTGAGAGCATTCTGGGTGTCCTGTTTCAGCTCACTGAAGAAGGCAATTTTAAACTGGTGTCTGACAAACAGCAGCTGGGAACATCAGAAGGTGGAGAGGAGAGGAAGAGCACAGTATGAGGAGGGGGCATTTAAAGTACAAAGTACTTTAATGGATTTTTTTTATTTGCTCCAGCAGGGATGATGTGTGTATGTATGATGTCCTACCTGATGTGTTGTCTTGTTGAGGAACTCTTTATGTGATTTGACTCGACGGATCTCAGTGTAGTAGTATGTCTGAGCATGTTCATAGAAAGCATTCTCCAACCTACAGAATCACAGGGAAGAATACAATTTAATAAATATACAATGTTTAGGAGAGATTTAATTTATTTATCTGCTGCAACTGTTAGCCATGCATTTGATTAAGTTCATTGAACAAAGACTGCACCACATTAAAACAACATAGGCTGTCACTATCAAAATATTAATTAATAAGAATGCATTTCCAATTTCAATATATAATCACAATGTGACAAATGTATGCAAAATCGCATATCAATTAATCAAACAGATGTTCAATACAATGAACTGTATTCCACCATTTGCATTTGTCAGACAAAACTCTTCATATGTGACACACAAACTTCAATTAGATTAAACTGGAGAGTCAAATGGTAGATGCAATTTGGATCATTAGCAGTTCATAAATTGTGCAAATATTTATCTATAGGGAATTAGCAAATTGGTAACTACCTTATAATGTACCCCACCAAGTGGTCCGTGTGTGGCAGTACGAAGAGACTCTTGCCAGACAGATCACAGGCATTACAAAGAGCTGCTGCTCTCTCTGATGCTACCAGGTCCTCTCCTGTACAAACAAGAAAATAATAAGTGATGTTTTGGCAGGTAAAAGAAACTGGAAACAGACAGACCAGATTGCTACGATTGTGTTAAACAGTAGACGTAAAGATGCTGCCTAATGTCTAAAGCTAGTTTGGCTTTAGACTACTTGTTGACAGTTCTAAATTCACTGAAATTTTACATAACTGGAAAACTGCTCAAATGTTTTTTAGGTTTTCAAGTACATGTGGGACCCTTGTTTATAGAATGTACAATATAATTTTGTACCGCTGCCAGTCAGAAAGAGAGACTCGGATATACTACAGATACACAGTGAAACTTATGTCGATGGGATTTGACACATGTGTATAACCTAATATGATTCATCATTACCTGGAGGTAGAGGAGTTTTCTTTTGGATTAGAACCACCGCCACCTTGGTGTTCCTGCCCTGAAGACTGGTCCTAAAGACACAAACACAACACATATGACTGCAGATGAAATTTACTGCAGTTATGTTTCTCCTAGGGGTGTCCAGAGCTGATCTGCAGGATAGTGTCAGCTATATAAAGCCCAGTCCATTCCCAATTCTTGTTTATTCCAGATCAGAAATGCTTTCAGTACTAAAGTCACTGAATAATAATAATAATAATAATAAAACTTTATTTATAGAGCACTTATCAAAACAAAGTACAAAGTGCTTCACAACAAGAAAAATAAAATAACACAGTGAATGACGAAATATAAAGAAATAAAACACATGAAATACAGAAAAGCAATAAAATAAACAGTAAAATAAACAGCCAGTTCACGTAAAATCAGGATATGCTTTCAGATAAAAATGTGTTTTGAGACGAGATTTAAACGAAGACACTGACTCAGACAATCTAATTTCTTACTTGAACAAGGTTTGGAAAAATGGAATAAGAAACACTTTTTACTATTCCACAACTCTACTAGCAGACCTGCATGACCCAGCATTTATAAAAGTTAATAAGTGAAAATGGATGATGGAAGTTATGACAATGCTAACCATTTTTCAGAGAAACTTAAAAACAAATGCTGAAGATCCATGTGACAAGTTGCCTCCCATATATAGTACATACAAACAGTTTAGTAAAAGCATCTCTCTCATTGTTGGTCACCCAATAAAACCCTTTGTGGAGGCAAATAAAATGTACACCTACCTGACAATCTCCACTTTAGTTGCACATTCAGACTGTTTCTCTTTCCACTGTGGGTCATCCCAGTCCAGTTCATAGAAGAGAACAACCAGAGCTGGTACGAGGTTCAGATGTTTATTCATCCAACCTGTTTTCAGGATGCCTTTAGGGATGTACCACTCATAGGACGTTCGCTAAACAGACAGACAGAGAAGATTTACTGATTAGAGACACTCAGAAAAAGGTATACATACTGCACAGACTGCAGGGCTGATCTCACATGAAGACTTCACAACTCTTTTGGTTGGGGGGTTTTTCACATCTTAGCACTGATGCAGTAATCTGCAAGTGAGCAAATGCAAACTGAAACTGTGTTCACATTCCATGGATTAGGTTGGGTTTGTTGGGATATTATACGGTCTTTGTTTGTTCTTCTAGATATCTCTATCCACTGCTGACCTTAGTGCGACATTTGGGGTACTCATGGTCTCCTGGGAGGACTTTGAAGGAGATAGGAACTCTGTCAGCTCGCCGGTTGGCGCAGAAGGCATCCCAAATGGCCCGGTGCACAGCATTGTAGACCACATCCAGACCAGTTAAAGCCACAAAGGCCATGGGCCGACAACACAGCTCTGGAGGAAGCTCCCACTGGGAACCTGCCATCATGATGGTTCAACAGTGGATACACCTACACAAGACAGAGCAACATCACTGCAGCAGATACACATCTTTAAAGAAGAAAATATTATCTTAGATTCTCATTCTGTACAAAATACCCTAGTACAGCAAGGTTAGAAAGTAACTTAAATGAGCAATAATGCTTTGAGATTTTTTAGCAATATCCTATTCATTATCATCACCAGGGAATTACAACACAAAGTCCTCATCGACCCACCAAGCGTGCACAGACAGAGCCTTTGTGGATAACAACTTGCAGGTCACAAGACTTGAAGCTTAGCACTAGCTAAGCAGAGTTGCGCTACGTAGCTGCTAACAGTGACAGCTAACAGTGACAGCTCAGTTGTTTACATCCAACAGAGCTCGACTGTTTAACCCCAACCGGAGTTTACAAATTTCTTGACACGGAGATCTATCTCATTCATATAAAAACCTAACGTTACTGTACATTCAAAAAGCGGCACTTTATATGTATTTTTGCTAGCTTAGTAACGTTAAATACATAGAGAAACCGTTAAGACGAAAGCGGAAGTGAGATAACCTAACTCGGCTAAAGCTACTGACATTGCTACTGACAGTCCCATTAGCATCCTTAATAAACCCGTAATTAAAAAAAAACCCATTAAATATGTGAACGCACGGATAAGTTACATTAAACAGAAACATACCTCAGTTGCATCACTTGGTAGCGGTGCTAGGTACGGCAAGCTTGGCTGAGTTAGCTAGGCTGTTAGCAGACAAGTGGGGATGTGTATCAAGGTTAACAGTTAGTTAGCTAGTGGGTGAGGCTGCTAATTTAACTAGCAAATAAACGTCAGTGCACTTTAGTTTTAGGCTGCCTGGCTTCGTTTTAGCCAAATCCCTGCTCTGGTCACCATCCGACAGCTAGTCACCGATGTGTCGAACTCGACAGAAGCAGAACAGAATAGCTAATTCAGCAGCTGTGGCTGAAGCAACAACAACAAACTAGCTAGTTAGCTAGTTAGCTAGCTAGCTAGCTAGCTACCTGTAGCAGAACTGCAATACTTCCGGTTCGACTTTTGAAGATTAAAGTGCTACCTCACAAACTACATTCTTATTCTTCTTCTTCTTCTGATGTTTTATGGTGGTGCATCACCGCCACCTTCTGAAATGGAGTGTGGATCAGAATGGTCTTATGCCTTCCCTATATTCTTCTTCTAAGTCCTATCTTTTCCAAAAAACTAAATATTGCCCTGTAGCCCACATGTCCTGAGTTCAATTGAAGTAACTCCTTTATTCCGAACTTGATGCGATCGCTTCCCAGTTTGTTTTTTAGCATCTGTCTTTCCTGCACGTACCTCGGACAATTGATAATTACATGTTCTACAGTTTCCTGTATGTTACAATACTCACACATACCTGTCCCATGTTTATGAATGAAGACCCTGGAGAGACTAGTGCTGGAACAGCTGCGGCCCATGGTCAGACCCCTACTGGACCCCCTTCAGTTCGCCTACCAGCATCATCTTCCAGCTGAACCGCATCCACACCCACCTGGACAAGCCGGCAAGGATCATGTTTTTTGACTTCTCCAGTGCCTTCAACACCATCCGGCCTGCCCTGCTGGGGGAGAAGCTGGCAGCGATGCAGGTGGATGCCCCCCTCGTGTCCTGGATTGTGGACTACCTGACTGGCAGACCACAGCACGTGCGCCTGCAGCACTGTGTGTCGGACAGCGTGGTCAGCGACACTGGGGCCCCTCAGGGGACTGTCCCCTCTCCCTTCCTCTTCACCATCTACACCACGGACTTCAGCCACCACACAGAGTCCTGCCACCTTCAGAAGGTTTCTGATGACTCTGCTGTGGTGGGATGTATCAGCGGTGGTGATGAGACGGAGTACAGGGCTGTGGTGGGGAACTTTGTCTCATGGTGTGAGCAGAACCATCTGCAGCTCAATGCGACAAAGTCTAAGGAGCTGGTTGTGGATCTACGGAGGGCCAAGGCACCAGTGACCCCGGTTTCCATCCAGGGGGTCAGTGTGGACATTGTAGAGGACTACAAGTACCTGGGAGTACACATGGACAATAAACTGGACTGGGCTAAGAACACTCAGGCTGTTTACAGGAAGGGCCAGAGCCGCCTCTGTTTCCTGAGGAGGCTGAGGTCCTTCAACATCTGCCGGACGATGCTGAGGATGTTTTATGAGTCTGTGGTGGCCAGTGCTATCCTGTATGCTGTTGCATGCTGGGGCAGCAGGTTGAGGGTAGCGGACGCTAACAGACTCAACAAACTGATCTGTAAGGCCTGTGACATTGTGGGGGGTGGAGCTGGACTCTCTGGCGGTGGTGTCAGAGAGGAGGATGCTGGCCAAACTACACGCCATCTTGGACAGCGTCTCCCACCCGCTCCATGACGTGCTGGTCAAACAAAGGAGCGCCTTCATTGGAAGACTCATCCCCCCACAATGCACCACAGAGCACCACAGGAAGTCAAGCCTGCCTGTGGCCATCAAACTCTTTAACTCCTCCCTCTAAGTGTCAGTCTGTATGACCCTAAGCCATTAAACTGGATATTGATCATTACATCTCTGCAATACTTCATATCATTGTGCATTATCCTGTGTTAATACTGCTGGGCAATATACTTAAATTCCCTATTTATTGATATTGATATTTATTCATGCCTCTATTACTGCTGTATAATATCCTCCGTCTCATTATAAATAAGCTACACTTAACTTGGCAGCTCATGCACTAGTACTTTATACCATATTATTATCATCAACCAGTAAACCCACTTTGTACTTCACACTTATTTTATTTTATACTTATACCCTCTTGGTACTTAATTTATCTGACCTGTATTATAGTGGATTATATATATATATATTTATTTATTTAGTTATTTATTTTTGCCTAGTACTTCTATTCCTGTGTGCACTGACGTGATAGTGAGCTGCTGTAGCAAAAGAGTTTCCCCTCAGGGATCAATAAAGTATTTCTGATTCTGATTCTGATTTTTAACACTTATCTTCAGTGTACTATTAAGACCAGTATGCCTCATTCTCGAGATACTGTCTTCTTTTTTGCTCTACTGTTTTCCCTCATTTCTCCTACTTTCTTTTGGATACTATAGTAATGTCTACCTTTAGTTTGCTGTTCCAAATTTCCTGCCATTTTTTTTCATTTCTACTTTGTGCATTTAACTTCAGCCTTACTATAATTTACTGTCACATTTACTTTTAGTTGCATCTTTTGCATATTTGACAGTTAATTTCCCTCTACCCCTATATGTGCTGGAATCCAGATGAATTTCACTATTACTCTATTACTTTTAGTAATTCTGCAGATAGTTTGAGATATTGTCTTTAATAATATTTTTGATGCTGATTGGTAAACTATGCTGCCATAGTCTAACACTGCCCTGATTAATCCAATATATACAGTTTTCTGAGAAATCCTGCTTGCTCCCCACTCTCTACCCATCACACATCTTCAAATATTCAGAACCTTTTTACACTTTTCAACAACTTTTCCAATATGACTGATCCAAGTAAGATTCTTGTCGAACCAAATACCTAGATACTTGAAACATTCTACTCTCTCTAAACTTTCTCCATAGAGTTCAAGTTTAATCTGGTCCTGAATTTTCCTTTTTGTGAAACATACTGCCTTTGTTTTTGCCACTGAAAATCGGAAACCCCACTCCATTGCCCAGCCCTCTACTTTCCTTATTGCCTCCTGCATTTTCCTGACTACATAATCTATATTCCTTCCCTTTTTCCACATAACTCCATCATCTGCAAATAGTGCGACACCTATCGACCCATCTATCCTACTAAACACTTCATTTATCATGATTGAGAACAGAACTGGACTGATTCTACTCCCTTGAGGAGTTCCATTTTCCACTAAATACTTGGTACTATATTCTTTCCCTACTCTTACTGATATCCACCTCGCAGTTAAGACGTTTTTAACCCGTCTACACATTCTCCCTCTTATTCCCACTTGATGTAACCTGATCATTAACCCTTCCTTCCACAACATGTCATACGCCTTCTCAACATCAAAAAATACAGCTACTAAACTCTCTTTATTCATTTGAGCTTTCCTAATTTCATTTTCTAAACACAGAGCCGGATCAATTTTACTTCTTCCTTTTCTAAATCCACTTTGGTAATTCTTCAACAAATCTTTTGTCTCTATATGAAACCTTAATCTTTCGTTTATCATTTTTTTCTTTCTGCTAAGTCTGGATCCTTAACTGGCTTACAAATGGGGACAATAACTGATTCTTTCCATTGACTTGGTAAACATCCCTCTTCCCATACCTTATCATATAATCTTAATAATAGTTCTTTACTCCTATCACTTAAGTTTCCTAGCATACAATAACTTATTTGGTATTTCCCTGGCTTTGTTTTCCCAGACTTTATTAATGCATTATTTAGCTCTTTTATTGTAAGCAACATATTTATTGCACTTCCATCTTCCTCATCATCCTGCAGTGCTTCTACATTTTTTTCTATTGTTCTATCTCTCTGTTTCTTTTCCTCATTACTCAAATTTTCAGTACTATGTACCTTAACAAATGTCCTTGCTAATAACTCTGCTTTCTCCTTACCTTCTATTACTACTTTCCCCCCATCTTTCATTATAGGATATCCATATTCTTTTCTATTTCCGGACATCCTCTTAATCATCCCCCATACTCGATCTAACGGTGTAGTCCTTCTTAGTGAGCCACAATACCTCTTCAAGACTTTAAAGGCCTTATTTCAATCTTTAATTGCAGAATTGCATTCTTGTGTCCACCACGGATCTTTTTCCTTTTACTACTGTTTCTTTTTGGTATTGACTCTTTTGCTGCTCCTAATATAATACAGTTTATTTCTGCATTAAAGTCATCAATTGTCTGGTTCATATTTACCTCATTTAACTTCCCTTCAGTTATTACCCTATACTTGTTGCAATTTGCTTCTTCAAATTTCCATCTTCCTTCTCTCTCATCCTGCTGTACTTCTCTTTCTACTCCAATACTTGTGAATATAGGATAGTGATCACTCCCTATAGTGCTTCCTTTAATTACTTCCCACCTACTTTCCCCGACCAAAGACTGTGATACCAAGGTAAGATCTATTGCAGACTCTGTACCCTTCACCAAATTTACCCTTGTGCCTGATCCATCATTTAAACACACCAGTTCCTTTTCGTCCATTAGCTCCTCTAATATTTCTCCATTTAAATCTTCTTGTTCACCCCATACTGTGCTGTGCGCATTGAAGTCTCCACACCAGATGATATTACCTCTCCAATGTTCCAGTATTGATTCTAGTTTTACTTTCTCTAGTTTTTTGCATGGGTTATAGAAGTTTAATATTTTCATACTTTCTTTCTTCCACCATATTTCAACAACTGCGACTTCCATTTCTTGTACTGCACTTAACTGTCTATGTTTTATACCTTCTTTAATAAATATTGCACACCCTCCACCATTTCCGTTGAATCTATCTTTGTGTATGGTTGTGTATCCTTTAATAATGAACTCCAGCTTTGGCTTGAGCCATGTCTCCTGAATGCATATGACATCTGGTTTCGTATTTAACTCATCAATGTAGCCTTTAAACTCCTGTCCATTTGCTATCAGACTTCTGGCGTTCCATTGAAGTAATAACATTATGGTGATATGAGAAGCTGTCTCTGAGGTCCCTTCTCCATGACTAAGATCAGCATGTATCTTTTCCCATGATAAATCTTTCATATTTAGGAATTTAGCCACTGCCATAACTATGATTTAGATTTTTTCTGTCTTGGTTTTTACTTGCTCTGAGCAGTTGATGACATAGGCTAAAACAGCCCTAACTTGTCCATTGATATTCCTGTGTTGTCCTTATGTACCTGTGCTGTTCCTGCATTTGTTTCAGGATGACTTTGGTTGACTCCCTCTTCTCGTCTTTCTCTGTTACACATCCTCACAGCCTCTGCATATGTTACTTTGTGTTCTGACCTTACTCTTTGAATCTCCACTGCCTGCTTTCTGATGGTGCAACCACCATACACTGCTGTGTGGTTTCCTCCGCAATTACAGCATTTAACTTGAGCACTGCTACCTCATTCTCCATATGCATGTTCTCCTGCTGGAAGTGAGGAAATATTATAGGCATTGATAAGGTGGAGGAAAATTAACTATTATGATCATTTTATATGATAACAGTATAATAATGATGACAGTATAATAATGTTATATGTCAATATAATATAATATTAATATTAATAAGTTAATAATAATAGTAATGACAATAATAGTAACAGAGCCAATAACAACAACTGTAGTAGCAGTTGCCGAGCAGGAATACGGGGGCAGCAAGTGTCCCACAATCACAGATCCAGTCTCTGTAGCTCCAGAGGTAGCCCAACTACCTGCACTGCCCAACTCTTCCCTCCTGTTCCATAACCAGTAAGAGGCTCTTTCTGCTGCGTCCCCTGACCTGTGGGCTGCTGTTCGTCTCCCCGTTCCCGAAATACGCACATGAACAAACAGGACCTATACACATGCATTACTGTATGGAGAGATGAGCCAGAGCATGGCTGCCTCATAAATTATGGAAAAGCCTACCCTTCCACATCAGGACCTCACCTACAGTGGACACTTAAAACTCATTTCAAAACTCATTTTTATTCTTTGACTTTTAAATCAGACTGAGTTTTGATAATTTGGATTATATTTGTATTTTTTTTTATATATTCTCTATTTGTTTTGTTTTAAATATATATTATTGTTTTATTGTTTAATATATTTTGCAGCACTTTGGTCAACATCCGTTCTTTTTAAACGTGCTTATAAAAAAATTTGACTTTGAGGGGCTGGGACCCTACGAAAATATCGGCATCCCCCTGCAACCTACGGTGCCCGAGCTCCGATTTTTCAAAGTTTCGGCGATGTGTTACTGTTTGTCATAGTTCCCGAATCAGCCACAAGGTGACACTATTCAAGTCAATTTTATTTATATAGCGCCAATTCATAACAAAAGTTATCTCATTGCAAATACCATGTAGAATTTTTTAAATAGTAATAATGTGATGGGAGTGGTAACATTGATATTAATAAATTAATAATAATAGGAATGACAGCTATAGGAATAATAATGACAGTATTAGTAACAGAGCCAATAGCAACAACTGTAGTAGCCGTTGTTGAGCAGGAACACGGGGGCAGCAAGTGGCCCACAACCACAGATCCAGTCTCTGCAGCTCTGGAGGCAGAAATACCTGCCGAAGGCGACAGAAGGAGAGAGGAGAGAAACAAGAAAGCACAGAAATACGGGAGAGAGAAGATGTCGGGTTAGTAACATGCAATAATAAATGCATATAGATAGAGGAGAGAAGGAGAGAGGAAAGAGGTGCATCATGGGAAGTCTCCCGGCAGTCTAGGCCTATAGCAGCATAACTAAGGGATGGTTCAGGGCTTACCCAAGCCAGCCCTAACTATAAGCTTTATCAAAGACGAAAGTCTTAAGCCTACTCTTAATCATCATTTTGAGACAGGATGTGCCTGATTTTTGCAATGTTGCATAGGTGAAAGAAGGCAGTCCTTGAAATTTGTTTCATGTGGGAGTTAAAGGATAAATCCTGATCAAAGATAACTCCGAGGTTCCTTACGGTGGTGCTGGAGGCCAGGGCAATGCCATCTAGAGTAACCATATCTTTTTATAATGTGTCTCGGAGGTGTTTGGGGCCAAGTACAATAACTTCACTTTTGTCTGAGTTTAACATCAGAAAATTGCAGGTCATCCAGGTCTTTATGTCCTTAAGGCATGCTTGAAGTTTAGCTAACTGGTTAGTTTGATCTGGCTTGATCGATAGATATAATTGGGTATCATCCGCATAACAACGAAAGTTTATGGAGTGTTTCCTAATAATATTGCCTAGAGGAAGCATATATATAAGGTGAATAGAATCGGTCCAAGCACAGAACCTTGTGGAACTCCGTGACTAACTTTGGCGTGCACGGAGGACTTACCGTTAACATGTACAAACTGACATCAAACTGATAGATAGGATTAAATCCAACTTAGTGCGGTTCCTGTAATGCCAATTACATGTTCCAGTCTCTGTAATAGGATATGATGATCAATGGTGTCAAACGCAGCACTAAGATCTAACAAGACAAGTACAGAGACAAGTCCATTGTCTGATGCAATTAAAAGGTCATTTGTAATTTTCACCAGTGCTGTCTCTGTGCTATGATGCACTCTAAATCCTGACTGAAAATCCACAAATAAACTATTGTTATGTAGAAAATCACACAACTGATTGGTGACTGCTTTCTCAAGGATCTTAGAGAGAAAGGGAAGGTTAGATATAGGTCTTTAGTTGGCTAAAGAAGCGGTTTAATTACAACTGCTTTAAAGGATTGTGGTATATCCAGTAACGAAGTGCTAACTAAGGGTAAAAAATGGGGTCTAAGAGACAGGTTGATGGCTTAGATAAATTCATTGTCGAAGTTAGTTGAAGAAGGTCGATAGGAGCAAAGCAGTCTAAATATATATCAGGTTTTACAGTTGTTTCTAAGGTTCCTGTATTTGAAGATAAATCGGTACCGGTTGATGGCAGGACGTGAGGAATTTTTTCTCTAATAGTTAAAATTTTATTATTCTCATGAAGTCGTTACTACTGAGGGCTATAGGAATACATGGCTCAATAGAGCTATGACTTTCTGTTAGCCTTGCTACAGTGCTGAAAAGAAACCTGGGGTTGTTTTTATTTTCCTCTATTAATGATGAGTTGTAAGCTGCTCTGGCATTACGGAGGGCCTTCCTATATGTTTTAAGACTACCTTGCCAGACTAAACGGGATTCTTCCAGGTTGTTGGAATGCCATTTCCTTTCAAGTTTTCGTGATGTTTGCTTATATTGAGACATAACATTGAATTAAATACAGATGAGATTGCTTCCTTGAATTTAGCCACAGCAATATCAGATAGACATCTAGAGTAGGCGTTTTTGCCTAATGGCATGTAATCCAGTAATAGCAGTTCAAAAGTTATTAAGTAATGGTCCGATAAAGAAGGATTCTGTGGAAAGACTATTAAATGTTCAATTTCAATGCCACACCGAGGGTGTGGTTAAAACAGTGAGTGGCTTCATGTACACTCTGACAAAAGTCAATTGAATCTAATAATGAGATAAACACAGTACTAAGGCTATCATTTTCAACGTCCACATGAATATTGAAATCACCTACAATAATTACTTTATCTGTTTTAAGGACTAAACTTAATAAAAACTCTTAGAATTCAGATAAAAAATTTAGAATAAGGACCAGGAGCGTGCTACACTATAACAAATAGAATTGGCTGTCGTGTTTTCCAGGTCAGGTGTGAAAGACTAAGAACAAGGCTTTCAAATGAATTATAATTTAGTTTAGGTTTAGGGTTGATTAATAGGCTTGAGATGGCTGCAACTCCACCTCCTCGAGGAATGTGAGTCTTAATATGACTGGACGGAGTGGATTCATTTAGGCTAACATATTCATGACCCAGCCAGGTTTCAGTAAGACAAAATAAGTCAATATGATACTCTATTATTAAATCGTTCACTAGTACAGCTTTAGATAACAGAGATCTTATGTTTAAGAGTCCACATTTAATTCTCCTATTTTGTTGTGCTATTTCAGTATTTTTGTTTAAGTTTTTATGTATAACTCCTCTTCTGTTAACTTTTGGTTTTATTCATTTAAGTGGTCGTGGGGGCAGACACCGTCACTAAGGAGTGAAGCGCAGAGAAGCGTGTAGGACTGCAACTCTGCCTCCTGATCTCAACTCTGGGTTGTCATGATTTAGGTCCACTAATAAAATCAGTCAGATTTCTAGATATGAGAGCTGCTCCATCCAAAGAGGGATGAATGCCGTCTCTCCTAATCAGACCAGGTCTTCCCTAGAAAGTTTGCCAATTATCTACAAAACCCACATTGTTTGCTGGACACCACCTCGACAGCCAGCAGCGGACTGAAGACATGAGGCTAAACATGTCATCACTGGTCAGGTTTGGCAGGGGCCGAGAGAAAACTACAGTCCGACATTGTCTTTGCATATGTACACACCGACTCAACATTAACTTTACATTTACAAGCATTTATTAAAAGATAATAAAAGCAAAAACACACAATATGTACAGTGAAAACACAATAATATAACTCAATGAACCAAATTAATACATATACCTTCACAAAAATAACACAGTCCTGTGCATAGCCAAGTACACTGTTAAGCTATGTGAAGCTATGTAATGCCCAGTTATAGGTTCAGTGGTTATGTTACCAGTACGTAAAGAAAGACGTTGCTTTGAAGTTGCTGTTATTATCTGGCGGTTCCGTTGGAATGAGCCAGGCAGGGAAGAATGTTGGTTCAGATTGAAGGAAATCCTTGCTGTGCAGTCCATCCGTGCAGATGGAGGAACCAGTTGCTCCGTCTGTTGTTCTCCTTACAGTTAGCTTGGTGCTAACTTCCTTAGTTGCTTCTTAGAGTTAGCTGGCAGACTTTGTGTAGTTGCCGTTGGTGCTAACTATTGTTGTAAATCTTACGCAGGTCATTGCATCGCTACTGTAAGAGATAATTTTCAGCTCTGCTGTGTGTCTGCTGTTAGCAGGACACACACTGAGAGGGAGACAGCCACAGCTGTCTGCTGCAGTGAAGGATTCCAGGAGATAGAGAAAGAACAATGACCACTGACCCCCTTTATTAACCTGGTGACATCTCGGGTCGCAGGTCAGACCAATGGTAGCTGAAAGCTGGGCCCATGGGAGGAGTTCACACCACCAGGGATTCTGGGAGACTGAGTTCACAGAACAAAAGAGCATGCGGTTTCCTAATAGAGTACAGTTAAAGTCCCACAAATGAATGAATTTAAATGGTTGAGTCCCAACACTGGTATTGGTTGGACTTTGATTTCACATGCAGTGGTCAGTTCAGATAGCACATTTACATTACATGTAATGGCTGAAATCCAGTCAGTGTTACCTTTGTTCTGAGCTAGCAGTCCTTCTCCAACTGCTGCAATGTCGTCTGGTTTACACTCCACTGTGCATTCTTGTATTATTTTGTCCATTTCTGCTGGCTGATGGATAGGAAGTCTCCATCACGGTTAAGAGTTCCTGGTCTGTACTTTAAAGTGAACGCTGACACCCAACGATGCCCCACAGCGTTTAGTTTTGCAGTCTTCATCACATACGTCAGGAGGTTATTGTCACTGTACACTGTGAAGTGAGGGGCATGAAAGAGGTAATCACGGAATCGCTGAGTTACAGCCCACTTGAAAGCTAAGAATTCCAGCTTCCCAGAATGGAGCCTGTAGTTCTTCTCTGCTGGAGTGAGTGTCTGCGATCCGTATCCTATCACTCTCAGTGCTCTTCCCTGATGCTGATAAAAGACAGCCCCAAGACCTTCCTCAGATGCACCGACATGTAACACAAATGGCTTTTCAAGATCATTACTGGGGGATCTGACAGCGTGTCCACCAGTCTCTCCAACACTTGCTGATGTAGTACTGTCCACTCCACTGGCTGAGATGGAGGCAGCTGGGGAGAGCGACAGCCTTGACCTTTCTTTGTCTGTTTCGTCTTTGGGTAGGACAGTAACTCATAAAGGCTTAGCAATCCTTGAAAAATCAGCAATAAATTATCTGTAGTAGCCCAACTAACTAGCTAACCAGGGATCTCACCTCTCTGACTGTTCTTGGTTTTGTTTTTTTCAGAGCTTGAACAGCCTCTACCTCTGTTGAGTTCATCCGACACGACCAACATAACACATTTCTCTTTTGAAGAAGTCACATTTTTTGGTCTGAGTTTGATTCCACAGTTTTTTTTGCCTCTGCAGAACCTTCCTCACATTCTCCACATGGAGGTTAAACTCCTTACTAAAAACCAAAATGTCAACAAGGTAAGGGACACACACCTCATCTCTCAGGTCTCCAAGGCAGCCCTACACAGAGTCTACACAGAGTCGAATAGAAGAGTCCTTTTTTCCTTACAATCACTACTGGTGATGAGTAGGATGAGGTTGACTTCTGGATCCATCCTCTGCTGAGTAAGTCTTGTATGTGTTTTTTTACTTCCTGATATAGATGACAGGGGATGGCATTGTATGTCTTTGTAACTGGGATGTCATCCTTAAGACATATTGCCATCTGCAGATCAGGAATGCAATCATCCCTTGCAAAAACCTCACTCTCTTCCCTCAGCATCTGCCTCACCTTGTGTTGCTGCTCTGTTGTTAAGTGGGAGAAGTCAGCTGGTGGATCCCAGAGTTGTTCTTCAGGTTTGCTTCCATTACACTTTTCCACTGTTGTTTCCTGAGATGGTTTCACTTGGTCATTTTTGCTCAAATTTCCATAATTAGTTTGTGTCTCAGATATTACAGGTGTGGCTTTTTCCTCAACATTCTTTACAGAATCTACAGCATATAACCAGCCAAGTACTGTTCTGTTCTGTAGTCTGATATCATCATCTGTGTCATTTTCAACCACAGCTGAGATGGTGGCTTTATCTTCACTGGGTAACTGTACTAACTGCTTCTATACCTGTAGCAAGCCAAGGTGTGTCTTCATTTGGTTTCAGTATTTCGTACTGTTCCTTTCTGTTCCCTGTTTCCCACAGACCACCTTTACCATCTTGTGCTTTGGAACGATAACATCCTGTCTTTCCAGCCTTGCAGTCTGACTCTGAGCTGCCTTTCTGCTTTTCCAGTACTGAATATCAGAATCAGAATCAGAAATACTTTATTGATCCCCGTAGGGAAACTCTTTAGGAGCTACGGCAACAGGCAGCATGCGGGCTGGCGCATGCGCACGACATTCCCATATATTCCAATATACTGCTCTTGCCTTTTTGTGTCCAACATCCAGTGCTGATCCAAGGCTGTGCACAAATTTGCTGGTTACTTCTCTGTCAGTAGACATGTTGGTCTGTGCTAACACTTCAATAACGTTGAATCCTGGGTGGGTGCTCACCAATATAGGTTCACTGTCCTTATTTGCCAGCAGGCTAAACTCCACTACTATCCAGCCCTCATAAGGGATCTCTGTCCCATTTGCAGCGGAGAGTTCCAATATTCCCTCATCAAGGAGCTCTTTCACCGATCGAATCTCATTATCTGGTAAGTGTGTCTGTTTCCAACCCATATCAACAATAGACACACAGATCCTGTATCTCATAACACTGTAGTCGGACCCCTCCAAGGTTACAATGAACAAGACTTTTGCACCCCACTAGCTTTGCTGTCTTTTCCTGTTTTCTTGACAATGGGGCCTGGCTAAGTAGCATGGCAGTAACATCTTTTCTTTTCCGACAGCCAATAGGCCAATGTTCACTACTGCCACACTTATAACAGTGTGTGCATCTTATAATAATAATAATAATAATAAAACTTTATTTATAGAGCACTTATCAAAACAAAGTACAAAGTGCTTCACAACAAGAGAAATAAAATACCACAGTGAATGACGAAATATTAAGAAATAAAATACATAAAATACACAAAAGCAATAAAATAAACAATAAAATAAACAGCCAGTTCAGGTAAAATCAGGATATGCTTTCAGATAAAAATGTGTTTTGAGAAGAGACTTAAACGAAGACACTGACTCAGACAACTTAATTTCTTCGGGCAAGTTGTTCCAGAGCCTCAGGGCCCTGATGGCAAAAGCTCTGTCCCCCTTAGTTTTCATCCTGGGCTCAGGAACAGACAGGAGACCCCTGCCCGAAGATCTCAAACTACGTGAAGGTTCATAAGGGATTACAAGGTCTAAAATATAGTCTGGAGCCAGGCCATGAAGAGCCTTAAAAGTAATCAATCAGATCTTAAAATCAATCCTAAAACAAACAGGGAGCCAATGTAAAGAGGCTAAAACAGGTGTGATGTGGTCGTACTTCTTGGTCCTGGTTAACAGCTGAGCAGCTGAGTTCTGTACAGTCTGCAGTCGTTTCAGAGTTTTTTGATTAAGACAAGTGAACAGGCTGTTATAATAATCAAGGCGTGAGGAGATAAAAGCATGTACAACAGTTTCTGCATCACTAAGATTTAGAATAGCTCGCATTTTTCCAATGTTTCTGAGTTAATAAAAACATGATTGGACAAGCTTAGTGATATGTTGCTCAAAACATAAATTGCTATCAAACAGGACACCAAGATTTCTTGCAACAGGCTTGATATGTTGTGACAGGTTACCAGTAGATGGCAGTATTTGTTTAGTGATGTGTTGGGGCCCATTAACAAGGATTTCAGTTTTATTTGAGTTGAGCTGAAGAAAATTTATTGACATCCAATTTTTTATGTCAGACAGGTAGTCCTGCAGAGAACTCAGCGTACTAAGGTCAGTGGACTTGACAGGGAGGTACAACTGTGTGTCATCCGCATAACGATGAAAAGAAATACCATGTCTGCGGATTACATCACCCAAAGGAAGCATGTATAAGGAGTAACAGTATTGGTCCCGGAATTTAACCTTGAGGCACAACGTACTTGATATGGGAAAAGGATGACATGAAGTTATTACTGCTGACACAGAATTTCCTATTGGACAGATAAGATGAGAACCAGTCTAGTGCAGTGCCAGATATGCCCACCCAGTGCCTCAGTCTATCTAAAAGAATGCCATGATCAATTGTGTCAAAGGCAGCACTTAAGTCCAGCAGCACAAGAATTGAACACGTGCCTGCGTCTGCATTCATTAAAAGGTCATTGGTGACTTTGAGAAGGGCTGTCTCAGTGCTGTGGTGCTGACGAAAGCCAGATTGGAACAGAGGTATTATTGTTTTCCACAGCAGCAAGAAGCTGCTTAAATCGAAGGTTTTTCGAGTATCTTCGCAATAAAAGGCAATTTGGAGATTGGGCAATAGTTATCCAGGAGGGTGGGATCAAGCCCAGGTTTTTTAGGACTGGCTGGACACAAGCTGTTTTAAAGTAATCTGGGACGCAGCCAGTAGACAGCAAGCTGTTAAAAATAATTTGTAAAAGGGGCGCAATACAATCCATAACTTCCAATAAAAACCTAGTTGGGATTTTGTCCAGAGGGCTGTAGGACACTCTCATAAGAGACATGATGTCTGTTAGTTCAGGCAGAGTAACAGCAGAAAAATTGCTCAAAGAATCCCTGAGCGGGTGATCCACATCTAAAAAGGCAGGATTTGGGGTGATATCAGATCTTATTAACTTATCTTATTAAAAACTTTTCAGGGTTAACTAACTGATCCACAGTCTTAAATAGGAATCTGGGGTTGTGCTGATGGGCAGAAATAAGTGCAGAGAAATGACTTGTTCTTGCATCCTTCACCATCCTATTATAAAGGCGTAATAACTCTTTCATGGCCACAAAGTGGACCTGGAGACCCGTTTTCTTCCATCTGCGTTCTGCTCTTCTGCATTTCTTTTTACAGCTTCGAATACTGTCATTTAACCATGGCTGTTTTCTAGTCTTTGAGTTTGGTCTATTTTTCAGAGGAGCTACAAGATCTAAGGTTGAAGAACACAGATAGTTAAAGTAATCAACCAAATCGTTGGTGTTGGAGGAATCGGGAAACACACTGCCAGGAGAATTGAACAGTGTACAGAATTTTGAGGCACTATGCTCATTATGGACACGTGTGTACTTAGAGCGGGATAAGACAGTACTAGCAGCCTGTAATTCACAGTTAGAAACAATGATCAGATACAAACATGTCCCTGATTTCCACAGATGGGGTTTTCAGGCCCAGACTAAAGACTAGGTCTAAGGTGTGGCCACGGGAATGAGTTTGGCCAGACACATGTTGTTGAAAGTTAAAAAAGTTAGTGATATTTAAAAAATCAGCAGCAAGGGCATTAGAGGAGTCATCAACATGAATATTAAAATCACCACAAAGAACAATTTTATCATAATTTAAATTAAGGGAGCTCCAACAAGAAGGAACCAGCTGGTTTAGGGGGGTGAAAAATAATAGCAAATATGACTGGCAGTGGGCCACCAAGTTTAAACATGAGCACTTCAAAGGAGGAAAAATCATTGCAAGCTATGAGGTTACACTTTAAATGCTTCCTATAGACAGTAACAAGGCCCCCACCACGACCACAATCCCTAGGGCGGCTAAAGCAGTCATAATCAGGAGGGCACAATTCAGCCAGCTAACTGTGATCACCAGGACGTAACCAGGATTTAGTTGAAAACATAAAGTCTAAATCTGTAGAATAGATTAAATCATTTAAAATAAACATTTTGTTAGAGATGGATCTTACATTGAGAAGAGCCATCTTAAAAAGTCTGTGCTACTTCAGATTTGAAGTTGAGACTGGAGGTCGGGTTCTGGCCCGGATCTTTATGAAATTATTATTATTGCTGTGTCAGCTGTGTCTGTTTCGCACTAAGGACCTATCCGAAATTACCACAGGAATGTTAAAAGTGGCACTAGAGGGATCCGGGCTCCAGATAGCAGCACTATGATCAGTGGACAAGGGGGAGGTAGTGACAGCAGAGGGTGCGTGGCAGTTTTTGGTGGGCAGAGAAGATAAAGAAGAAGAGCGAGGGGAAACAGGTGATGTAAATAGTCAACTACATGAGGAGGACAGCACAGCGTGCTGCAGGTTAGCTGCCAGCATGCAACTACCTGACTTGTTTGGGTGAAGACCTTCTCGTGCAAACAAGGAAGAACGATCCCAGAATAATTGTGAATAAAACCAACGTCATGGGTGCTGCAGACAGACTGGAGCCAGGTGTGAAGGCTGAGGATCCTGCTAAAACGGCCAACTCCACGACACAGTGTAGGAATTGGACCCGAAATGAAAGCATGCTTTCCGGTGCTGTTGAGCAGGTCAAAGAGGCGGATGAAGTCTGCTTTCGTCAGCTCAGATTGCTGACGGGCGGTGTCATTGGTGCCGACATGGACTATGATTTTTGTGTTAGTCGTCGGGAGTGCAGCCAGAAGTCCGGGGACCTTTTCGAGGATGTCGGGGGTCGTAGCTCTGGGAAAACAACGTGTGACCGCATTAACAAAGCAGATATTCCTCACTATGGAATCTCCAACTATCAGCGTTGTTGGGGGGATGAGAGGAGGCAGAGTCGGTGATCGTGGGGACCGCCTAGTTCCATCAGCTGTCCCTGGGATAGTTGTGGCCGGGGGCTGCTGCGGCAAGGGGGTGGCGTCCTCTTTTGCAGAGGTGTTCTCAGCCGTCTCAGAACGAATGAGACCCCCAGAGCTTTTCCTGATCACGGCCTCTTTCAGTAACTTGCTGCGAGAGGAGGAGGAAGACTTGACCACTGGAAAAAGGGAGTGTCCCTCCAATGGAGGAAAGTACTGCGTATCCAGGATGTCAAACCTGTTGGCCAGCGGGAGGTCCCGATGTGAAGATGGAGGAGGCGGGCGCTTTGCACCATGTCTGTCCTTACAGGCTACAGGCTACAGTCCAGTGCTCCGGTTGGCGTGGAGTCAAACTCACCGGAGCCTTCTCACCACCTCCGCCGACGAGTGACTGTGCATCCACTGGGGCTCGGCACAGAGTTGAAATGTCCATTGCTTTTGACTTTGCACCCATGAGGAGCCACGGATATTCAGGCTTAGCTGAATCGGCCTCATGCTCCAGGGCGCCAGTGATGATGGAGCCGAGCCACGGAAGAGTGGGATCATTGTCGAGTGGAGCAGTCAGGTGAGTGAGAAGGGATGGTCGCATTCCGGCTTGCGCAGCCAGAGGAGCTGAGGACTGCAAGGTGTTTTGCCTGGGCCGAGGTGACAGTGGAGAACTCCAGGATGAGCTTGTCTTTTTCTCTGAGCTCAGCTTCCAGACAGGCAATACTTTTCTTCAGCTTTGAGACGGTAAGGTGACAAGATCCACACTCAGCCATCAGGTTATCATTTAGTCCGTGAGAGTGCTTCAAAGCTAAAAGTCCACAGTAAAGACCTAAAAGTGCTACAAGCTTAAAATCCTTGGTAAAAGCGACCGGTTAGCCTAGCTGCTGGGCTAAAAACAAAGCTAGCTAAGCTAGCAGCAGTGGAGGTACTCCGGTAGACCACATCGAGTTGCAGCCAGCTTAAAATCACTTAAGATCCACACGTCCGATGACTGAAAAACCTTTACCAAGTTAAAACATATAGGTAAAACAATGGCAAGGAAAACAGTGTAGCATAGAAAACCTGGCTTAAAAACTCGATAAAATGTCAATTTATGATGGTTTAAGATGAAGCTTCTAGCGACGCTTCTGCCGGGTATACAAAAACCCTCTGGATTTGATTTTTCGCACTCACAACACATTCTTGGCTTTCGTTTAACGCTACCAGAGTCATTTTAGCAACATGTGTGGTTAGGTTTTGGAGGGCCTCACAGATTACTTTATTACCAGCATCGAGCTCTCAAGTATAGGGTTGGGCTTAGTTGTGTGGCTTTTATTTTTCTTTGAACCACTAACCTGCTCAACTTCACTGCTCTCCTCGTCTTGAACCATGGCTACTTTCACTCCTTTTTGTTTGGTAACAGATGAAAGTTTACTTTTCCTCTCTAGTTACACACTGTAGGTGGCGCTCATTTTCTTGAGTAACACTTCATCCTGTACAGATGGATCCTGCAGGTAAGGCTTGATATCTCCACGTACAGCATCATCTTGTAAACCCGTCAGCAATGTCTGCAAGAAGTGGGTCTGTACAAGTTCAGGGTTATACTTCAGCCCTACCGTGGCTCTCTCAGATACAAACAGAATTTTCTGTCTGAGGTCCATGGTGCAGATTAGAAACTGAACAGGGGTTTCTTCTGGCTCTTGGACAGCATGGGTCAGCAAATGATATAGTTCTGTGGTATCTTTCTCTATGAAGTGAGTCCTAAGTGCTTGCCATAACAAGCTCAGCAATAGCTTTTGTCTGCTCTCCAAGTAACTTTTTAATTTAACTTAAGGTGCAATAGACTGGATTACTGCTTCCACAACCTTCATCATAGCCTTTTTTAAGTAGACGTTCTATTTGTCTTTTAAGGCTGGTCCAATTCAGTTTGTCCTTTTGTCCCACTTCACCAATTGGGCCAGTGATCCTGAAATCTTTCCTGTACATGGGATGTAGATTCAGTTGGCCTCTGGCTTGCGCTGACTCTCTTTCTGAGCCTGTTAAGCTGCCCGGTGATAAAGCTGGTAGGGATGTCGTACCATCTTGTATCGACAGGGGGCGCTCCACAACTGTCTCTGGTTGCCTACCACTGTCCTCCTGGCTGGCCGATACATTAGTTCCACCAGCGCCATCAGTCTCTTTTCCCAAGTTGTCAATAGAATCATTAGTGGCTAAAAGGACAGTCCTGTATCTTCTAAACCCTGTAATTTCCTCACTTTCCAGGTAAACCAGGATCAGCCTTCTCAGTAACCGGCATGATGATTTTACCTCTTCACTGAGCTGAGGTTCTAGCTCCTCACTTACTGCACTGAGTGATAAAGTTACAAGTTTCCTCTCAACATCGTCCAATAATGATTCACACTCATTGTCCATGTTTATTCAGTCCTTAGGTTACTCACAGCTTGAAGAAAGCAAGTCCGTTTTGTTTACTTTCCTTCTGTGCGGGTCTTCACTGCTGCACTGATGAGCTGGTTGCTGTTGCTAGCTAACATGATGCGCTAGCTCAGCTGCCCTCATTGTGCAAAGCAGTGCAATCTTCTTAACAAAAACACACCTTTTCTGGCTGAAAACTTGCTTCAACCGGGCGGAATCAAAATTGCACCCCCAAAATGAATTGCCAAAAACACGCCCATCTTCCTTTTAGCAACAGTTTAATAACAGAAAATGCCAACAGTTCAATACGAGCATAATTTTTTCAGCTTACCTACAGCATGTTTTTTCTGACTCTCTTAAAGGGATAGCGCTTTCTTTTTAAAGGGTAAGTACAACAAGTTTTCTTCCTCCACAGTAAGTAGGCATTAAGGTAAGTACTATTTTAACCTTGCAACAATAAAATTATGAAGTAACTAAAAGACTTACATAAATCAAATGAATTTAACTGGACACACTGACATTATAAAATCAACATGAAATATATAATAACTGTTTCAGTGTGCTACAAATATACTAGACGTTTATTCCCCCTGTGGCGCAATAAATATGTTGATGGAAGCCAGGCATAACCTTCTTAAAGGTTAAGTAGGTAACTTTTATAAAAAATACTTTTGCCATATTTGCTGAAACTGTCACTATATCCTGACAGTAGTACATAATCTACAAAAAATCAGGTTCCTCTGGCTCCTCCTAGTACTCCTAATGCCATTTGCAAGAATCCACCACGCCTGAATGAAAGCAACCAATCAGAGCCAGGAGTGAGAGCCAAGTCTCTAACGCAGTGTCAATCACTGCTTGTGCACATGCTGCGCATCCCCTCTCCCCCATGCATGCTCACTCAGTCAAGCTAAATATCTTCAGAGCACGGCTTCAGGAGGAGCTTTGCAAACACAAGAGAGAAAAAACCACCCAGTCGGTTTGAGACTGAACTGCACTAATTTGGGACCCTTCAGCCAGAAGTTGCTTTTGAAGGGAGTTGTCAATTGTGAGGTTGTGACCTCTGAATGCGTTCATAATCTCAATCTCTGTGTCATGCCTACCATTGGAGGTGAGGTGATTTAGGACAATATCATCAATAAGTACAGTGGCTCCTGGCAGAACCGTTAGGAACACCGTCTGGTTTGGCAGAGTTAGCTTAGGCCCACAGAACTTTTCACAGATTGACTGTGTTCAACTGAGGCCGTGCCTAAGAAGAAAGTCCACCCCTAAGAATGGGGGTCAGAGCTGAGGGACCACACTGACAAAGTGTGTGACCCGTTTCCTCCCGATCTGTACCGAGAGGGCACACACTCCGACTGCCTTAAGAAGGGTCTGCGGTGATTCCGCAGAAAGAAGGCGGTGGCTCCGTTGTGCGAAAGCAGGAGGAAGTGTGTTTTGGCAGATATTGTCGTACCATTCTTGGATGACAGCTGACTTTTCGGACCAGAGGACCAAGAGCACATCAGGAGTTGCAACGCCATTGAGGTGCACTCCACCGACCACTCAAGGGCAGTACAATTCTGATTTTGTGTTTCTCAGTGAGCACAGGAAGGACTCATGGTGGTGAAAGCGGTTCAGACTTTCAGTCTGCAGTTGTGGCCCACTCGCGAGCGGCCGAGAAGGATCAGCACTAGGATCAGGTGCTGGAAAAGGCACGATCATTGCAGGGGTCCACTGGATTCCTGGATGACGGTGACTTGTCTGTCTAAGGTGGCCTGACTGCCTGTGGAGCCAAGTGGTTTGCAGGATTCAACCTGAGCACAAATATTTCCCTTATGGCAGTCAATGAGTGGGGCCTGTCGGTCCAACAGGTCCTGACCGATAAGCTGGGGTTCTGTGTCCACGATGTAGATGTAAATGATATGCACCAGAGTCATCTCCTGGAGGGTGATGTCAACCCATGCACGCTTTATGACGGGTGACTTGTCCTGTGTGTAACTGGTGATGTTTATGTTACAAGTCTCTCTTACCTGTAACGGTTTCCCAAGGGCGAGCATGGCCTTGGCCATCTCTGCAAAAGTGCTGACACACGTCAGACTCATTTCAGAGCCAGAATCAAGTAGGGCAAGGGTGCTGATACACCCCCCTACCACTACCAATGTATAAATACGCCGGCCGGCCTTGACTCCCTTCCCCAACTGACGAAGTAGAGTAGAGTAGAGTATCAATCTTGGGTCCCTGGCGGGAGTGTCTTCAAGAAGACATGGACACTCCTGGAAGTGGTTTTCCAGATGAGCTTCAGTTTTTTACAGGACAATACGTGAGGTAGAGCGGCTTCATTCCCTGCACGGCGGGAATGGAGTTCAGCCAAGGCACTGGCGCAAGCTATGGGGTCTGTGTGGTTCACTGACCGGTGATGGACTTAAGCTACAGGGTGCTTCATAATGTTCTTCCCCCCTACGCTGTAGCTGAGAGTAGCGCTCCTCATGTTCCTTAGCTTGCACCTGAAGTTTGTGTTGGCAGAGGAGGGTTATTTGTCCAAACAGATCCAGGATAGTGCGCTCTGGCTCCCCGGATGGTTGGTTAATGTAAGATACGAGCTCTTTTATCTTATCATCGCAGGCATTCGTATTAAACCCATTAATGTTGTCTCTGTCCTATAAGGAGAGGTGGAGGAGGCCAGCGACTGCATCCTGCAGGGCTAAGTCATCTGACTCCTGGGGAGCCTCAGCTCCTGGCTCATGGAGGTTTTGGTTGCTCATTTTCACCACTATGATAGAAGAGACACTCGGCGGCCTTAATATAATTTGTTGTGGTGGGGAGAGCTGTTAGTGTGCTAGAGCAAACGCACAGGTGAGCAGTTTCAACCTGGCTTACAAGTTAGTGTTAGTATGCTAACTATTCTACCTCAACCTACTTTGCAGGGCTTAAATGAGGTGACTTTCAACTGTTCGAGAATAACAGCAAGTGTTCTCGAAACCAAACTGTGCTAAATTGTGAAACAAAATAATCCAAAATTATCCACTAGTACCCACTGGTACAATCCACAACACAAGTGAGTATGTTCGGCAACTTGTGCACAATATTAACTTCCCAAAGAAGAATTAAACAAATTTCCACAAATGGAAATTTTAATAATTCGAAATTAATAATTCTTGATTGTTATGCATAAATAAAATTAATTAATAAAATAATAAAATAAAAAGGGCTTTGGAGGCAAAACTGAAGCGCAGCAGAGAGGAAGGGGGAGGGACCTGGAAGTTGTACTCTTTCAAATTTTCAAGCAAAGTCCACTCTCTTCTCAATCTATCCTACTGCACCTTTAAGGTTAGCCTGATTGAAGTCTCCAGCAACAATGAGCGCAGCATCAGGATAACCGGTCTGTGAGCAGTTCAAGTATTTGCAAAGATCCAACAGGGCAGCCTCTGTACTCGCCTGTGGTGGGATGTAGACCGCTGTGATAATGACTGATGTAAATTCTCTTGGTAGATGGTGGTCTGCATTTGATTGACAATAACTCCAGATCAAGTGAGCAGGAACTGTAATGTCAAAGGACATTACAGTTCCTGATATCCCGTTGGAAACTGATGGGGGCACTGAGGTCGTCCAGTTTATCGTCCAACGCCTGTACATTGGCTAGCAGGATGCTTGGCAGAGAAGATCCATGTGGCCGGGACCGCAGCCGGTGTTTATCCCCTCCACCTTTTTTTTGATGTTTATTCTGATGTTTACATTTGAAAACCTCGACCAGAGTTTACAAAATGGTGAGTTGACCATTTTCCTTTCCTGATGAGTGACCCGTAGTCATTCTACAGATGGTCACTGACTATCAGTAAGATTTACAGGTCGCTTTAGTTTAGTAGCATTTGGCTTTCATCAATCTGAAATCACTTAAAATGTATCCCTCCACAGATTAAGTGTTGCATTAATTTTTTGTTCTGGGGTGAGGCTGGAAATCAGCCCAGGAATGTAACATAGTAGAGGTTTGTTTTTCAATCTGGCCTGGATAGTTTGTCTTTATCAGCTCTATTTTGGAACTTTTAATCTGTATGGCTTTTGCAAGCAAAGAAAGAGTTTTCGCATTAACATTGGCACTCGTTTTTTTTTTATTTCTGAGCACAAAGCATCATCTCACTTTTGACTTTCACCTGTGACCATCAGGGATGGAAAGAGAGTACTAGAACTATTACCAGCACTATTTTACTTAAGTAAAAGTACCATTACTCTAGAGAAATTTTACTTAGTTAAATTACTTCTACTAATTACTTACTTCTACTAATTACTTACTACTAAATTATAAAGTATTTCTGATTCTGATACTTAAAATGTACATCAGTTAAAATGTACTCTGAGTCACCACAGACCCCTTATGTCCAAACCAACAATAAATAAAAACAGCTATGGACCCTGCAGTGGTTGAAACAATATTAGGCTACATCAATTTAATAACCTGCCATTTTAACAGGTGAATAAAGCATCACCAAGGCAGACAACACAACATAGACAACATAAACTCAACAGCAGCTGCAGCCAACAAACACATATTAAAGCAAAATGAGAGCTATACAGTTTTTACACACACACAACACTACTTTTCTAGGCAATGCAGTGGTTGCTGACGTTCTCCTCTGTACAGAGAGTTTCTCTTACTCTTTGCTATAGGTGTTTTGGCCTCTTTGGACCTTTAAATTCTTCCTGCTTCTGATTCTTAGAGCCGTTGGACCCCATAATGAGGCCATATCTTACTGATTAGCAGGGACAGATGACTGAAATCAATACATGTAACAGATGCAACAGATGTACTCCTGGTCTCCTATGTTCTTGAAAACATGTTAGATTAAGGCAGCATCAATTATACAAAGCAACACATTACAAACAATACATTAATTTCAATTGGAGACTTTCAGCAGTTACTAAATTGAGAATTAAAGGAGACAAATGTGGATTCCTCACAGCTCACAACATTTTCAGTATCCCCCTATTAGTCCCTTTTGAATTTGGCTCTGTATTACTAATCAGTAACGTGCCAGAAGTGGGGGTGTAAATCTCTGCAGTTCAGTGATTCACACTACTTATGTCAAATACTCAAATAGTACAGTTTTCTCTTTTTGATCCCATCAAGCGGCAAACAGGGTAAGACGAAAGGAAAAGAAAATAAATCCTTCTTGTACTTATCCGTGTCCATCTGTGTTGGGATCCTGGCAACAATGCCAATTTGATGAATGAAGGAACACTCTCTGGTCAGTCTCCATTGAACTTAAATTTATGTTTTTATTACAGTACTGGCGCCAGGAAGCAGACTCCACACATCAGAGGCTGCATAGGGTCTGCTTAATAACCCCCTCCCACTAGCCTGGTCTGGTGGGAGAAGCATGGAACAAAGAGCGGCTGGAACCAGGTACAACATACCTTGTACAGTATGTGGCTGAAATTACTAGCGGTCCAAACTTCATTGTGTTTGTTGGTGCTTGGTTTATTTTGGTTCCAGTGCACTTCAGCCATAAAATACTCTAGTTGTCACAATGTCCGCCTCTCTGTCCCTCTCTTCTGCTACATCTCCACTTTCCCAGGCCTCTTAAACGTTATTCTTTACATGTCCACCAGATGCCCTCAGATTTTTGTCCTTCTATTACAGATCCTGCCACTCCCATCTGCCCTGCAATCATCTCATTCCCCTCACCTGAGCTTCCCCACCCATCTCCCCACCTGCACCTCATTTCCTCATCAGCCACTCTCTACATATACCGGTCCACTTCCTTTGGTCCTCTGTCAGTTAACCTGAAACTGCCTACCTGCCTCTCTGTCACCTGTTTACTTGTCTAACTGTACTTGCCTATAACCTAATTTCCATCATTAAACCACTGAAATCATCCTGCCATCTTGACTGTCTGCATTTATTTCATCCCTATGTAGAGTATATAGAGTTTGCTAAGAATTGCTTGTGTTGTTATTTTATTAAGGGGAGGCAACACGCCAAAATTTTTACTGAAGTATATCATAGGTAATTCTACAGGGGAAAATGGAAAAAAATGTTAACAATACAGCACCACTGTTATGGACAGAGAGGCAGGAGACACCGATTTGGAAACAGATGGTGGTTTATTTGGATTACAGCACAGCCAACGCAGTATGCAGGTACGAGGTGAGGTTATGGGTTATCAATAGGAGGAATAATGTCCACAGATACTGTCCTTTGTCTAACTGGTTTGTTGATAGTGTATGGGTAGATGTTCAGGTTTGTAGTCTTCCGACCACCCAAGGCGCTTCACACATTAAGTGTTACCTCAAAATAAACATCAAATATTTCCTCAATAACCAAAACACAATGTTCTCTCTTGGTAAACATAACTTTCTCCCCTAAAATAAAATCAAAATATTTAAATAAAATATTTTCTCCAAATAATACAGTTCCAATATTTTTTCTAAGTATGTAAATCTATTCAGTGAATAAACAAATTATCACAGTGGTTCCAGGCAGGGTAACACAAAGGATAGGACCCACATGCAGACAACTGAGGCAGAGCAGAGCAGATTCAATTCAATTCAATTTTATTTATATAGCGCCAATTCATAACAGAATTTATCTCATTGCAATTTTCCTATAGAGCAGGTCTAGACCGTACTCTTATGTTATTTACTTTATTTAGACCCAACAAATCCCGCCATGAGCAAGCACTTGGCGACAGTGGCAAGGAAAAACTTCCTTTAAGAGGCAGAAACCTTGGACAGAACCAGACTCAATGGTGGGCGGCCAACGAGAGAGAGGGGGAGAGAGAGGTTTAGAGAGAAAGAGGTTTTGGGGGTGGGGGAGAAGGAGGTACAATGCAAATACCACCTAGAATTTAAAAAAAATAGTAGAATTGTAATTGTAGTGTTAATATTAATAAATGAATAATAATAGGAATGACAGCTATATGAAAAATAATGTCAGTATTAGCAACAGAGCCAGTAACAACAACTGTAGTAGCAGTTGTTGAGCAGGAACACGGGGACAGCGAGTGGCCCACAACCACAGATCCAATCTCTGCAGCTCCAGAGGCAGAAATACCTGCTGAAAGGAATTGCAATAGTCCAACCTAGAAGTAACAAATGCATGCACTAATTTCTCGGCATCATTTTGAGACAAGATGTGCCTGATTTTTGCAATGTTACGTGGGTGAAAAAAGGCCTTGAAGTTTGTTTCATGTGAGAGTTAAAGGATAAATCCTGATCAAATAGCTCTGAGGTTCCTTACGGTGCTGCTGGAGGCCAGGGCAGTGCCATCTAGAGTAACTATATCTTTAGATAATGTGTCTCGGAGGTGTTTGGGGCCAAGTACAATAACTTCAGTTTTGTCAGAGTTTAACATCAGAAAATTGCAGGTCATCCAGGTTTTTATGTCCTTAAGGTATGCTTAAAGTTTAGTTAACTGATTAGTTTCATCTGGCTTGATCGATAGATATAATTGGGTATCATCTGCATAACAATGAAAGTTTATGGAGTGTTTCTTAATAATATTGCCTAGAGGAAGCATATATAAAGGTGAATAGAATCAGTCCAAGCACAGAACCTTGTGGAACTTCGTGACTAACTTTGGCGTGCACGGAGGACTCACCGTTAACATGTACAAACTGAGATCGATCTGATAGATAGGATTTAAACCAGCTTAGTGCAACTCCTTTAATGCCAATTACATGTTCCAGTCTCTGTAATAGGATATGATGATCAATGGTGTCAAACGCAGCACTAAGATCTAACAAGACAAGTACAGAGACAAGTCCACTGTCTGATGCAATTAAGAGGTCATTTGTAATTTTCACCAGTGCTGTCTCTGTGCTATGATGCACTCTAAATCCTGACTGAAAATCCTCAAATAAACTATTGTTATTTAGAAAGTCACACAACTGATTGGCGACTGCTTTCTCAAGGATCTTAGAGAGAAAGGGAAGGTTAGATATAGGTCTATAGTTGGCTAAAACCCCTGGATCAAGAGTGGGCTTTTTAAGAAGAGGTTTAATTACAGCTACTTTAAAGGATTGTGGTACATAGACTGTTAATAAAGACAGACTGATCATATCCAGTAAAGAGGTGCTAACTAAGGGTAAAACGTCTTTAAGCAGCCTAGTTCGAATGGGGTCTAAGAGACAGGTTGATGGCTTAGATGAATTAATCATCAAAGGTTCCTGTGTTTGAAGATAAGTCGGCACCGGTTGAAGGCAGGACTTGATGAATTTTTTCTCTAATAGTTAACATTTTATCATTAAAGAAGCTCATGAAGTTGTTACTACTGAGGGCTATAGGAATACATGGCTCAATAGAGCTATGACTCTGTCAGCCTGGCTACAGTGCTGAAAAGAAACCTGGGGTTGTTTTTATTTTCCTCTATTAATGATGAGTAGTAAGCTGCTCTAGCATTACGGAGGGCCTTCCTGTATGTTTTAAGATTATCTTGCCAGGCTAAACAAGATTCTTCCAGGTTGTTGGAATGCCATTTCCTTTCAAGTTTTCGTGATGTTTGCTTTAATTTGCGGGTTTGGGGTTATACCATGGAGCTAACCTTCTTTGTTTTATTATCTTCTTTTTTAGAGGGGCGATAGAATGGTGTGTCGTTCGCAGTGATCCTGCAGCACTATCAACTAGATGGTCAATTTGGGAGGGGATGCGATTTGCATAGGAGTCCTCTGTTATATTGAGATATAACATTGAATTAAATGCAGATGGGATTTCTTCCTTGAATCTAGCCACAGCAATATCAGATAGACATCTAGAGTAAGAGTTTTAGCCTAATGGCGTGTAGTCCAGTAATAGCAGTTCAAAAGTTATTAAATAATGGTCCGATAAAGAAGGATTCTGTGGAAAAACTATTAAATGTTAAATTTCAATGTCATATACCAGAACAAGGTTGAGGGTGTGGTTAAAACAGTGAGTGGCTTCATGTACACTCTGACAAAAGTCAATTGAATCTAATAATGAGATAAACACAGTACTAAGGCTATCATTTTCAACGTCCACATGAATATTGAAATCACCTACAATAATTACTTTATCTGTTTTAAGGACTAAACTTGATAAAAACTCTTAGAATTCAGATAAAAATTCAGAATAAGGACCAGGAGCGCGGTATACTACAACACCTTTCTAGTTTTTTCCGACTACTCAAAGCACTTCAACTACAAATCACATTTAGGTGCCAACTGCTCATCAGTTCAAAGAAAGTAACTCATTCACACACACCAAAGTGTCTTGCCCAAGCACACTTTGATATGTACACTTTGACATGTGAGCTGGGGGAAGCCAGGATCAAAGTTGATCACAGTTGGACCAAATCTTTGTCTTTTTCAATATGTTTAAACATATGGACATTTGATCTTAATTTTAGCAATATTGAGAGATGGAGGTAATAAACTAAACAAATAAAACTGGAAAATATTCTAAAAACTGAATAAAATTTCCAAAAATGTAATTAATAGAAAGTCAATTTTCTTATGAGGAAAAGGGTGGGACACATCATTAAATTATTAGATCATTAGAGAGGACTTTGGAGGAGCCTGTCTTATTTAAACCTCAGACATTTAGTTTTGGTTTGCTCTTGATTGTTGAAGTGAGTGGTATCACTATGGCAAGATCAAAAGAGCTCTCTGAGGCCTTCAGAAAGAAGGCTAAGAATTTAGCTATGCTTTCTGACCTCAGAAAAAGCCTGCAGCCCTGCCTGGATTGTTCCATTTACTCTAATACTGGGCTTAGCTTGGAGCCAGCCAACCACCTGCCAGTACCAGCTCCTGATCCAGCTAACCTCCAGCCTGCTAGCCTCCAGCTCACTAGCTTCCAGCTTGCCAGCAATCAGCCTGCTCGTTTCAAGACTGCTTCCCAGCCTGCTAGCCACCAGACTGCACTCCCATCATTTAGGCTCGGCTTTGTGAGCCTACAACCTGCCTGTCCTGAGCCGGCTAGTCCACTACCTGTCCATCCAGATCCTGTCTGTCCTGAGTTGGCAAGCCACCTGCCTGATTACACCTTTGACAATTCCCAGGAGCATACTTTCTTGGGGACCTGGCAAGCCTTCAAGACAGCCCCACAAAGGAAGGCTCCCGACGGTGTTGAGCATCCCTGTCTCCCAGCTCTTTGTCCTCACCGCTGCCCAGCACCGTGGAGGTCCCGCTGCCCAGCGCCCCAGAGACTCTGCTGCCTAATGTCACAGAGCTGTCATCAGTCCTGCCTGGTGTCCAGTCAGCGGCCTGGACGATACCTGTCCCTGCGGAGGGATGGAGGAACCGGTCGCTCTGTCTGTTGTTCTCCACAAAGTTAGTTCTTAAAGTTAACTGGCAGACTTTGTGTAGTAGCCGTTACTAGCGTTAACTAAGTATTGTTGCAGAAATCTTACACAGGCCCTCGTATCGCTACTATAAGAGAGAGTTTGGTTCTGCTGTGTGTCTGCTCCAAGCAGGCCACACTGGTGGACACATGTGCTGTAGATGAAGCCAGGAGGAAAAGAGAAGAACAATGGCTGCTGACCCTTTTATTGACCTGGTGACATCACGGGTCAAAGGTCAGACTGACCAATGGTAGCTGGAAGCTGGCTCCACGGGGGGAGATCACACCTACATGTGAATACCTGACGGACTGTGGTAGACTGAGTTCAATGGCCCTCCTTTGTTTACAGAACAAAAGAGCATGCGTTCTCCTAATAAAAGTTCAGTTAAAATCCCACAAATTAATGAATTCAAATGGTGGAGTGCCAGTGGTCCCAACACCAGTATTTCTTTATTCATTACCCCCAAACCTGCGCTCCTGAATGGAGCAGATAAAGCAGAGCCACACCTTGACTATTAGTAAAACTAATCTGAATGGACTGCCAGTTGAGAAGTTTTGATGAGAAACACATTGTATGAACTTGGCAGTTGAACTGTATATATTAAAATGGACATTAGGCAAGATGTGCTGTTGCCGAACCTTGATACAAATGGATTTAATTCAGAGATTATGAAAGTGATTTCTCAATAATGGTAGTAAAGGTAGTAATTACTAAAAAATTATGAGTGGTGACAAGCATGTTGCATTTCCTTTTGAGTTCATACAAGCTTGCATGACCTTCTCATTTGTATGCAGAGAGATCAAGAAGCATACTGATCACATTCAGATGAACATTTGGCAAGATACTCCATTGCTGTTACGGACAGACAGGCAGGAAACACCGATATGGAGACAGATGGTTCTTTATTAGATTACAGATGGTGAAGACAGGTGTGCAGGTATGGAGATGGGAAGTCCACTGGAGGGAAGACTCGATGGCGTGGAGATCGCTGGAGAGGGAGATCGCTGGAGAGGGGAAGTAGGGAATATGCAGAGTCGCAGAGGGAGTCATTGTACCAAACGAGGTCGGACAACTGGCTGAGGTGAGTGTTGGCCCTTTTGTGCTGTTATTAGGAGCTGATGGGGAACAGGAGTGTGATAGGGAGCAGGTGTGCTTGATTAGCAGACGGTGGAGCCAGGCATATCCGTGACAATTGCAGTATCTTGCGTACATTGAGTGAAATGCAGTTGAAAGTTTATATGGACCTCCTATGGAGTGGTGAAGTAGAAGAAGCTATTTTGGGCCACCCCTGCTTCCAGAAGTAAAAGCACCAGTTTGCTTTCAGAACCAACAGATCCACAGAGGATGCCATCTCCACTGCCCTCCACTCAGTCTTCACACACCTTGAGAACAACAACAACTACATCAGAATGCTGTTTGTTGATTTCATTCCTATTATTGTTACTTTATTAATGTTAATATTACCACTACCATTACATTATTATTATTTTAAAATTCTAGGTGGAATTTGCATTGTGCAAAGAAAATTTTTCGCCACTGTCGCCAAGTGCTTGCTCATAGTGGGATTTGTTGGGTCTCTGTAAATACTATTATAATAAAATATACAAATAAATAAAATATGTAAATACTATTAATCATTGAATGAACAAGTATGAATTGAATGAACAAGAACAAGTGGATTAATTGAGGGAAGATGATTCTTGCCTCCTCACAGCTGCAGCAGAAGGAATAGTGTCTTTTCACCTTCCTTATCTTGAACTACCGCAAGGCTCTATTTATTTATTATGAAAGACTGAAGAACTGTGAAAGCAGATGTGCTGCACTTAAAAGCGGTTCAATACCTTATGGCCTCTTTTAAAAAAGAATTGTACAATTTTTGTCACCAACAACATTAAAGCTACAAGAATCTGCGGGCAAGGCTGAGAAAGTATTTGATAGAATGGCCTTATTTATTAGTTAGACAGGTAGATAAATAGATAGAGCACAATATTAATTATTAATTAACAGCAGCTACTTCACATAAATCACAAAAACAAATGAAGGTCAGTGACAAGTACAATTAAAAGGCCAAATAAAAACAATAACTAAAAAGCCCAAATAAAATATAAAAAGTATAAACTAAAACCAGAGACTAAGGCTAGGACTATAACGTTAACTCTAATATGTACTGAATATACACTGTACAATGATGGTAATATACTGTAATATATCAGTCTCTGATATATAGTATGATAGGAATGTACATTAGTACAAGTCAAGTATATATTGCTAAAAGCAGTACAGTAAAGTTAAGAATTGTCCTTGAATATTAAGCAATTAATTATATACATTGAATATATATTTAAAATATATGAATAATTTACACTATATATATATATATATATATATATATATATATATATATATATATATATATAAGGCTCTGTTGAATGTTACTACTCCAGTAACCCTAGTCAGAGGGGTTACATGCAAAGGATGTGGGATGAATGGCTACTTCAAAACCAACAATCAAGGCTTACAGTTAAGCAACTAGTAGCTCAGTGTTCCAACATCCACAAGCGGCAACTGCTATCACAACTTGAGATTGACAAGATACAACACAAATGCTACGGCAAGGGGGAGCCAGGACAACAGGTCAGAGGGGAGCCAGTGGTGGCTCCCCAACCAGAGATTGGGTACGAAGCCCCAACAAGTGCAATCACGCTGACTGAGGCAGCGACTGACCTGAAAGATAAGATCATGGCGAGGATGAATGCAAGGCAACCCCGACACCAATTACAACGGCTAAGTGAAGTACCATCAGAAAGTCTCCTAGAAGATGTGAATGCAGCATTGAGTGCGATCCCTACCACAACCATCACTGAAACCAATGAGCTGATATACGCCTCAGCAGCAGTGATCCTCAAGATGCTTGGCTATAAGAGCAACCATGGGAGCCATGAGAAACAGTACCCACCATGGAAACGAAGGCTGGAGGCAAAAATCAAGGAGGCAGGGAGAGAAGTGAGCCAACTGACAGAGGCCGAGAGAGGTGCAATGAGAAAGCAAGTACCCAGGAAGTACAACCAGATGCCCATACCTGAAGCACTCGAAACTGCCAAGCAAAGGCTCCAAGCCTTGGCCAGCCGCCTAAAGAGGTACACGAGAGATAATGAAGCCAGAAGAATAAACCGGCTGTTCGCAACTCAACCTGCAAAAGTGTACGCTCAATGGCAGGGTAATAACAGCAGAGCAGACCCACCAAGGCTGGAAACTGAACAGTACTGGAAAAGTATATGGGAGAGGAAGGCATCACACAACAGGCACAGTGGCTGGTGGCTCTGAGAGAGGACCACAGCAACCTCGCTGAACAGAATCCAGTCACCATCACAGCGGCAGACATCCAAGAAAGAGTCTCAGGTATGAAAAACAGGACAGCACCTTGGCCCTGACAGGATCCACACCTACTGGCTAAAGAAGCTCACTGCACTCCACGAGCGCCTAGCAGCACAAATGAACCAGCTGCTAAGAGATGGGACGCACCCTGAATGGCTTACCGAAGGGCGTACAATCCTGATCCTGAAGGATCCCGCAAAGGGTACAGTCCCATCCAACTATCGGCCAATAACCTGTCTCTCCACAACATGGAAGCTCATGTCAGGCATCATCGCGGCTAAGATAAGTGGACACATGGATCAATACATGAGCAAAGCACAGAAGGGCATTGGCAAAGGAACCAGAGGAGCCAAACACCAACTCCTGGTCGACAGAACAGTCACCCAAGACTGCAGAACCCGACACACCAACCTGTGCACTGCCTGGATTGATTACAAGAAAGCATATGACTCAAGGGGCTCCACGGGGGGACAAGGGGTCTCACTCCCAGAAGGAACAATAGCAGACATTGAGGATGGTTACAAGTACCTTGGAATACCACAGGCAAATGGCAACCTCGAAGAGGTAACAAGGAAAACAGCAACTGCCAAATACCTCCAATGAGTAAGGCAAGTCCTAAGAAGTCAGCTCAATGGCAAGAACAAGGCCCAGGCAATAAACAGCTACGCCCTGCCAGTGATCAGATACCCTGCGGGAATAATAAGGTGGCCAAAGGAAGAGATACAGACCACAGACGTTAAGACATGAAAACTCCTCACCATGCATGAAGGGGTTCCATCCTAAATCCAGCACCCTGAGACTGTACGCTAGCCGTAAGGAAGGCGGCCGAGGACTAGTGAGTGTGAGAGCCACTATCCAGGATGAAACATCCAAGATCCACAAGTACATCAAAGATAAGGCCCCAACAGATGACGTGCTCAGTGAATGTCTCAGGCAATGGGGAACAGAGGAAGAGGTGCTGGAGGAGGGACCATCATGGGAGGACAAACCCCTACATGGGATGTACCACCGGAACATAACTGAAGTGGCTGATATCAAGAAATCCTACCAATGGCTAGAGCGAGCAGGACTGAAGGACAGCACAGAGGCACTCATCATGGCTGCACAGGAGCAGGCCCTGAGCACCAGAGCAATAGAGGCCCAGATCTACCACACCAGACAAGACCCAAGGTGTAGGCTGTGCAAAGAGGCCCCTGAGACAATCCAGCACATAACTGCAGGGTGTAAGATGCTGGCAGGGAAAGGCAGGAGCGCCATAACCAAGTGGCTGGCATAGTGTACAGGAACATCTGCACGGAGTATGGACTGGAAACCCCAAGGTCAAAGTGGGAAACACCTCCAAAGGTGGTAGAGAATGACCGAGCCAAGATCCTGTGGGACTTCCAGATTCAGACTGACAGAATAGTAATGGCGAACCAACCAGACATTGTGGTGGTGGACAAACAGCAGAGGAAAGCCGTTGTGGTTGACATGGCAATACCAAGTGATGGCAACATCAGGAAAAAGGAACATGAGAAACTAGAGAAATACCAAGGGCTCAGAGAAGAGCTGGAGAAGGCTTGGAAGGTGAAGGCGACAGTGGTGCCCGTGGTCATCGGAGCACTTAGGGCAGTGACCCCCAAACTGGAGGAGTGGCTACAGCAGATCCCTGGAGGAACACCAGACATCTCGGTCCAGGAAAGTGCAGTACTAGGAACAGCAAAGATACTGCGCAGAACCCTCAAGCTCCCAGGCCTCTGGTAGAGGACCCAAGCTCGAAGGATGAGACCACCCGCGGAGGGTGAAGGACAAAGTTTTTTTATACAGATGATTATCTTAAGGGTCTGAAGTGCAAAAGAAAAACAGACAGGATTGGAAAGACTTACAGCAGATGAATCAGTAATACACAAGAGCAATCTGTTCTTGTTATATGAGGAAGTGAGGTAAGGTTTCACTTTCACTTTCAACCTGGAGAACTAGCTTAAAGATTAATTTGATTTGATATCAATGGACCAAGCAGTGACAGCTGTTTAGGAGCTGAATAGTAGACTCTCAGACGTTTTTTTCAGTTTGTATAGCTGCTTCTTGGTACCTTGTCTGCAGTTTAATACAATATGAAAGATCTGTAATGCATGATGTAATTTCTACCCCATGTACCATAATGACTTATTGGCTTCTTTGTGTGTGAGCCTGCTGATGATTTGTTCTGATGCAAAGGGTACTACTCTGCACTCTTTTGGAAGGGTGCAGGGCTGGAGGAGCTGTAAACCTTTTCCACTTCTGACAGGATTGGCTAATGGGGTCTCCACCATGACACTCTCCTTAACCCCCTCCTGTGACTGTACTGCTTTGTGTATGTCTGTTGTGTTTGTAGGTCTCAAGTATTGTTTTTTTTTTAATTAATAAAAAATAAAAATTTAAAAAACATCCAACATGAACATTTCTATGCAATTTTACAATTTTTGATAAAATTGTAGTCTGGCTAAGACAGAGAAGCAGAAGCATCTGTCTTGTCTAAATCAGTCTAAACTGTGGTAAACATTTATGAAACAAAATGTAAATATATGCGCTACCATCTAGCCTATGTGTGGGCGGCTGCCTTGCTTGAGTAGTGGTGAGCCATAGGGGCCCACCTGCCAAATATGATTAGGGTTACTGAGTTGCAGCCTTATTTAGAGGAAACGAATGATTATATAATAATAATGAATTCCAAGGAAAACAATGCTTTCCAGCATTACATCCGTGAACCCAGATTATGAGGATTTTCTAGTCCTGCCTGCCAGTATTACAATTTCTCCCACATGGCTTAGGGGAAACTCTGTTGACAAGGTTTGATGTCAGAGCAAATGTTGATAAATGGTTACCCACGTCACAACTACTATGGGGTTTTCTCCCGGTGGGGGGACTAGTCTTTCACATGTGTACACACATGATCTATCATTGCCTCCGTCTCTCTTTCTCTTTCTGAGCCCTGCAATGAGTCCAACATGAGCAGTGCTCTGACGCACCACATGTCACATGATATCAACCCTCCACTGATGCTGTATTATGTGCAGACTAGATAGGCCAACATTTGTTGGTATGAATCACATTGTTGTTTGCAATGTGTCTTTATGCTTGAGCTATTTGTATGCTGCCCAACAGCAGCAGAACTAGTATAGAGGAATGAGAGCCTTCTACTGGAAAAGTAGACAGTTTAAATAATTATAGTTTAATAGTTTCTTTATTCCCTGTGATATTTACAACTATATAACTTATTCTCTTCTAGTCTATTAAAAGTAGACCTCAACTCCCATCTAATTATACCTTTCTTAATCTGCTGCATTGTGTGCTTCCCAGGCAATGAACATACCAAATAAATGGGCAGTGCATTTAAGGTCAGGGAAATACCAATACCATATGACTTAATGTAATAGAGTAGCTAGTAGTTGGGGTTATTTTAGGCAGCTAAGGTTTAGACAATAAACTCCCAATAATTTTTAATTGTTACTTCCGCAATAGTGAACTTAGGGGATAAAACTTGGTGGAACTGTATATAAATTCAGCAGTTTAGCTATTTTCACTATCTATGGTACAATGTTGTGCACCAGACTGCAATGTAGTGCATGAGGCTTTTCCCTGCTTTCCTAGCCAGACCTCTGACCTTTTTTCAGAACCCAGTTGTGTTAGAATGGATCATCATGGCATTCCTTTGTTCCAGACCTTAGTAGTAACACCTCAGACTCGAGGTCCTCTTGTTTGTGGTTGTTGCATCATCTCAAAAAGACGGAAATGTTACAAGGTACATTTATTTGTCATTCTACAACATAGGGCTGCACAATTAAAGATTTAGCCCCCTTCGCGCTACACACACAGGTCATATATACAAATGTTTAAAATTATAATAGAATAAAAATAAACATCATATATACAGTTACTTATATGCATATATTATACAAGGTAGTGGTATGGTAATGTGCAAAACCAGCATAACACAAAGTTCCATGTCATTTATTTATGGTGAAGTACGGAGGATGAGGTGGAGTTTAGGAGGAAAGAAGCTGATCTGTAGTCTGGTGGTACGACAGCAGATATTTCTGTATCACTTGCCAGACGGCAGCAGGGTGAACAGGCTGTGTCTCGGGTGGGTACTATCCTTTAGTATCCTTTGGGCTCTGCGCAGACATCTCACCTCACCGATATAACTGATGCTCGGTAGGTTGGTACCAATGATCTTCTGAGCAGTTTTAATCACCCGCTGCAGAGCCCTCCGGTCCTGGGCCGTGCACATCCCATACCAGTTTGGGATGTTTCCAGTCAAGTTGCTTTCTGTTGCTCCTCTGTAAAAGTTAACATGAACTTCTTAAGTTTCCTTAAGAAATATAGCCGTTTCTGAGCTTTCTTGACTAAGTGGAGATATAAGAGGACCATGTCAGGTTCTCTATGCAGAGAACTCAGCGTACTAAGGTCAGTGGGCTTGACCGGGAGCTACAACTGTGTGTCAACAACAACAATGAAAAGAAATACCATGTCTGCGGATGACATTACCGAAAGGAAGCATGTATAAGAAGAACAGTATTGGTCCCAGAATTGTGGAATACCTTAGCTGATATGGGAAAGGGATGACATGTAGTTATTAATGGTGACACAGAATTTCCTATTGGACAAATATGATGATGAACCAGTCTAGTGCAGTACCAGATATGCCCACCCAGTGCCTCAGTCTATCTAAATGCCTGCGTCGGCATTCATTAAAAGGTCATTAGTGACTTTGAGAAGGGCTGTCTACGTGCTGTGGTGCTGACGAAAGCCACTTTGGAATTTTTCAAAGGTATTATTGTTTTCCACAGCAGCAAGAAGCTGCATAGATAAGAGAATCTTTGAAATAAAAGGCAGTTTGGAGATTAGACGATAGTTGTCCAGGAGGTTTTTTTAGGACTGGTTGGACACAAGCAGTTTTAAGGAAATCTGGGACATAGCCACAGATTTCCACAGATGGTATTCTCAGACCCAGACCAAAGACTAGGTCTCAAGTGTGGCCATGGGAAGGAGTTTGGCCAGACACATGTTGTTGAAAGTTAAGAGTTAGTGATATTTAAAAAATCAGCAGCAAGGGCATTAGAGGAGTCATCAACATGAATATTAAAATCACCACAAAGAAGAATTCTATCATAATTTAAATCAAGGGAGCTCCAACAAGAAGGAACCAGCTGGTTTAGGGGGGCGATAAATAATAGAAAATATGACTGGCAGTGGGCCACCAAGTTTAAACATGAGCACTTCAAAGGAGGAAAAATCATTGCAAGCTATGAGGTTACACTTTAAATGCTTCCTATAGACAGTAACAAGGCCACCACCACGACCACAATCCCTAGGGCGGCTAAAGCAGTCATAATCTGGGGGGCACAATTCAGCCAGCTGACTGTGATCACCAGGACATAACCAGGATTCTGTTAAAAACATGAAATCTAAATCAGTAGAAGAGATAAAATCATTTAAAATAAACATTTTGTTAGAGATGGATCTTACATTGAGAAGAGCCATCTTAAAAAGTCTGTGCTGGGTTAGAGCTGAAGTTGAGACCGAAGGTAGGGCTCTGGTCCAGATCTTTATGAAATTATTATTATTGCTGTGTTGACTGTGTCTGTTTCACCTTAAGGACCTATACAAAATTACCACAGGAATTTTAATAGTAGCACTAGAAGGAACCAGGCTCCAAATAGTAGCACTATGATCAGTCCACAAGGGGGAGTTAGTGACAGCAGAGGGTGCGTGGCTGTTTATCGTGGGCAGAGAAGAGAAAGAAGAAGAGCGAGGGGAAACAGGCGATGTAAATAGTCAACTACGTGAGGAGGACAGCACAGCGTGCTGCAGGTTAGCCACCAGCATGCAACTACCTGACTTCTTTGGTTGAAGACCGTCTCGTGCAAACAAGGAAGAACGATCCCAGAATAAGTTAAAATTGTGAATACAACCAATGTCATGGGTGCTGCAGACAGACTGGAGCCAGGTATGAAGGCTGAGGATCCTGATAAAACGGCCAATTCCACGACCCAGTGTAGGAATTGGACCCGAAATAAAAGCATGCTTTCCACTGCTGTTGAGCAGGTCAAAGAGGCGGATGAAGTCTGCTTTCGTCAGCTCAGATTGCTGACGGGCGGTGTCATTGGTGCCGACATGGACTATGATTTTCGTGATAGTCGTCAGAAGTGCAGCCAGAAGGCCGGGGAGCTTTTCGAAGATGATGGGGGTCGTTGCTCCGGGAAAGCAGTGTGTGACCGCATTAACGAAGCGGATATTTCTTACTGTGGAATCTCCAACTATCAGCGTAGTTGGGGGGATGAGAGGGGGCAGAGTCGATGATCATGGAGACCACCGAGTTCCATCAGCTGTCCCTGCGGCAAGGGGGTGGCGTCCTTCTTAGCAGAGGTGTTCTCTGTTGTCACAGGACAAATGAGAGCTTCTCCTGATTACGGCCTCTTTCAGTAACTTGCGGCGAGAGGAGGAGGAAGACTTGACCGCTGGAAAATGGGAGCGTCCCTCCAGTGGAGGAAAGTCCTGCGTATCCAGGATGTCAAACCTGTTGGCCAGCGGAGGAGGTGGGCGCTTTGCACCATGTCTGTCCTTACAGGCTACAGTCTAGTGCTCCGGTTGATGTGGAGTCAAACTCACCGGAGCCTTCTTACCACCCCCGCCGACAAATGACCGTGCATGCAATGGGGCTCGGCAAGGAGTAGAAATGGCTATTGCTTTGGGCTTTGCACCCTTGGGGAGCCACGGATATTCAGGCTTAGCGGAAATGGCTTCATGCGCCGGGGCACCAGTGATGTCGGAGCCGAGACACGGAAAAGTGGGATCAATGTCCAGTGCTGGAGTGGAGCAGTCAGGGGAGCGAGATGGGATGGTCACATTCTGGTTGCCGCAGCCAGAGGAGCTGAGGACTGCAAGGTGTTTTGCCTGGGCCGAGGCGACAGTGGAGAACTCCAGGATGAGCTTGTCTTTTTCTCTGAGCTCGGCTTCCAAACAAGTGATACTTATCTTCAGCTTTGAGACAAGATCCACACTCAAGCCATCACGCTTGCAGTTAGTCCGTGAGAGTGCTCAAAGCTTAAAATCCACACTAAAGTCCATGAAAGTGCTAAAAGCCTTAGTAAAAGCCACCAGGCTAAAAACAAACCTAGCTGACCTAGCAGCAGTGGAGGCAGTCCAGTAAACCACGTCGCGTTGACGGCCAACTTAAAATCACTTAAGATCCATACGTCCGATGACTGAAAACTTTTACCAAGTTAAAACATATTGGTAAAACAATAGCCAGGAAAACAGTGTAGCATAGAAACTTAGCTTAAAAACTTAAGGCGAAGCCTCTGGCGGGCACACAAAAACGCTGACGCATGCACAATAATCATCAGATGCTCTGGAGTCTGGAATCTCTGGAATCACCAGCTACAATAAAAAATACTATCAAGTTGTTTTGTCATGTGACTGCTGATGACCTCATACAGTTCTTGAAGTGCATTTTTTTAATTTGCATCTGGGGGAATGTAAATAGCAGCAACAAAAACAATGGTGAACTCTCTAGGCAGATAATATGGTTGACATCTTAACATTAAAAACTCGACATCTGGGGAACATTGTGCATCAACTTGTGTGAGCACCAAGCATCGTTGATGTAAACACAGAGTCCACCTCCCCTTGTCTTACCGGAGTCTTGTGTTCTGTCTATGCGGAACACGCTTTGAGTGCAATAGCTTGATTCAGGATGTTGTGATGAAGCCAGGTCTCTGTAAATGTCGGCACAACAGTCTCTGATTTCCCATTGCTTAGTTAGCCTGAGTCTTATTTCATCCATTTTATTTTCCTGGGACCGGACATTAGCCAGAAGTAGGCTGGGTAGTGGAATAGCCTTAGATCCAAACTAGTTTAGCTTAGCTCTTATCCCGGCCCTCTTCCCCCTCTTCCTGGGGTGATCGCAATGCTTGCATTGACGTTTGGTCTGGCTGATCTGGCTGGATGGTTGGAAGATGTTGTGATCATCTCAAGGTTTGATGCATTTAATCCAATCCCTGCACTTCCTTTTCTGATGATGATGAGTGTATTTCTAACACAGGTAATACGTGCTTCAGTAATAAAGGAGAAAAAAATAACAAAAATATATCTAATCTTAATATGCTTTGCTTAGTATAGGCCTTATAAGGTGGTAGTATCACCTTCAGCTAAGTCTTCACTTGCAGGTCACCTATTAACGAGTGTGCATACGCCAACGTGCATGCTGCCTGTTGCCGTGGCTCCGTCTCATCGTCTAACTTTTTTCAACTTTTAGCATTCCTTTTTCTTCAAACCTTGAGTAACTTGTGTGTAAGTATTATAGTGTATTATATTCTGATTTGTTTAGTACTTCTATTCCTGTGTGCACTGACGTGACAGTGAGCTGCTGTAACAAAAGAGTTTCCCCTCCAGGATCAATAAAGTATTTCTGATTCTGATAGTCATTCTCCCTTAATAACGCTTAATATGGTCTATTCTTATGTAACAAAACACAAAACTACAATAATGTGTCAATAGTCTCCAAATAACTCTAAATTAAGTCTTTCTAACTCAGAAAATGTTCCCCATTCTAAAGTGAGGTCTTGCTCATAACTAATTCAGTAGTAGTTATTATCCCTATTCTAAAGTTGCCTCCTGTTCACACTTAAATCCATTATTCTCTACTTGCACAATGTAGTGTAACCTATATCCATTTTACAACCTAACGTCTGTATGCCTTTAAATTTAGTGATCACCTTACAGTGCTTTTTCATCCTCAAGTTAGTTACTTCACTTTTCACAGTTAGCTTTGTACATATTGTTATAGTATTTACCGTTCATTTGTGTATATAGTGTTTTTGATTATGAACTCATTACATTACATTGTAGGAGCATGTGGTTAATACAGTAAGCTACAATCAAACAAACAATAAACAAACAGTGAGTGATATTTAGATCATGGCTAAAATATTCACATTCTGACAGTGGAGGATGTAGCCTGTTGTGTGTGTGTGTGTGTGTGTTTGTGTGTGTGTGTGTAGACTCATGTGCCACCTCTAGTGGTCATAGTAATTATGATGGGAGCAAAGAAGGAAGTCAGGTGACGTTGTATAAAAAGCGACAAAATCCGAGTTGGGAGGTGGTTGGGGTGGTGGATGGGTCAAACACATCCAGGAGACCGGGGTTCGTGTCCCATGTGAACAAAGTCAACGTTAACTTATTTAAAGTTTAAAGGTTAAAAAGTTTTATGTTAACATTACGTAGTTGACTTACGTCACGTGAGTTAAGTCAAATGACGTACGTTACTTACGTCACATGACTTGTGTAACTTAAGTGATTTATTTGAACCCAAACCACGATTTTTTTCCAAAACCTAACCAAGTAGTTTTGTTGCCTAAACCTAACCAAACTGCGACCGTTTCACAACATTAATCACGTGTTTAATGTTATTTGACTTACGTGACTTATGTAACGTACTTAAGTGGTACGTCACATAAGTCACTCCCGTCGTTTTGGGAGTCATTGACAATCGACCTATTCTGTCATTTAGGTATGAGGATGTGTTGGACTTGCTGTGTGTGAACATGGCTGTGCATGTTTGGCGCAGTGCCGTACATACAGTTTTCAGGGGCCAAAGTGGGTAATATTAATTATAGATTTTCTTTCTCTTTCTTGCTTATTTCAGTGCTTTGGACAACTCAGTGACATAGAAGGGACCAAAACTTACATTATTTTACAATCACAGTTTTAGGTGCTCAAAAACTGGGGAGCTAGGGGCAATCTTGCCCCCCTGTAGAGCCGCCTCTGCCTAGACAGTAAAATATCTGTTCAAGCCTACCTTTGTCATTACTGGGTCATATTCACCTAATTAAATTGAACAATAATTTTCAGATGATCCCAGTGCTACTGTCCTGGCACAAGTAAATAGTGCAATTATGTCATTTATATGGCATAAGAAAAGGCCTAGCTGGCCTTTGCTGCATGTCATCCCCCCGCCTCTCTCTCTCTCTCGCCCACATTTCCTGTCTCTCTTCAGCAGTTCCTATCAAATAAAGGCAAAAAGCCCAAAAGAATAATCTTAAAAAAAAAAAAAGTTGGTAGTTAGGAGTTCGTTCATAAAACAAGGAAGTATTGCAGTATTGATATTAGGATGAGGGTCGGACATTTCTTGTTGTCTATTAACTTTAAAACAGTTACAAGTTAGGCTTTGCTGTTGTCTTCACGACTAGTTTCAAAAAGAGCAAGAGAAAGAAAAAAGAGTGCAAATGAGCTGACAACACAAGCGAGCTGGTAAGAATGAAAGAAAGGGGAGGGGTGGTGGTCAAGTGAGCTAGAGAGTGAATGAGAGGGCCAGCTGTTCAAACTCCTGTCTGTATGCAGACTCATCACTGTCACTAGTTAACCTAACTCACACTGTAGATCATGACTTCTTATATCCATGATTCCTATCCCATGTAATCTTCTTTTCAGTTAGCTGTCTCAGGGGTGCAATCTTTTTGGAGAGGTTGGGAATTAACTTTCCCATGTAGTTTATCATTCCATTAAACCTCTGTATGTCCTTCTTGCATTATGGCCTTGACATTTTTTCAACTGCTTACACTTTTCTGGGATCTGGTCGGATGCCTTCACAGTTCATGATGTCTCCCACAAATGTCAGTTCTTTCACCCCGAGCTGGCATTTCTCTTTATTCAGCTTCAGGCTGGCTTTTTTTGTTGCTTCCAGGACATTTTTCAGTCTCTCATAATGTTCAGCTTTCGTGCTTGATATCATACTATGATGTCATCCATTGATGTGTCCACTCCTTCCAGGTGCTCCTAGATCATGTGGAAGTTAGGTTCTTTATTTGTCACATGCACAACAATTACAGTGAAGCAGTTGTTGGTAATGATATTCTTGTTCTCAGGCTTCCTCCAACAATGCTCATACAAAATGTACAAAATAAAATCATCAAGTAAAATGATAAATGAGAAAAAAAGAATCTAAGACAAGACATACATAGTGTAGAAGTTAAAAAACAGGAATGAAATATGATATATATAGAACAGAATAAAATAAAATATAATACTGAGGTGACTGTGCTGCGCATGTAGATGCAGCGGCCGGTAGCTCCTTCAGACTGAATGTTGTCTGATTGGATTTGCTTTAAAGAGCTAAGCCAAAATTGTTCAAATCAACTGAATCAGGAGATTTTGACTATGGCAACAGCTGAACGTGCAGATGCCTATTACCTATGACAGTATTATATCATCGCTGTCATCGGAAAAGGAAGCTAGGGTTTGGATTAAAGAGCAGCAGACCTTGAGCCAGATCAACCGGACCAGGCAGGCACCACGGCGGCTGCTGTGATTGCCCAGGAGGAGAGGAAAGACAGTTGGGATAGGAGCCTTGCTGGCCCAGCTTGGACTTAAGGCTGCTCCTGGCTAATGTCCGGTCTGGACGAAATGGGACTGGGAGTCTGGCTATGCAATGGGAATCAGAGACTGTTGCGCCCACATCTTTACAGAGACCTGCTTCATCAACATCCCGGATCAAGCACTGGCAGACCGTGTTCTGAGCTGACCGAGCACAAGACTCCAGCAAGATGACAGGAGGAGGACTCTGTGTTTACACTGATGATGCTTGGTGCTCAAACGCAGGCAAAGGACAGACACTGTCTCACAAATGTCGAACTTTTTGTGTGAAGATGGAAACCATGTTATCATCACTATCTCCACCAGACGCAAATTCAAGAAATGCACATCAGAATTATTTCCTGGGTGTTTCTGTGTACATATATATGTATATAAATAACCGTATATATTGTATTATTTTATTTATTTTATATGTTACCCAATTTTAATATAAATTTAATTATCTGTTATGTTCTATGTATGTAGCATGAAGGGACTCAAACTTTCATTTCATTATACAACCTTGTGTTGTAAAATGATAAATAAATTACCTTGTACCTTGACTGGTGTACAGTAGTGATGAAATGAATAAACTGTAATGTAGACAGGTTGTGCAGTAATGTAGTAAATGTATATGCTTAATGAGAATGGACAGGTAGGAATAGAATGTGGACAGGTAATGCACATAAATATATATACTGTGATTGTGAGTGCAACAAGCTGACTCACTAGCTTAGGACTTCAAAGTTCTTTTGTACTCAACTCAAAACGTCAGTGAATAAAAGTCTCGAATCCAAAGTTTAATTATGAATCTCAAAATATAAAAAATAAAAACTTAGGATCTTTACTTTTCTTACAAATTAACTGTGTAGTTCCGTGTAGGTCAAAAGACTGTGTTTCTCCAAAGTCCAGTGGCTTCTGACTGTTTCGCAGGGTTCTATTTCTTTCATACTAAATCTAACAGCCAATCAAATTGCATTATACTAGATCACTGGTTAACTGTTTACATTCCAATTTCTACGTTTCATTTGCAACACAGGTTTTTCTCAGATTTACAAAATAAACTCAAAATATTATTACTTCCATAGAAATGGCTTCAACAGTGATGGTTTAATAGCTTGTAAACAGTAGTAAAATAAAACAGTGTTATGGCCTGCTGGATGAAGCTGTTCCTGAACCTGGTGGTGCGGGACCGGTTGCTGCGGTACCATCTGCCAGACAGCAGCAGGCAGAACAGTTTCTGGTTGGTGTGATTGGGGTCTCTGATGATCCTGTTGGCCTTCTTCCTACACCACTGGGTGCAGACAACCCGTTCACATTCCTAGGGCATCAAATACTGATGTTTTGTCATGCCCCTCAGCCTTGTATACAGACACACATGGTAACCTTTTGCATCTGTAGGAGATGCCTTTAGAAACTATTTTAGCGTATGTAGGAGACGCCTTCAGAATCTACTTTGTTAGGCAGTAGGACAAGACATGTAAGTCACGTGACATGACTTGTAACGCAACTTAACTTGAATTAATTCAACGTTTTGGTTTCACACAGGACCCGAACCCCGGTCTCCTGGGTGAAAGCCCTGTGTTTGTTTGACCCATCCATGTTTTGTTTATCTCTGTGTGAGATGTCTGATGTTTGGTTCCTGCTTCTAACAAGGCTTGTGAGCCAATAGTATAACGACGTTGGTATCACATGGTATAGTTGCCAGTTAGTGTGGAAAAAACAGACACTGACATTAGTACATATTAGCTAACTTAGCTTAATCGTCCAAACAACAATAACCCATAAAATTACAGTTCTGCATATTTAAACAAAATAAACAACAACTGGCGACAGTCATAGTCCTTAAAACCTTGACTGTGTTGTCACACAATTAGAAAAATAACAGCTTCAGTCCCTGAGGAGCTACGTTAGCATTAGTGACAGTTGCGTCCAGTTACCTAACGTTATAGTTCTCTCAAACAATGTAATAACGAAGATGCGTATCAGAGGGGATTTAGAAATGGGCCAGCATCCGACATAACCGATGGCCCGGGGCCAGTACAAGTTTATGCAGGGCAAGTTGACTGACCAGTCACTGGCCTGTCTGGGCCAGTGGCGGACTGGTCCACTTATGAAAAGACGGTCACTCTTCATTAAGAACGGAGTGGACGTGGGATCCCACTATATTGCCAATGTGTCATGTTGAAGGTAAATTAAAGTTCCGAACTACTGTAAACCTGCTCATTAATACTGTTTAGACCCAAAACGTGACTGTTGTTGAGGGTGCCATCTCATATAGCAGTCTAACGTTAGCCCTATTATGAGACACTTTGCTGAGGTACTTGTGGCTAGCTAGCCATGTAGCCAGCTGCGTTGAGCTCAACAGCTACGGTACTCATGTTAATATAAAAATCTGAAAATACTGACATGATCATATAGTCGTCCTTTCTCCCTGTAGCCATTGTTGCTGTGTGGCGCTCAGCTGTTTTTTATGACATTTGTTTTCAGCTAGAAAACACTTTGACTAATGTTAGATCAGCACCATGCTAACACAAACGCTAGCTAACATCAACTTTTACTGTAGCTGTCTGTCTAATGCCGAGCGCTGTGGGTTTTAATGGCATCCCTACAATGTACTGTACTGTACTCTTTGATTGGATTAAAATGTAAATATTTACCTAATGTCTTATAGTGTAAGGATGATTGAAATGTCATTTTACGGTAAGTGTTGCAACATAGGGCCCCTATAAGTATTAAATGATGGGGGGGAAAGGGTTACCTAAAGCTAGCTAGCCATATCCTAACATTACCATAGATAACGTTTCATGAAACACCACTGCACAAAGTAACCTAAATATATACCTGATGTATACTTACATGTTGCAAAATGAATTAAGTACTCTATCATGAAACATTCATCACTTGACATGACTGAGTCTGAGTCTCACTCCACTCGACAATGAAATATGCAGGTTGTGCAACGAACTGGCAACCACTGGAATTGAATGGAAGGGGGAGGGGGAGTGTGTCATCTAGTGGCTGGATGTTATCAATGTTATCAATAGCACCTTTAACTTATATGGGAACTCAATTTGTTCTAGAATCTAAGCTGCTCCCCCTTTTGGTCCTTTGTCATTACAATGGAAACTTAAGTAACATCAAAGGGGTAATTTAAAAAGTAATTTATACGGAACCTAGAGCAGCCTTCCTCCCAAATTGTCAGATTTCCCCCTTTTTTTAGACTGAACAGAGGCACAAGAGAGGCCCAATGCTATTCACACTATTTATCAAGCCATTTGCGATCGCTATAAGATCAGAGGCACGAGAGGCAGCAAGCATAAACTTTCGATATGCAGATGACATTCTCTGCCTGGTTTCACATCCTCTACCCAAGTTCCTCTTGACAGTATTGAAACATTCTCTTAGATTTTGGGCTGTAAAATCAATTGCCACAATTCAAAGGTTATGCCTGTGTCCAAGGTATGCCACCATGGTTAGTGCTGGTCAATTTAGATGGGTCTCATCCAGTATGAAGTACTTGGGCATTAAGTTGCGTCCTGACAATAAAGATATTATGTGCATTTACATGGATCCACTCCTCCTAAAGATAAAGACCAGTTTAGAAAAAAGGAAGTTCAATCAATCTGACTCGTTGGGGCAAGACTAGCACCATTAAAATGGTGTTTGCCCCAGAATGTAACTACTTGTCAATGATGTTGCCAATGTCAATTCCTGTGGGAGTATTCAAACAGTATAACCAACTGGAACGTAAACAAACCAAGCATCAACAGAAACTGTATATATAAGAAGAGATGGGGGGCTTGTCCTACCCAATGTAGAACTTACTGTCCCCTTCAGTCCAATTGAGGTTTTACCACAACATATGCCACCTCTGAATAATTCTATGATTAAGGAGCCTAACCAAATTTTACACCATTCAATATTGGTTTTGGATCAAACTATGCACATTCTTAAATATTCTACAATACAGGCATATTCTTCAGTTAATAATAATAATAATAATCCAGCTATAGTGGGCTCCTAGTTGACTAAAGATGTAAGAAACACAGGCAATTTGTTTATTGGTAGATTATTATTATTATTTGATATCTGATTTTTGGAGATACTTACAATTAAGAAGCAGGGGGAATGTAGCCAGTAAATTACCAGAGGAGGATAATATGGTTCCACCCTTTTAAAATACCAAAAAATAATCATTCTACCACTATGTTCTTTAAGTTTATTCCAAATACCCAATTTGAAAATTGTGAAAGTTTAAGATTAATCTGGAAGAAACATCTGAACTCAGACCTAAGGATACCTGGGTAAACACAGTATCTGTCTATGATCCACCTGCTTGTGGAGTCTGCACAGCACAGTGCTTCAGGGTGGAAGGAGAGACAGAATCTGGTCCGACTGTATTGCGGGGGTTCTGTCTCTTGAACACCCTGTTAACGTCCCTTTCCAGGATGGAGAGACTCCTGATTGATGGACTCATGGGCTGGAGGTGGTGGCTGGAGTCACACGGATGGTAACAGAACTGTCCTTTTGTCTTTTAAATTGACAGTAGAACTCATTCATGTCGTTGGCCAGGTGCAAGTAGTTAGTGGAGTGGGGGGCTTTAGGTTTGTAGTTTATGATCTGTCTGAGCCCCCTCCAGACAGAAGCTCTGGAAGCAGAGTCGCTGGATGAGAACTGCTGTTGAAGTTGAGGAGTACAGTCATTTAGCCTCTCTCACTGCCTTACTAAACCTGTGCTTTGACTCTTTAAACCTGTCCCTGTACCAACTCCTGAATGATTCTTTCTTTTCCAACCTTAGCTGTCTGAGCATAGCTGTGAACCAGGGCTTGTCATTGTTATAACTCACCCTGGTGCATGATGGTACACAGCAATCCTCATAGAAGCTGATGTAGGGTGTAACAGCCTCTGTGTACTTATCCAGACTGTTGGTAGCAGTCCTGAAAACACCCCAGTCAGTGCAGTCCAAGCACGCACGAAGATCCTCCATAGTTTCACTGTTCCACTTACCTTACCCTCACAACAGGTTTACAGATGTGGTCAGATTGCAGCGCGTGGGATGGCGTGACAGGCAATGTTGATTGTAGTGGAACAATGATCCAAGTTATTCTCCTCTCTGGTCGGGCATTTAATAAACTGTCTATATTTGGGGAATTCATGGCTTAGATTGTGTGTAGAACACGTTGAGAAAGATAGGAAAGGGATAGAATTATTTGATTTGTTGAATATCTCCGTTTTAAAGAATTAGTAGCCTCCCCTCAGTGACATAAAAGTAAAGTTTGTGTGTGAGACCAGAAGCAGAGCTGGTTAAAGAGTTATGAGCATACTCGACCCAGGCGAGTTGGGAGCTCCAGGTTGACGGGTTAGTGGCTGCCACACAACGTAGGGCTGCCTCGAGGTCCTGGTTGGCCCTCTCCTTCTGGCCGTTGGTCTGTGGATGGAAACCCGAGGAGAGACTGACGGTAGCCCCCAGCGCCAGGCAGAAAGCTCTCCAGACTTGAGAAATGAACTGGGGACCCAGGTCGGAAACAATATCAAGCGGTATGCCATGGAGACGGAATACGTATTGCACCAAGAGGTCGGCCATCTCCCGGGCCGAGGGAAGTTTGGCTAGTGCCACGAAGTGGACTGCCTTCGAGAAACGGTCCACAATGGTTAGGATGGTGGTGTTACCGTGGGAACGTGGCAACCCGGTGACAAAGTCTAGGGCGATGTGAGACCATGGGTGGCTGGGAATTGGGAGAGGTCGGAGCAAGCCTGCCGGTGGTCGATGAGAGGCCTTTCCTCAAGCGCAGACGCAACATGCGGTGACGAAGGCCTGGGTGTCCGCCTCCATAGTGGTCCACCAAAAGTGTCTCTTAAGCAGAGAGAGAGTACGGGTCACCCCGGGGTGGCAGGTGAAGGGCGAGTTGTGCCCCATTGAAGCACCTGGGAACGAGCTGAGTCCGGGACAAATAGACGATTAGGGGGCCCGTTCCGGGGCTGGTCACACTGGGCCTGGCTGGTCACGCTGGGCCGCCCTAACAGGGAGAGTTGTCGGGAAAAGAAGGCGCATGGGTGGAGTTTCTGGTCAGTGGGAGAGCGCCAATATCCGAGGCATCTACCTCTACTGTAAATTGTGGGATTGGGTTGCATGAGGATTGGAACCGAGGTGAAGAGAGCTTTAAGTTGGGCCAAGGCAGTGTCTGTCTCCAGGGTCCAGACGAAAGGGATCTTGGTAGAGATGAGTCTTGTGAGAGGAGCTGCCACCTAACTAAAATCCTGAATGAACCTCCGATAAAAATTGGCAAATCCCAAGAATCGCTGTAGCTGCTTTCAGGTAGTGGGTGTTGGCCAATCCGCTACCGCTTGTGTCTTGGCAGGATCGGTCCTCATCTGACCACTCTCAGTGATGTAGCCAAGGAAGCTCACCAAGCTGATGTGAAACTCACATTTCTCCGCTTTTACGAATAGCCGGTTCTCTAATAGCCTTTGCAGTACCTGTCGGACATGGAGGACATGGCTGGTTTGGTCCGGAGAAAAGATGAGTATGTCATCCAGGTAAACAAAGACAAAACGATTCAGGAAGTCCCTTAGCACATCGTTGACCAATGCCTGGAAGACAGCCGGGGCATTTGTTAATCCAAATGCATCACCAAATATTCAAAATGACCCAAGGGGGTGTTGAAAGCCGTCTTCCACTCGTCCCCCTCTCTAATGCGCACCAGGTGATATGCGTTCCGGAGATCCAGCTTCGTGAAAACCGTGGCCCCCCTGAAGAGCCCCCCTGGGATCTGATTAAGGCCTCGGTAGTCAATGCAGGGATGTAGTGTCTTGTCTTTCTTAGTTACAAAGAAGAAGCCCACCCCTGCTAGTGAGGAGGACGCGTGGATGAGCGGGGCTCCAGGGAGGAGGTCAATGGCGCAGTCATACGGGCGATGCAGTGGTAAGGACAGAGCTAAATCCTTGCGGAACACTTCGCTGAGGTCATGATACTCCTTGGGGATAAGAGACAGGTCCGGGGGGTCCGAGCTGAGTGGAGGAGTGCTGCCCTCTGGAGGTGATCGAGCTGATTGCAGATAAGGGGAGAGGCAAAATGTACTCCAACCCATGATTCTTCCCTTGGCCCAATCAATGTGTGGATTATAGCGATGTAACTAGGGGAAGCCCAGGACTAGTGGTGTGTTAGGGGACGAGATGAGTTGGAATTTGATCCTCTCTCTGTGGTTTCCAGAAAGCACCAGGGACAGCGGAACCATACAGTGGGTGACTCGAGCCAGAATACTGCCATCCAGTGCCTCCGCGTTGCGTGGAATGTCCAGCACTTCCGTGAGGAGGCCGGCCTGTCGAGCCAACTCTGTATCCAGAAAGTTTCCCTCTGCTCCGGAGTCGATGAGAGGGGAGAGAGTTGCTCTGGTAGTAGAGTGTGGCTGGAATCTGTAGTCTGGGCGTGCCCTGGTTACGGGGGTTGTCAGGGCTCACCAGAACCCCCATTGCGACTGGTGAGCCTAATCTTTTGGTCTCCGGGAACACTTTCCCAGGAAGTGGCCCTTGTCACCGCAGTACAAACATTCCCCCGCAGCAAATCTGCGGCGACGCTCGGCTGGCATCAAATGGGTCCGGCCTAGTTGCATCGCTAATAACCCCTTCAGAGTTGGTTGGGGTTGGCGGATCAGAAGCTGCGGTCAGGCTGGGCGATCCTGTTCTGGGGCGCGTGGTGGAAGCCGCGTTGCGGGAAGGATGGGTGTGAAGACGGTTGGTGCGCTCCTGGCGCCGCTCACGCATGTGATTGTCCATCCGAATGCACAGCGACACCAACGCATCTAGACTGGTGGGCTCCTCTCGAGCGGCTAGTTCATCCTTCAGAGTGTCACTTAGTCCAGTTATGAACGCGCTGATTAGCGCCTCCTCATTCCAGCCCGAATCCGCGGCCAGTTTGTGAAACTCTACAGCATAATCCACCATGCTGCGGTCCCCCTGTCGGATCCGCAACAGCCGCTTGCCCGTTCCCACCGCCGTCTGGATGGTCAAACACCTTTCTCATTCTCTCCAAAAATTCAGCCAAGGAAAACGACGATAGGGGTTGTTGAGCATGTGTGGCTTCCACCCAGGCTAATGCTCTGTCCCTTAATAGTCCCAGAATGTAGTTTACCTTGGAATGATCGGAAGTGAAAGTGACGGGGCGCTGGCAGAAGACCAAAGAGCAATGCAGCAGGAAGCCCCGACATCTCGTGACATCACTGGAGAAAGGAACTGGGTCCAAGGCATGGGATTCCCGGAGGGGTGGTGGTGTCGCCGGAGGGTTTGCCGGGGTAGAAGGTGACGCTGATATGGATGAGGCTGTCGTGGAGAGCTGGGCGGTGAGTTTGGAAACCTGCTGAGTCAGCTGAGTAATCTGGGTGACCATGGCTTGATTGAGCCCATAGTAACTGTCCGTGTTGGCCCAGAAGAATCCCCTGGCTGGTCATTGCCTGATGGAATGGGACTGCTTCCGGGTTAGCGCCTGCTGGGTCCATGTTGGCCAGATCGTTCTGTCGTATGCCTGATTTCTGAACCCAAATGCAGAACACACAGAACTGAGCTGGGTACAGTTGGAACTGTCTTTATTATGCAGTTTGGTTATCTGTGCACGAAAATCCGGCGTGGTTCGTAGTCGCCCCAAGGACTCGACCGGACCGTGTCGAGGGAGAGACTGGCGATGCTCCGGACGGAGACTAGGAGAGCTGGCTCTGGACTGGCGAGCATAGTTGGAACGGCTGGGCCAGCCAGGCGGTGGAACTGTGAAGCCTGGAGGTTGGTCCTGGTAGACAGCAGGCTCCGGAGGCGAAGTTGGCTGGCTGGCAAGGTTGACGTGGCAGTTGGTGTAGTAACAGACTTTCAGAAGACCCGAGGACAGACTGAGGCTGCCATCACCGGCAGAGTGTAAGTCTGTGGCAGACACTTACACTCTGTGTAACGGAGTTACCACCAAGGCAAAACAAGAATAAATCTACACTTATCTTAGTGTGGAGTTGGAGCTGTTACGAAATACACGTACACATGTATGGAGACGATCTGGCACTGGTAGTGTGGTAGAGCCCGGTAGATAAGCAGTGGAGACTGATGATGATGGAAATCAGGTGTGCCGGTGATCAGCAGCAGACAGGAGATCAGGAAGCCAGACCAGAACACGGACACACACACACACAGATATACACACACAACAATGGACAGGGGACAGCCAGGAAACACAAGGAAGGGCAAATACATTAGAGTACACGAGGATCAGGGGGCATAGGGGCTACCTATGACAGTGACTACTTCAGGTCCATAGATGAAAGCTCTTGTCGTTTAGTCTAGACTTTGAAATTGACATTTCCCTAGCAGCAAAAGTATACTTGCAGCTTAAATAACTTCCAGCAACTACAACAACTGTTGCAATTAGGAGGGAGCTGTCGTAACTACACTGTTTTCACATTGTATCTTTAAGTCAGGCCAAAATAGGTTATAGTTAAAAGGTAGTTGGGACGACTTTGGGAAGATGACAGCTAGATGAATCTCCTCCACATCAGCCTATTTTGATTAGAAACCTGTACTACAAAAAATTAAGCAGGCAAGTCTTAACCACTTTAATGTGAGGGCTGGTCTGGACTCTTTTACTGGAGTGCCAGGGTAACACAGTCAAAGAGGTTTTCAACTGAATCTTACCAGGTAGATCACAAAGATCGTGAGAAAACTGCCTTTACCACACTAGTGGGCCTTCACTGGAGTTCCATAGGATGTGCTTCAGCCTATGCAATGCTCCAGCCACATTTCAGCAGTGGTGTCTAGGATGCCTCATCAATGACAAAAGTCCTTCCTGGCTTTTGTGGGCTGCTGTTGGCGCTTCATTCCAGCCTTCTCTTGTGTAGCAACCCCCATCAGTGCCATGCTTGCTGGCACCACCATATCAAAAAACGCTAGTTCAGGAGGAGGCGGGGTCAACCAGGTCGCCATGGATGGGCACCACCCAGCATAGACACCACCAAGCAAAATCAACATCATATCCGCTATTGAATATTGCTATCGACTTTTTGTGATTGGTGAGGCCAGAGTACTATTACCCATACATTCTGGTCATCACTAACTGTTCTCTCGATATAGCTGGGCAGTGCCTACTCGGGACCAGACAAATGTAACAACAGTCAAGGCCTTGTGGTGCAGTGTAATTTAGACATGGGACTATCCAGTGTGGATATTGTCAGATAGGGGCGCTACATTTCAGTCTACAGTGTTGGCTGAGCAATGTAAACAGTATAACTAGAGAAAGATGCACAAAACACATTAGCACCCACAAGGTAATGACCAGACCAGTTTTTAACCAGATGCTTCTCTCCCTTTTTGAGGTCCTTGGATGCAGAAGACCAATCCAAGTGGCCAGATAATTGCCTACGATAACACAGAACATAGGTGTACTGGACTATCTCCCCATTGTGGCTTACATGGTCGACATGCTAGGTTACCACAGACGCTGACATAGTGAGGAACAAATATACACTGGATTCCTGGGTGGAGACACATCAGACCCTGCTGTGGGCCTACCAACATATTGCCAGACACACAGACCAGACAACAGCAAATACGGAACAAATCAGCTTTATTGGCCAAGTATGTTTATGCATACAAAGAATTTGGCCTCCAGTTTCTGGTGGCTCTCAATGTACACAGTTCCAAGAACAATGTTCAGGAGGATATACAGCCAAAACAAGGACAACAAAGTATAACAAAGATAAGCAAACATTAAGATATAACTATTTTGTACGTACATGTAGATGAAAAAAGATGCATATATAAATATACAGTATATAAAATAAACACCGGACAACAACATACTATGTCTATATACAGGTTAAACTGTTTCTGTAAACTGTAAACAGAGATACAATAGCGCAAGGGTGGGTGTTAGTGCAAAGTATGGTTGGTATGGTATGATGCAACAAAGAGAGACATGTTAACCTGCTCCCTTGGGTGCTTCTAAGAAATTTCGATAGGCACAACTAAGGCAAATTAGCACTTCACAGACAGCCAACACCATATGTTGTGATGAGCCAGTTGAGACCCAGCCAAGCAGTCCACAAGGTTCAATGATGATGATAAAAACAGCATGCCGGTATGTTTATTAGAGTTCATTAGTGATGAATCACACTCATGCATGAATCATACATCAATAGCCTAATTTTACACATGATCTATGATTATGAAGATATAGAAAAATAGAAATGTATGGCAAAAACAGCATATTGCCAATATTTTAGAGACCCCCCAAAATTTCACAAATCATGTTTTCAGGGGAGCTCATGTCTTATTAAGGGGAGCCAAGCTCCCCCTGGCTCCCCTGTAGTTCGCATCCTGGCTACCGGTTAGTTAATACTGAAAATTACTTAATGTTTAATTGTTTTTTTAAAAACAAGCTTGTATACAGACTTTATGCCAGGTCTGTGCGCATTTGGATACAAATAGGAGGCTGACCAGGGGGGTGGTCTGACCCTAATGTCTGACTGAAGATTTTGCTCCTGGTTGCAACCACAACTCAGAGACCATGGGCATGCATTTGTTTCCCTTGTGGCTTTAGTTTGCAGAGGTGCACACAACGGAGTACAAAACACATTTCATGTATGTTGAGTTTTGCCTCTTTCAGTTTGCTCTACAATGAATTTACGTAATACTGATTCAAATGTTCATAGAAGGCAATCGAGGCAGTTGTTGATTAATGGGTGGTGAATTATACTTGTGCTTCATCTGCAGTCTCTAGTTTGAGAGAGGTGTAGTGCGCATTTATGCATGAACTAAACAGCATGATAACTTCATTAATTATTTAAATCCTCTTACACAGCACCAGAATCTAACCATCCTTTACCTGGAGTGTTTTTACCTGCCAGACTGGTTAGATATTACACATAGATTCAGAGGTTATGGCTTCTCTTCCTGGAATAATATAGCGACTGTCCTGAGGAATCCCATGGTCCATCAGAGCTGTCAGGACATTTGTTTTATTTAAGCAGACTCCAAATACAATTATCACTGTTAAATCCAAATATTTTGTTCTGTCGTGTCAAGGGGAGTGTTGGGGAGTTTTCAGTTTTGCTGCTTACATGCCGTCATGATCAGAGTATAGTAGTATTCTTGTGCACATGGAAGCATACCCAGATATGACTAACTGAATGCTACCATTCTAATTACTTAAGTAAATAATAAAGAGAAGTGACAGTAATAATGTAGACACATTTAATTGTACTATAAGTTACTGTAGTTGTTGCCTCATTGCAGAGGCATCTGTCCTTATGTCCCAGCAGAAGTGTTTCACTGTTTCCAGAAGCCTAAATACAGCTAAAAATGACATCATCTACCACTGACAGCATATATGGGGTGATATTATGTTTTGTGCAAAAACAATTCAATTGTTAATCTACATTTATTGCATGCAACCAAATACTTAAAGGTATAATTTTAAACTGAGACCTTAATAAAATATTGAATTGTGCACAGGACAATTTTACTGATAGCTGTAGAGATGAGAAACCAACCCCTTTGCTGTAGCTTCTCATTGAATTCACATAGATGGTCAGTTTGTGATTTCTACATCTAACAGGTTGTCTATTAATTGTCTATTAATGAAAAAAACACTTGCTTATTGTTTTTGGCTATTTGGAGTTAAAATCGTAGTTATTCATTGGTATTATTTCACATCAGAATCCATCATGGTGTGTATTTGGCATTTCTTACACTAAACAAATTTAACTATTAATAATAATATACAGTTTATTATTTCCTAGAAGCAGGGCTTTCAGTTTTCCTTTAAATTGTTTTCCAAATGTGCCCCCTCTTCTTTTTTGTATGTGTGCCCCAGTCTGAATTTGAACAATTTTAGCATAAGGCTAAAACACAACAAGATGTGTAAAAAAGTAAAGGGTTCTTCATACTTTCTGAATGCACTGTATATATTTATATTCATATAAAATGAAGCACCTACATATTGGTAACATGGTGATAGTGATGGTGACATTAGCGAAGGGGCCCTTTACGTCCGCCTCCCTATCAAATCTCTTTATACATTTCTTTACTACTCAATGTTTCTGTGTACTTGCGTGTTCCTCTTTGTTTTCTGTCACTATGTGTTTTATGTTTTTCTCAGTTTGTGTGCTTCTACAGCATCTGTGACTCACAGACAAACAAGACAGCAGGTGGTGTGTGATGTAATATGGGGTGCATATAAGTCTGCTGTCTGTCTGCTGGATCTACCTGAGGAGGAAGCAAAACTGGGAAACAGGAGACAAATCACTGGCAAATGGGACCCCTAATGGGTTCAGTTTTTAGAGATGTCTAAATATGCATACTGAAACTTTTCTCTGGGCTTTAAAGTGTGCAGAAATTGAGGCATTTTCTTCATGGTATTTCTTTGAGAGACTGAAGCTTGAAAAATTTTATGACCATTTCTGTTCATACTAAGTGAACATTTAATTGGGCTTATAAATACACAATAGTTGTGTACCTCTACGATTCCCGGGACTGGCGAGCAGAGGATGTCATCGTCAAGGTCCAAGCTCCCTCTGCTCCTGTATGGGATTCTCCTGTGCAGCTCCTTTGCTCCTCTCCCAGTGATCAGCAGTAGGAGACAAACCATACTTAGTGCTGGTTCATTGGTTTGGGCCAGCGGCAGCTCCTGGGACAAGAGGGAGGTGACAGCTAGAGATGGAGAATACCTGCTGGGGATAAAGAGACTAAGAAGGCTTTACTGTAATGTGGGCATCGGCTTCCACATTCAGGTCTTACCAAACGGGAAGATCACAGGCGTGCATAATGAAAACAGATACAGTAAGTATTTTGCCATTCCCTGTTGAAATCCATGTAAAGTAGGCAAATAACATATTTTATGTTGTGAAAAAAGCAAAGATCAAGAATTTTGAATCAAATTAGGGCCATTAGGACCAGTGATTCCTGTATGGATTGTTAAAATAATTATCACTACTTTTTAATTAACAAAGATTTAAATATATACATATATTTAGAAATATAACAATTAAATACAAAGTATGTACTTTAATAACTTGTCAGTTCCTGTAAATTAATATGGGAACCACTGGAAAATGTGGCAAATGTGGACTCAAAAAAGCAGCAATGATTCCTACTAAATATAACTTAAGATATGATGAGATGAAACAGATCCACTGCATCGCACTAACAACTTTTAATGACTACTTGCTGTAGTAAAGACTACATATACAATAAAAGTTTGTGGATGTTATTCATATAGTTTGAATACAATAAATGATTATTAATTCCAGTGCACATTAAAGACACATTGCCCAATGTCCTACTTACTACTTCGCATGTCAGGGCCAGCATACACAGACTGTGCTGCACACTGTAATTTGGCTTGGTTGAGATGAGCCATGCCACAGAATCACTGGTGATCACCGCACAGTGCGTGTCGGTTAGATTTCTGTCCGACTTGATCCCGACTTGCTGTGATGTCATAATCACACAAGTAGTAGAAATGTTTATGCTTTATGCTTTGTTATTCCTATTCCCTATAATATTATGATATTACACTCATAGTATTTCATACTACATTTTGATGGCCTATGTCTTCAGGTGGCCTGGGAGCTTGCTATTCTTACAAACTTAAAATTCTAGAATCTTACAGCCTCCATTTTTAAAGGATCAGTGGTAGAGTGGAACTGAATACATTTACACTGACAGTGAAAGCAGTGATGTTTGGGTTGTTCACGATTAGCATTAGCCCCTTCCAACCGATGATGGTAGTCTGTGAATGTTGAAATGAATCAGTCTCTAAACACTAGTTAGAAATTGATGTGACAAAGGGTTTGGGGAAAGAATATGCGGGGGTAGCTGCTCACTATGGTCCTATTTAGGCAGATCGCTTGATCATTTAGCAGCCCCTGGTTCTTTCTCGTCATGCCGCTTGGAATACGATCAAAACATGATTTAATCCTCATGTTTTGATCGTATTGAAGATTTATGAAAGTAAAATTGATTTCACGGAGCAGAGGCTTGTGGATTTAACTTTCCGTTGAAGTCGTAGATTGTTGTTGGAGCAGCTGAACAGCACAGAGATTTCTAGCTGTCTGTTAAAACTGGATTCAAGTTTAAATTTTGTTGATTAGATTTTGTAGACAGCCATCTTTCCCGTTCTCTGCTGTATCAGCTGCTCCAACAACAAACTGCCACTAGCCTGTGCTCCATGAAATCAATTTTACTTTCCTAAATCTCTGTTACTATTAAATCCCCATCTTTTGATCGCATTCTGACCAGCTTGCTGACAAAGGACCTAGCAACGATAAAGGATACGTTCTTCTGATTACATTGCAAGGAATCATGCAGTTTGATGATTTAAATCATAAGCCAACAAGTAATTCCTATAATTAGCTACTCTGCACAGCACTTTAAAATCCAGACTGTGGAGGTTGGACAGAAGCCTACCTTCATCTTTGGGAGGGCCAACTGCCGACCGTGATTAACTGATTAACAACTCTACCACCACAGTAATGGCAACACATAAATCAGCCACTGGATTCATCTATAGACAATGTCAGCGTCCATTTAAGACCTGCATGTCTTTGTACTCGGTGAGCACAGATGTCAGAAAACACAAACTTTCACAAGAAGGCCCCAGGAGGACAGGTCAGGTTCCAACCCTAAAAAAACTTTAAAATGTGGAATGTTAAGCTTTCTGTGTACTTTCCGAAACTATCAGGGGAGCAGTGCAATGTTTACATTTTCTATGCGATTTTCTTTGTATGTGTAAATAACCTTATTGTAAATGAGAACAGTTTAAATTCCAGACAAATAAATATGCTTTAAAGAGTAAAAAAAAAAAGATGGTGTAATACATACATTCATACATGAAGTGCATCACCTGTGCAATCTGAGAAACTAAATACATTAACATTATTTGGCTGCTTTCCCACTTTTCCTGTTCAAATAATTTTGGGACTACACATCACTTCTGAGACCATCAAAGTAAGCATTTTTAGTGTCCCCTTTTGTTTAGCTTTCCCTTTTTGATGTATTCTATCTGCTGCTGATCGTTCTTATGTTTCATCCTAGGCCTTCTAGAAATTTCTCCAGTGGAGAGAGGAGTGGTGACTCTGTTTGGGGTGAGAAGCGGCCTCTTCATTGCCATGAACGACAAAGGGAAACTCTATGGTTCGGTAAGAACTGATCAGTGTATGCTAATTTGATGACAAGATGTGTGAACTGAAGTAAAATTGTCAGCATTTTTGTGTGACAAGCACTGCACTACTCCATATCTTTATGCTGTTACCTGCTGTTGGAATAAATTCACCCATGTATTTGATCCAAGAACTCCTGTGAAACTGGCCTGACCTCAGGAGGCAGATAGGTTCAAAGTCTCATTCACTTCTCAGACACGAATTGTATGCAATACTAACAAAATAATTTATCCCCGTATCAGCCAATTCTCATCAAAAGATTTCTCACCATTTTTACAAACAAATTTAATCGAATCTCCACCAAATTTCACCCAAAAGACTGGATTGATCCATGTTCATTATCCCATTTTGCCACAATTTATCTTAAAAGTTGTGAAGATGCCTATTTTCTGAAAATCTTCACAAATCAATCTCGCGGCGGTGTCAAGGCACTCTATGACCTCTGTTCCTTAGGTGCACCACATTATGATTATATCATAGACTGTATTAAAAAATGGACGTAGCATCCATGCCGTCACCCATAGGTTTCTTGTAGCCAGGCTCAAGCGGCCATTCGAGAAACTGCAGTTTTTGGCACTTCTGCATCATTTTTCAGCCCCATGGCGGTTGCCACTTATTATATACATTATTATATACACATATATACATTTACACATTTTGGATGTTTTTACTGCTGTCAAATGTCAAAACGGGTCCAAGTGGAGCCAAACAGTATGTAAGGGTTAAATCATGATTTAAGAAGAAATGTCAATTCACAACCAAAAAAATGCCCCTGGACGTATTACAAACAGACAATAGATAGGCCTCCAAACGCCACTGACTCTGTTAACAAAAGACATTTTATAGCCTGTGATTGTAAAATGGGAAGTTGCTCATTTAATTTTATATTTCCAAGAATATGTGACTGAGGATATTTAATATGAAATCATCTTTCATATAACATAGAATGATAGAATGATGAAACAAAATCAATATTGAGCCACGTCATCCAATAAAGCACTCCAACATTGTGTGTTTGTGTGAAGGGGGTGACTCCATGAACACACATAAAATGTTAATCAGTTTGAAATAAATTACGGTTTTGTAACAGGTAACACAAAGCGGACTGGCTTTGTCTCCATAGTAATGGTGGCTGAGGATCATGGGTAATGTAGCCTAGCCTTACGCTATCCAAAACTGACCAAAAAAAACTATTTCTTGAAGGAGAAATAATTAAAACTGATGGCCTTAACACTAACCTATTGTTGAATTATCAAGGACGCTTTTAGTTTTGAGAAATGTTGAGGATATCATTGAAAGAAAAACTTAACATGGGAATTAACAGTGAGGAAATACTTCTGGGCGGAGGGTCCTCAGTTCTCCAATGGGACTGATGCTCACAGCATCTTATAGCAGTCGGGGAGTGAATGAACGGCTGGAGCAGATGCTCTGAGCGTCTAATAACGTTAAATGTTAGCCTATGCATATAATATTAATCTAATGTCATGTCTCGATTGCAGTTCAAGACCAATGTTGTTGAATCATTGCAGCTAAATGTTAGCAACCTGAATCAGCTGTGAACAGTATTTGCAGTCCTGAACACATCGCCTTCCTCCTGCGAATGAATGACTTGAACATTCACCCAGCGAGTGAGTGTATCAATGCATGTTTACTCGCAACTGACAGAGCTCAACTGAACTGATTGAGAAATGAACGGATCATTTCAGAAGTGATTCAGTTCGTTCACCCAAAAGATTCGTTCTTTTGAATGAATCATTCAGGAATGACACACTAATTAGAAGTAGACAATAAAAAATGTATAACCGTTAAAATTCATTTCAATTAATAATTGAACCTAAATACAATTAATAATTAAATAATTTAGAACAATTAATACAATTATATTGTTAAAATACAGCTCTCAATAATTGAAACCTGAAAATATGATTTTAACACAACTATTAATTTCCAGATGAGTTAAATACACTATGTCCACTGCTTCTGTCTGATTTAATTCCATGTCACAGTTAATTGTAGATCTTTTTCTTTTGGCCCTAAGCCATAGGTATAATGTTTTATTTGGTAGCAACTGCCCCAAACATTAGAGTGATCAGCTCTAGTTAAAATTGTTTTGAATGCTGACTGAGGCTAACTCAACCATAAGCTAAACACCAGTTAGTCATCCAACAGTTAGTCATCCAGTCACTCATCTAACAGCAGTCCTGCATGTACAGAGGTAGGTGGCTCTGTTAGGGTGGGGGGAGTTAGGTTGACCTTTGGCTGGAGCTGCTCCCAGACCTCTGTGAGGGAGCCTGCCAAGCCAGTGAGTTTTTTCCCCTTATATTAGTATGTAGTATTAGAAGGGGGGATTAGGTATCTGTGGTAATAGTGACGTAATGAGGACAGCACCTGACCCTGACGGCATTTTTACATTCAGTTAGGATATCTATGCTAAGCCATGATTTGAGTAACCACGTGTACATCTCATGATGCACACATGGTGCAAATGGTTCTCCAAAGGACAGGGTGGTATGGTAAATGGTGTTTGCCCTGAAGACATATTGTGGTTTTTGCAGGTTCGCACAAACAGCAGTAAAAGCCTGTCGCCTTGCTCATTTCCTTGTTATAACAAGAACAGTTCCTGGTTTTAACAAGATCTTTTTTATGTTTTTCTTGACATGGAATAATTTTCTCAATATTACTACATGCAAAATTATTTAGTTTTCACAAGAAAATGGAGAAATGGAAACAAATCTCATTTGTAGAGATTTGGAGCTGACGTGAGTCCATTGGCTCTGGAAATGCACTCGGATGCACGGCTTACAGGTAACATTCTTTATTGATTGCTCAACCCACACAATGTTTCCACATAATCTGAGCCGCTTCTCCCAACTGCACCTCTTTCGCTGCCCGGCCCCAGCACTGGTTCAGCGGCTTCCTTGTCCATCCTTTTCTGCACAGGGAGACCAGCTGCTCTGTCGGCTGACATGGCGGTGGTCGGTGTGTGAGTTTCTCTTTTAGGTCCAGCATGCTACTGAGTATTTGGGGAGAGGGTAATTAGTCGGTTTCAGCTGTGACAATTACCTCTCCCTGATGCTGTTCACCTGAGCCACTCCCCCACCTCTCCCTCTGCAACTGACGCTCTCCATGCCCACCTCCACATACCCCCACCGCCTGACTTAGGCCGGGGAGCCATCTGGCCTGTCCTACTCCCCCCCAAAGGGAACGTGAGAGGAAGTCTGCCATGGCCATCTGCGCCCCCGGCCTATGGATCACCTTGAAATTAAACGGCTGTAAAGCCAGATACCACCTGGTGAGCCGCGAGTTGGTATCCTCCATGTGGTGGAGCCTCTGTCCGAACAGAGGGTGAATGGGCGCCCCAGCAGGTAGTAGGCTTCAACCGCCCACTGGATGGCCAGGCACTCCTTTTCAATGGTACTGTACCTGGCCTCCCTCTCTGACAGCTTCCGGCTGATGTAAACCATTAAGTGGTCAACCCCCTACACCTACTGGGACAAAACGGCCCCCACTCCCGTGTTTGATGCATCAGACTGCAGAACAAAAGGGAGAGAAAATTTTGGTTTGTGGAAAATCGGCTCCCCACAGAGGGCTTGTTTTACCCTCTCGAACACCAGTTGGCACTGCTCCGTCCACTGGACCGGATCTGAGGCACCTTTCCGGGTGAAATCAGTCAAGGGACTGGTCAGCTCTGCGAAGTTGGGAATGAACCTCCAGTAATAGCCAGCCAGGACCAAGAACCCCCTTGCCTCTTTTTTCGACTTGGGTTTTGAGCCGGTGGCAATCGCAGCCGTCTTGTCTACCTGGGGGCGCACCTGCCCTCCACCCAAGTAGTACCCCAGATACCATACCTCCCTCCGTCCAACCGCACACTTCTTCGGGTTGGCGGTGAGGCCGGCCTGCCTCAATGACCCGAGCACCGCCACCCCCCACCACATATGCTCCGCTCAGCTGTCACTGTAGATGATGATGTAGCCATGTAGCCACTTATCCCAATTGCACTTGTCCTTGTGTACAAATTTACAGATCATGGACTTCAAAGTTTTGTTTTTGATGCCCAATAATCAGTTCTCTCAGTGTGCATGACATGAATGAGGTGCCCTGGTCAGTCAGGATCTTTTTCGAGATCCTGACGTGGGAGGTGACCTGAAACAGTGCCTGCGCCTCGCTCTTTGCAGAGATGGTGCACAGAGGCACTGCTTCGGGATGTCGCTGCGTAGTCCACTAACACTAGCACAAAGCGATATCAGAATGCGCTCCGGTAAAATGGCCTGATAAGGTCCATCCCTATGCATTCAAATGGGACCTCCACTAATGGTAATGGGTGCAAAGGCGCTCTCAGTATGGCTGTTGGGTTAACAATCTGACATTCGGGGCAAGACGCACACCAACGGCGTACGTCTCCCCAAATCCCAGGCCAATAGAATCAGGCCATTATCCGGTCTAGTGTTTTATTACACCCCATATGCCTGGCCACTGGGTTGTAATGAGCCGCCTGGCTATTGTCCCAGGGCTTTTTGGCACTAGTAACTGCGTGACTTCTTCCCCTGTCTGAGTGTCAGGACTCACTCGGTACAGCCTGCTTGGTGCTCAAACTCAGGCAAAGTGGACAGACACTGTCTCACAAATGTTGAGCTTTTTATGTGACAATGGAGACCATGTTATCATCACCATCTCTGACTGCTGTTTACATTCCACCAGATGCAAATTCAAAAAATGCTCTTCAGAATTATTTCCTGATGTATATAAACTATGTATTGTTTTATTTTGTTACACTATTTTAATATAAATTTAATTATGTTATATTCTATGTGTGTAGCATGAAGGGACTACAAACTTTCATTTCATTATACAACCTTGTGTTGTAAAATGATAAATGACCTTATACCTTGATAGAAAATGAAAGGGTGTATTGTTAAAGTGGTCGTATCATGCTTTTTGGCTTTTTCACTTTATTGTGATATATATCTTTTTTGTGCATGTAATATGTTTGCAAAGTGAAAAAGCCACCGCAACAGGAGTTACCCTCTCCCACAGAAAACACTGCTCCTATCATAGTTTTGGGTTTTTGTCCTATTTCCTGTCTTATTTTGTTAAGTGTTCTCCTCTCCTCGTGTGTCTTGTTGTTTTACTTCCTGTCTTTGTTTGCTTTTCCCTCCAGTTTAGATTGTTTGCCCCACCCTGATTAATTACACCTGTGTCTCGTTGTCTCCCCACCTAAGTGTATTTAGTCCGAGTTTTTCCTTTGTTCAGTGTCAGTTCTTCATTTGCACGTTGTTCTTATGTCAAGCATCCCGGCCTCTGTTTCCTGTGTTTTTGGATTTATACCTCAGGTTTTTTTTTTTTTTTTAACATTCTACCTGTTATTTCTGGACTCTGATTATTTGTTTGCTCCTGTGGACTGGTTTTCCTTCGTGGACTGTTTCCCTGGTTTCTTCAATCACTGCCTGCAATCGGTGTAAGCTTTTTGTTACTCATTAAATTATCACTTATTTAAACTGCACCTATTCAGCCTGTGCTATTGGGTTCAACTCACGCTCTCCTGGTTCCCCCAGTTTGAACAAACGTACAACAGCTCCTGAACTGCCTGAAAACAGCTCGATTGTAGTCCAGCATTTACTTCTGTAACATATCTACGTTGCCTTGTCACACGCACCATAATGCACGAATTGAGCAGTTTCTGCAAGTACACCTAAATATGAAATTAAAATAACATTAGATACCCTCCAGGCAGTCAATGGGCATAAAGTTGTTACTGTGATGTAGAGACAGTGCACAGTTAAAACATTATGTATGAAGGATAAATTAGTTACAAATTAATAACTTACCACTCTGAAACGTCTTGCTTCAGTCTCGGTTGTGAAGCTGATTCTGTCGTATGTACGATCTTCGAACCCAACACACCAGTAGTCTTTATAACCCAATTTACACTTTATTTAGCAGGAATAGTGGGAAGGGGTATAGCAGTTCAGAGCGAAGCCTTCGGCGTCGAACTTGGTAATCCCGGGAGAGTAGCAGTGGTTCCGACTCGGAGCCTGGAGCAGCGGTCACCCGGCTGACTGGATCTAGCCGCCGCGTGGGTCTGGACAGGCAGGCTGGTCCGTGAGACAGGATGAGGTGGTACCGCGTAGACCTGGCTGGCCGTGGTGTAGCGCTGGTTGTGGTGTATGGAGACTGACTGTCAGCGGAACCAAGATCACGGAGCAGGTAAGATGTGGAGGGTCTGGCTCCGTGGTGGAGTGGTGGTAGATAGGCAAAGTGGAACTATCGAAGACAGGCGAGGTGAAGGTGGCTGGAGAGGCAGGCAGACAGGCAGTCACGTGATGTAAGTAACAAATGAACTGTACCTGTACTTTCCGACTACTTAAAGTATTTCACACTACATATCACATTCATACACTGATGGCAGAGCCCTCAGGAGCAATTTAGTTCAGTGTCTTGCCCAAGGACACTTTGACATGTGGGCTGGGGGAAGCCGGGATCAAACCGCGTCTGGAGGAATGCAAAACAGCAGCAACAAAATAGTTAAGATAATAATATGGTTATTATCTTCACATAAAATGTTCGACATCTGGAAACAGTGTCCATCTACTTTGACTGCGCTTGAGCACCAAGCACCATTGATGTAAACACAGAGTCCGCCTCCCCTCATCCTGCCGGAGTCTTGTGCTCCTTCAGCTCGAAATACGATCCACCCATTGAGTGTTGTGCCAGATTTGAGTGGGAGCAGTAAGTGATAGGTTATCATGAAGGATATCATTGCATTTCCACCAGGCAGTTAAATGATATTACTTTTGAAGCAGCTGTGTGATTTTCACTTAGACTTATCAATAAAAGGGATATGTTTAATATATTTTTATTTCAAAAGCGACAATGTACAATAATCAACATTCAAACAAATGTAAATGCACCCGAGTTAGCTGAAAGGCATCGGCAGTCCCATTGCCTGATGTTGTTAGGCATCCTAGGAATTTGATGGATATTTCTTGAACGATTGTTTGTTACATCCATCCATTCCTCCCTCCCTCCCCCCCATGGAGAGGTATGTGTCATCCTCAATCTCGGGTCCTCTACCATAGATCTTGGAGTTTGAGGGTTCTGTGTAGTATCTTAGCTGTTCCTAGGACTGCACTCTTGTTGTACCTGGAATCTTCTGGAGCCACTCTCCCAGTCTGGGGGTCACAGGACCCAGTGCTCCGATTACCACTGGCACCACTGTTGCTTTTACTCATATATTTTCTAGCTCCTCTTTCAGCCCTTGGTATTTTTAAAGCTTCTTGTGTTCCTCCTTTTTGATGTTGCTGTCGCTTGGGATTGCTACATCTATCATCACTGCCTTCCTCTGCTGTTTGTCGATCAACACGATGTCTGGTTAGTTAGCCATCACCAGTTTGTCAGTCTGGATCTGGAAGTCCCACAGGATCTTAGCTCGGTCATTCTCAACTACCTTATGAAGGGTCTTCCAGCAAAGGAACCCGGCCACTGCGGTAAGGACTCATCCTTGTACATGGGGCGTCCTCCCTACTGGGTGAGCTACCGGGGCATCCTAAGTTTGCCACAGTTCTGACTTTCCTAACTTTTGTCATGTTAGAGTTGGCTAGAGGCCGGCCTTCAGCACATTGCAGCTCTGAGATTCAGCTGATGTCTGGGGGAACTGGCCAGTTGCCCGCTCACCCTGGATGGGGCAAAAAGCCAAAAGGAAGAGAAGAACAGTGCCAAGAGGTTTTCAGAAAAGAGAGAAAATGATCTCTGGGATTCAACTTATAGTCTTCTGTCAAAGGGGGCAGCGGTGTCCGATGTCAACAGCAGTAATCTTTACTGACGGACTGTGACGAGTGTAAGATGGCACTAGTGTATGCAGCGAATCATCTGCCTTGTGTGCTTAGCGTATTGTTTGCTGCTGCTTTGTTTTTGTCATGGAGATGTCTCTGCTTCACTTGTTTATGATCACTAAGCACTTCTCAATGTTCGAGCTTCTGAAGAATTGTTGTTAAAGCACAACTTGAGAAACCACTTCTTCCATCTTCCTCCCTTCTTATCTGACATACCTACAGGCCTGCCCCACCTCCCCTGTGCCTTTCCCTATAAGGAACGTCACAAGACGGGGAAAGCAGGGAGGTGTATTGTAAGACTTAAGGCTTACCTGACGTCCTCCTGTGGGACTGATCCTCGCCTCTCTTGCAGAGAATGTTATCTTCCTGCTGTCCAGGGCTCACCGGATTTTAGAGGTTGGTGGTCCGACTGCTGCTGACAGAGCCTCCTCAATCCTAGCGGATGCGGGTCCGCAGAAGCGCCGTGGACCATTTGACATTTACTCCAGCTTTGAGCTGCAGCTTTTTGAGTTAAACTATCCTTTTCCCGTGGTGTACCATCCAAAGTTCAACAAGGATTTTATACAGGAATGTGCTGACTTCTTGGCGGTGATTATGTTAAAAAATGTGATAGTCTTTTAATTGTCGGTGATTTTAATATACAAAGACACATGAAAAAGGACACACATTGGACCTTGGGCTGTCTTATGGTTTATGTGTATGTATCAGTGAAATTTGTGACATGTATATCGGATGATCTGCCTGTTTTATTTACCGCTACAGTTCCTTGCTCTAGGGTTACAACTTGTGTTCCTGCACGCCTCCTGCGTGTGATTAACCCTATAACTATGTTGCAGTTTTTTTTATTGCTTTTAAAAGACTCTATGCTTTATACCCTGGATGGCTGCTGTGATCTCAGTGCTGAGGAGCTTACTACTCTCTTTGACTCCACTTGCACTGATATCTTGGACTCTGTTGCTCCATTTAGGACCTCTGTGCCCAGCTGTCTTTGATCAATTTGAGCCTGTATCATTCTCCTTACTATCAGGAGGTACAACCTACAAATTGTCCCTTAGACAGTATTCCCTCTAGTCTACTAAAAGACGTTTTTTAGTACGATTGGGTCTAGTATCATCATGCCTTCTCTTGTCATGGGCAACGTGAGATCGCTGGCGAATAAAATGGACGAGCTAACAGCGTTAGCCCGGAGTCAGACGGAGTTCCGTGAGTGTAGCTTGATGTGCTTCTCTGAGACATGGCTACACCAGGATATCCCGGACCATAACGTTTCCATCGACGGCTTTCAGACTGTTCGGGCCGACAGGGATCACACCGGGAGCGGTAAGCGGAAAGGCGGCAGGCTTGCTGTTCTAGTTAACAACAGATGGTGTAACCCTGGTCACATTACCATCAAGCAGAGTATCTGTAGCCCGGACATTGAACTGTTAGCTGTGGGACTCCAGACATATTATCTGCCATGTGAATTCTAACCCGGCATCGGCGTGCAACGCCATTCACACCGCCATAGCACATCTCCAGACTCAACACCCGAGTGCACTCATTTTAATCTCGGGTGACTTCAACCATGTCAGTGTTTCAACAACACTGACTAATTTCACCCAGTATGTGAGCTGTCCTACTAGAGAGGAGAGGACACTGGACCTGCTGTATGCTAATGTTAAGGATGCATACAGCTCTTCCCCCCTCCCCCCTCTGGGTAGGTCAGACCACAACCTGGTTCACCTCAAATCCTGCTATGTGCCTCTGGTTAAAAGGCAGCCTGTGACCACAAGGACAGTGAGGAGATGGTCAGAGGACGCCTACGAGACACTGCAGGAATGTTTTGAGGTGACAAACTGGGATGCACTCTGTGAGCCTCATGGAGAGGACATTGACGGGCTAACTGAATGCATCACTGGCTACATTAACTTCTGTGTGGACTGCAATGTCCCAACCAAGATGGTCCATTGTTATCCAAATAACAAACCGTGGGTAACAAAGGACATCAAGGACATTCTGAATGCCAAGAGGAGGGCCTTTACTGATGGTAATAGGGAGGAGGTGAGGGCTATCCAGGCTGACCTGAAGGTGAAAATCAGGGAGGCCAAGGAGAAGTACAGGAGGAAGCTGGAGAGAAAACTCCAGCAGAACAATATGAGGGAGGTCTGGAGCGGCATGAAGACCATCACTGGCTTCAGACCGACTGGCAGCAGAGGAGTTGAAGGCAGCTTGGACAGGGCTAACGAACTGAATCTGTTCTTTAACAGATTCGACACACCGCTCCTGCTCATCCCCCTCTAACTCAGCTGCTGTCGGCCCTCAAGCTCCTCTGAGTACTCTGCCCCTCCCCATCAGGCTAACGGCCCTCTCCAGACCGACGACTCCCTCCCCACCTGTAACTTCTGCTGTGTGCCTGACTGCTGACCAGGTGAGAGGACAGCTGATGAGGCTCCACTCAAACAAGGCTGCAGGCCCCGATGGCGTTAGCCCTGGGTGCTAAAAGCCTGTGCCCCCAGCTTTGTGGAGTCCTTCAGCATGTCTTCAACCTGAGCCTGAGTCTTCAAAGGGTCCCCATTCTGTGGAAGACATCTCGCCTGCTCCTGTGCCAAGACGCCACGCCCCAGTGGCTCCAAGGACTACAGACCGGTGGCACTGACCTCCCACATAATGAAGACCCTGGAGAGACTAGTGCTGGAACAGCTGCGCCCATGGTCAGACCCTCCTGGATCCCCTTCAGTTCGCCTACCAGCCCCGGCTGGGAGTTGAGGACGCCATCATCTACCTGCTTAACCGCATCCACACCCACCTGGACAGGCCGGCAAGCACGGTGAGGATCATGTTTTTGACTTCTCCAGTGCTTTCAACACCATCCGGCCTGCCCTGCTGGGGAGAAGCTGGCAGCGATGCAGGTGGATGCCCCTTGTGTCCTGGATTGTGGACTACCTGACTGGCAGACCACAGCACGTGCGCCTGCAGCACTGTGTGTCAGACAGCGTGGTCAGCAATACTGGGGCCCCTCAGGGGACCGTCCTCTCCCTTCCTCTTCACCATCTACACCACAGACTTCAGCTACCACACAGAGTCCTGCCACCTTCAGAAGTTTTCTGATGACTCTGCTGTGGTGGGATGTATCAGCGGTGGTGATGAGACTGAGTACAGGGCTGTGGTGGGTAACTTTGTTTCATGGTGCGAGCAGAACCATCTGCAGCTCAATGCGACAAAGTCAAAGGAGCTGGTTGTAGATCTACGGAGGGCCAAGGCACCAGTGACCCCGGTTTCCATCCAGGGGGTCAGTGTGGACATTGTGGAGGACTACAAGTACCTGGGAGTACACTTAGACAACAAACTGGACTGGACCAAGAACACTCAGGCTGTTTTATAGGAAGGGCCAGAGCCGCCTCTATTTTCTGAGGAGGCTGAGGTCCTTCAACATCTGCCGGACGATGCTGAAGATGTTCTATGAGTCTGTGGTGGCCAGTGCTATCCTGTATGCTGTTGCATGCTGGGGCAGCAGGCTAAAGGTAGCGGACGCCAACAGACTCAATAAACTGATCCGCAAGGCCAGTGACATTGTGGGGGTGGAGCTGGACTCTCTGGCAGTGGTGTCAGAGAGGAGGATGCTGGCCAAACTACATGCCATCTTGGACAGTGTCTCCCACCCACTCCATGACGTGCTGGTCAAGCAAAGGAGCACCTTCAGCGGAAGACTCATCCCACCAAAAGCACCACAGAGCGCCACAGGAAGTCATTCCTGCCTGTGGCCATCAAACTATTTAACTCCTCCTCTAAGGGTTAGTCTGTTTGACCCTAGGTCACTAAACTGGACATTGAGCATTACATCTCCGCCATAATTAATAATAATTGTGCAATATTCTGTGTAATACTTCCGTGCAATATTAGTTTTCCCTTGTTAGTTTTTCTTATTTATTGCTACTGAAACTATATACCTCAATTACTCTTCGACAGTACATGCACCTCCGCTTATTAATATTATTTATTACATAAGGAGTTACATTGTATTTTAGACTGTACTTTCATCACCAACCAGTAAACCCACTTGGTACTTGACACTTAGTTTATCTTATACTTATACCGACAGGATACTTAATTTATTTCTGACCTGTTTTATAGTGTTTTTTTTTTTTTTCTAGTACTTTCTCCTGTGTGCACTGACGTAAAGACGAGCTACTGTAACAAAGAGTTTCCCTACGGGGATCAATAAAGTATTTCTGATTCTGATTATTCTGATAAATACCTGTCTTATTTCAGAGCGTGTTCCAGCTGCTTTTAAACATGCTGTCGTGCATCCTCTTATTAAAAAGCCAAATCTGGATGCTTCTGTTCTCTCTAACTTCATGCCTATTTCTAAGCTACCTTTTTCTAGCATTCATGAAAAGTTTCAGTCTGGGTTTCAACCACGCTATAGCACTGAAACAGCTCTTTTAAGAGTTTTTAAATGATTTTCTCTTAACTGTTGATTCAGGAAACTCTGCTATTCTGCTGCCTTTGACACTGTGGATCATAGAATCCTTTTATCACACCTTGTATCAAAAGGTATTGCCCTCAAATGGTCTCTGTCACCTGACAGACAGGAGTTTCTCGGTTCACCTAGGCGAATATTCGACTGTGGCCCCTCTCACTTGTGGGGTCCCTCAAGGCTCCAATTTGGGCCCCATCCTCTTTTCATTGTATATGCTGCCATTCGGATCCATTTTTAAGAAACATAATATTCCTTTTAATTGTTTTGCTGATGATGTAGAAATGTATTTGCCAATGAAAACTGAAAGTAGATTCAATGCAGCCTTTGTTGGACTGCCTAAAAACTTGTATGGTCTCATTCTTAATGAAAATAAGACAGATCGTTATGTTTGGATGACTAAACCTGCTGAATGACCCATGGTACTCTTGGCCCTCTAGCATCTGACAGTCGATCTTTTGTTAAAAATCGTGAGTTATTTTTGACAGCTCCTTTAAACTTGATAGGCAGATTAGTTCGGTTGTCGAAACTACTTTCTTTCAGTTAAGACTTTGAGCCAAGGTAAAGTCATATCTCTTTCTCCCAAAGATTTCAAGAGAGTTATCCATGCTTTTATTACTTCTTGGTTGGATTACTGTAGTTCTTTGTACGTGGGTTTAGTCATCTCTTTGTCTTCTACAGTTAGTACAAAATGCAGCTGCTCGTCTTTTAACTGGTAAGAGAAAGCGTGATCACATAACGCCAGTTTTGACAGACTCATAGATGGCAGTAATCTGTTATTATGACAATACACATTTGGGTTGCCCCTTAATAGTCGACTAAAACATTAGTCGAAGAGAAGAGTCTCTCAGTAGGGTAGTCATGGGGAAAAAAAAAATAAAACCCTCCAACTGCTTTCGGTAACTGCACCTTGCCACCAAGACGAACGTATTAGAGGATTGTTGCAACAGAGACATTTTCTCTTGTAACACAGGAAGTCACTTACAAGTACACTACTGCTAACTGTTCTAGCTTCCATTAGCTAACGTCTTATTTGCTGACTCTGCCCGGACTGGAAGCTCGGAGTACTGTGGGAGTCATGGTGTTTATTTACAATGCTAGCACAGGAGCTTTGGACTGCCAGGAGGAGCAAGTTTTCAGGCCAGGGGTGGGCGGTGGACCCAGCGGGGGATGCTGCCGGTGACCAGGGCCAGAATGAGCACCAGAACCGATACCAGGTTAGCAGGCAATGGAAGCAAGCTTAGCAGCCTCCCACTGAACACAGGACCATGACCGAACACAGCCTCTGAGACCAACGGAGGACATATGACGACAGGGAATAGAGTATCAAGTTGATTTAGAGCGACTCTGACCAGGGATGACTCCAGGGATGACACAGCATGTTCAGGCAGGAACAAGAGAGGCATGAAGCAGGAGAGGAGTGAGTTTGTAGCGAGTTTAATTTGTATTTAATGTTATACATTGTTGGGATTCAGGTAGGGCAGGTTTGGTTATTAGCAGAAATAAAGATTAATAATTATTAAATTAATATTATCCAAATTTTTCATACTTTAATAATTACAGGGCACCACCCTGGGGTCAGGGACCAAGAACCAAATGTGAAAAACGTCTCAAAAGGTGGCTGTCCACCTAAAAATGTTATTTAAAAGAAAAAAAAAAAGCAATACAATGCACTGACCGTCACAACCAGCAATCACCACAACATGTGTACACAACAACCACAGGCAACTGCTCTTTAAAAAGAAACCATAGCATTTATTTAACCTTAGCACTGATTCACAATCAATAACGTCGACCAACAACCACTATCAGCGGTAGCTTAGCTGGCTAAGCTTAGCTGGCTAAACTACCACATTATCTGGGCCGTTTGAGATGTGTGTAAGCATGTAAATGTACGTGTAAAGGTGTGTGAGTTCGAGGTGAGAGAGAAGAGAGTTATTAGCTCCCTCCGTGGCTAAAGCTAACACAGTTAAAATGGCCAGACAGCATGGTACCGATACAAAATGGAACGTGCTAAACACAAAGAAAAACACAGCAATTTGAACTCAGGTGTCCGTCACTTTTGCAAAAAGCAAAGCACAGTTACTTAGGTATATTAATACAGTTATAAAATCTCTCTGCTCAGACACAAGCCTCTTACTTGAAATTGCTCTCGGTTAGCGACTGATGGATGAGTCAGTTTATTTTGAGTTGTCGGTGGAGTTTCTCTCAGGCTCGGACGCTGATGAAGCCGGGTCCACTGGCGAAACTGTTCCTTTTCGGGGCAGCAAAGGGGTTGACGTCGGTAAGGAGACGGGCTCAGCGGCGATCTCAGTCAGTCCATGTCTTCTCCTTCTGCAGGTACAGGATCATTATGGGGAGTAAACGATCAGGATCCAAAAAGTGTTCAGCAAACACAACACAAACACTCATCCAGCGAGTTCAGACTCTTCCTAGGGAAATTAAAGCTCACGTGAGAAGCGTCTGCTTATGGTAACGGCTGTTACCGTGGAGAGAGACGTGATGTGCCTCCGTTAGTAAACGGGTTAGTAACGAGATCTTATCTCACTTTCACGTTCAGGTGTGAATTAACAGCTGTGTCGGCTTGGCGCCTTCCTATTGTCTGTTCTTTGTTTCTCAGTCAAGCGTCTTAGCGAAGGCTTTGGCCTTTCCAGGTAGGCCTGTCTTTGTCCCTCACACATGGTGAAGCTAGACGAGGCCCAACGACATAATCCATCGTATTGATAAGTCTGCGAGTATTTGTTTTTGTGAAGTTGGAAGTTATTTATTCCCGTGTTTTGGACAATGAGACTTGTGTTGGAACAACCACCAAGGAGACTGAACATTTTATTAATTATTTCAACACAGTCAGCATCATTACCGCTTTTTCCATTAGCAACAGGCGGCTCACTTCGTGCCCCTTGTAAAAGTTATATTTTAAAGGCTCATAACAGTTTTGTATTTCTCTAATGTAGCACAGCATTAACACATACACTTCTAAAAAAAGAGAAAAAGTAGAACACACACACACACATTACATAATGAAAATAAGATTTTACTACACATTTAATTAGGTACACCTATACAATCTACAGTAATACAACAGCTCTGCCATGAATTCTACCTTTACAAAGCTTTTAATGTTGTTGTAGTAAAAACTTCCCGAGAGTTGTTAATACAACTATATGTTTGGTACTGAGGTCACAGTGGTGGTGTTGTACTGGACTGTATTATATTGAAATGTGTTTAGAATATTTTGCCCACCCCATTTACAAACATGAGGGGGGTAAAATATTAGAAAATACCTGTCAATATAAATGTAGTCTAGTACAACGTCACTGCTAAAATTAGCAGCTCTGTAAAAAAGGTAGAATTCATGGCTGAGCTGTTGTATTGCATTCGATTTTATAGATGTACTTAATAACGTGGCCACTGACTATGTATGCAGCACATTTACACACACACACACACACAGAAAATATATATGAATATATGCTGCAAATATTATTTTAGACCTTTATAGAAAAATCAATCTAAATATATTTTGATCAAACTAGCTTCTGTATGGTGTCCTCGACTGTAATGGCTGGCATGGTAAAATCAGCATAATGCTGAATTCCACAGCACTAATTCTACCAATCCAACAACAGCAATGCCAGACTCACTAATCTTTTGCTCTGAATTTCTATTTTTAAAAAGAGACACTGATTTCTCTCATTAATCAATTTATTGACATCATCATGCATTAGTTTTCTCTCTCGATGTTAAGCTACTGTCAGTAAAAGTTCATTGCACTGGAATGATTTCCTAACTCAGAGCATTACAACATGCAGTAACATGCCCACTCTGGTAGAATAGCTTTGGGGGTGCATTGTTTTGTTTTACTTGCAGCAAAACAAAATGAATCTGGGTGGCAAGAGATTAGGAACCACACTAAATAAAGTGGCAACCATCTTCACTGCAACAGCATCTGACATTTCTTCACTTGTCTCAAGGATCAGTGTTTACATCACATTGACCTCTAGTGTGAATTGTGACTCGTCTGTCATGAGCAAAGGTTGTCTTACTAACAGTCACAAACCCAAACAGAGAAAACAGGAAATTCTCACGTTCAAGGAACTAAAACAGTGATTAGGAATAACATGATAATTGACTTGTCTGTTGTCCCTCTCTCTTTATCTTCCCCTTCCTCAGGGCCACTACAATGATGAATGCAAGTTCAAGGAGAATCTCCTGGTCAACAACTACAATGCCTATGAATCAGCTGCCTACCCTGGCATGTACATTGGCCTCAGCAAGACTGGCAAAACCAAGAGAGGCAACCGGGTCACACCCACCATGACCATGACACACTTCCTTCCCAGGATATGAAGTTTAAGATCAAAACTCCAATAGAACAGAACGAAGTCAAGTTTACTGTTGGACTATTCATGTTCTCCTTCTACAACTAACACATCGGACTATAGTAGAAAACTCTGCTGCCATTTGAAACTTTCTTGCCCAATTACAAGCTAACCAGCTCTGTAGGCAATGTTTGCATGAACTGTTATGCAGAACAGCAAAGAACAGTAATGTGGCATCAACATGGCTGTAAATGAAGACTGATGGAATTGCAAAATACAAAGCAGTATCAATGTTAACATTGCTATCAATAAAATTGGGCTCTTTACTAATATTCATGGTCAGCTCCAGGAAAATACAACATCAGCAAATGTGTCTTCCTCCGCAACTCTTAATTTGTTTTCACATGGAGTTTGGGACAGAAAAGGTGCTAGATTGAAACAATCGGGATCCCAATCAGGTCTTTTGTGATAATCAGTTTTGTTCGATATTGTTCCAGTGGAGACGGTATTATTGTATCATCACATGTATCACACATAAATGTCAGGAAGCATTTCAACCCTGTTTATCAGCTGTGCATCTCACATCTTTATTTTTTGTTTTGTTTTTTAATTGATGCAGCGGCTCATGTACACTTGTGTTGTATGTGTGTAACTGCAACCAGAAATGCATTGTGTTAGTGCATATGTTTTATGCACATAATTATAGTGATTGTGTACTGGGCTCTGAGCGCTGCCAAAACACTGGTGACCCCACAATAGTACTGTGGCTGAATGCATCCAATGTAGACACTGACTGCAAGTAGTAGTACTAGTGACTACTCCCAGGACTAGTTGGTGACTCGCAGGGGTAATAAACTAGCCAGCTGGGAACAAGCAAGCACTAGTCAGTCACAACAGCTCTATGAGCTGGCTAGTTTGACAACTGTCAGTGAGCAAGCTAGTTAAAGTGATAACGAGACAATAAGTTCAGTGTTTATTCAAGAGATGGACTTTTAGCATTGACTCCTGTTTCACAACTGTCTACAAGCCTGCTGTGGAGCAGTTCTATGAAACTGGATGATGAAACACAGCTAATCAGCTACAATAGCTTCCTCTGTTGTGGACTTTCCATCAGCCAGAACTGTTTGCTATTGGTTAACCGTACAAATACGCATGTCAAAGCTGACCTGGATGCAAAAGATTTGCACAGATTTACTTCGCTCCACACTCAAATTCAGTCACTCCTTTGAAATGAATTAATTGTGCCATTTTAAATGCTAGTGTGACCAGGCCTATTGTGCTGTTTTCACTGTGCAGCCAAGGTGAAATTCTACTTACTTTAATCAAGAACAGTGCCCTGATGTTGGGTGTCTAGTTAAAATGTTGGAAATTAGGAAGCAGTAATGGATTTTTCAATTTATTAAATGAAAATACCCATTGAGATCCTGCCATCTTTACCCAATGCATAGCCAGCTAATTGGCAAATCTCTTCCCTTTTTTTATTTGGAGTGACTGCCATCCAAGTGACAGGATGTACAGAGTTATAGAGTAAATAAAAGCCAGGAGGATACACACATATACAACTCAAACACTCCTTACATTAGTCTGATATCAGGGGATAGTATATTACTGATATATCAATTTTTTAAAGAGGGATTCAGTTAAACAATACTGAATGACAAATATTGCAACTTACTATAGGAATCTCTTAAAATAGTGACTTTATACATTAGGTGCATAATGAATCAGTGCGTACAGTGCACAATTCAAAAGTGTGAAAGTTTAGAGCATCGAGAACACTTGAAATCTCTTCAGCCATTGGAGGTGCTGTAAAACAAGTGACTCGCTCTGTTTAGCAACATTTGTGATCACTGTTCCTTAATTATGGTCATTTATCTTATCGCACATTTGAATATAAGTGACTGATAAGAATAACATTTTCATGCAGTACAGTTAAATATTATAATGGCATCTCTTGCTGCCTTCATGACACGAACTGCAGCACAGTCCTCCCTCCAACAGCCTAAAGCACTAAAAGTTCAAACTTTTGAACGGACCTGAAAACAGCCATCCAATGAAGAACACTGGACATCAGCTGGAACAAACTATTTGCATTGCTATGAAGAGAGGATCAAGTTCAGGATGAATAAATGAAGTTCTTTGTTGGCTGTTTTGCACCCCTTTCATTTTTAAGATGTTAATATATGTACATATTAAATTGTAATATACAAAGTGAGTATGTTAAGACAATTGGTTGTTTGTTTCCAGCTATTAAGAAAGATCACAACTGTACTCACTTTGGTGCTGGTTGGTCCATGCAAAGGTTGCTGGTTGGTGATGTTACAGAATCAGGAAGCAGATGATCTCCACCCTTGACTTTACATTTATTTACAAGTTTGAATATTGATAAGAAGAGTAGAATAAACAAAGACAAAAAATGCTTTGTCTCAGCTCAGTCAGACTGACAGGTGTGCAGTGCTCATTGAAGTCCGGGAGGAGGGGGAACGAGAATATTCGTACTCTTTAATTTATGGCTCCTAATGTTCCTCACAGGTGCATTCAATAAACTTCAGCCTATTGACATAGTCGAGATATTTTCCCTCAACATGCAGTGGGTCAATTAACTAGTCATTTAAATCAGATCAAACAAACAAATGAATCACGCGGCCACAGCAAAACCAAACTCAGAAAGCAAAACAAAAATACTATTTGACCCTTAATTTTAAAAAGGCTGTGCATTTCCTTAGGGATGTCCTTTAAAACTAGCACCCCCAGTCGACATGCCACCACGACGATCTGCTGCCAAGCTCATGAAGGTTGTCGTTCAGTCACGCTGGTCTCTCAGAGTCTTTTGTGTGCCTGCTGAGCACCGCCCCGTACTCTGGTCACCGGGAGTTGTTTGGCTTGATTACACTAATCTCCGTCTCAATACACGGACCCAACTGGTCACTTTCTCTATATGCCATTTTTCCTCATGCCCAGCCCTACACACACCTCTACAAGAAGGAAACCCCAATAAGAACCCACATCTCCCGACCATTGTGCCAGTCACCTTTCTGTTTTCCGAGTGGCCAGGTGTTACTAACCTGCAGTAACACCTGTGCAGCTAATCAGTGGGCACATTCTCACCGGCAACAGGGGAAGAGAAGCAGATCTACAAACCACAAATACACACACACGTCACTCTGTGACACTACATAAAGATTTATCTACCACTGAAAGGTAACACCACAACCCCCCTCAAGTCTTGACCGCCTCACCACCCTTAGTTGCGACCTTGGCCCTCAGGGTCCCTACAATAAATCTTGGGGTGATTTTTGACAACAGTTTCACATTTGATAAACAGATAAATGTAGTTGTCTGAGCCAGCTTTTTTCAGCTCAGGGTTCTTGCTAAGATCAGGCCCTTTCTCTCCATCACTGACCCTGAGAAGGTGATTCACGCCTTTATCACCTACAGTGGACACTTTTAAAACTTGTTTGAAAACCCATTTTTATTCTTTGGCTTTTAAATCAGACTGAGTTTTGACAATTTGGATTCTATTTGTGTTATTTTTTAAATATTCTCTATTTATTTTGTGTTTAAAATATATTTTATTGTGTTATTGTCTCATATATTTTGTCCCAGCTGTTTACAGCCTGCTACTTTTTTTGCAGCACTTTGGTCAACATCTGCTCTTTAAACGTGCTTGTAAACTTATAAGCTTTGACTTTCATATACAGTAAGGTTACACTTTACTTTGTTTTGGCATGGTTGTACAAGTTAACACAGATGTTAAATTACAGTACAGTTATATCAGTAGTTGCTAAGCAAACTGGAAAAGGGGGATGTACTATATAGTGCCGCGCACTAACACAACATCACCTAGCAGAAGTATGTTTAGTGCTGTGTGTGGTCCTACTGAGTGAATTGTGTCAGTTAGGACATGTTCAGTCAGCCTCCTGTCACCAAATTATGTCTCCCATGATGGTTCCTGATTTCTTACCACAAAGAAAGCTTTTACAGGTTTGCAGTCTGGAAAGCCAGAAGGGTCATATTCACCTGCACAAGTGTACGTATGTCCTAACCACAGACATATGTAAAAAGAAGATGAAAGTTACACTGATCACCTGCAAATTACAGGTGTCATATTGATAATTGACAAAAGCAGGCATACTACAAATACAGATGGAAAAAGCAGGTGAAAGATCACCTGCATGTTAGCATGCAAACGCATGCTGACATTAACATTTAGCTTAGCTTAGCACCACTGTGCCCAAGTATAGCTTCTCAGGGCCCCTAGCATGGCTGTAAACGTTTAGTCTTTTTTTAGAAAAAGGTGATTGTGCATGCAATGGGAGGAGGTTCAGATAAAAATAAATTCAGTTTGACATATCCATTAAAAAATTTGAAAGTTATTTATAGTAATCTGAGAAGCACTTTTGGCCATTTTGCCTGCACTTTTGAGATGGTCCCTAACTTCAGCTCCTATACTGCCAAGTCTCACGAAGTACCAGGCTTCAATATCAAATCATGAGTTCAACATAACACCTGTGCAACATCAGTCAAGCTTTATCCTATAGGCTATTGACCAACAAATGTAGTGAAAACTTAGTAGTTATAAGGAGCTTTTTTTCCTATGATTTCTAAACAGATTTGTGCTCCAAAGAGTGAATTAGCAGTGTGTGTATGATGTATGTTTCAATTTGATAGAGTTATGATTCTGCGTAGTGTGATGTTAGTGGCAAATTGTGTCAATCAGGTGACAGGTCAGTGGGGGAAGAGGGGGGAACAAATATCAAATATTACTGCATAAAATTTTGGATGCTTATGTTCAGAGTGTATCATCATGACATCCCTAATATAAAAAAATCCCCCCTCTCACCCTGTGGGATGGTCTGTTACATCCTCAAGCTCAGGTCCTCTACCAGAGGCCTGGGAGTTTGATGGTTCTGTGTAGTATCTCAGCTGTTCCTAGGACTGCACTCTTCTAGACAGAGCCTTCAGATGTTGTACCTGGGATCTGCTGGAGCCACTTTCCCAGTTAGGGGGTCACAGCCCCCAGTGCACCACTGTTGCTTTCCACATCTCTTCTAGCTCCTCTTTCAGCACATGGTATTTTTCAAGCTTCTCGTGTTCATTTTTCTTGATGTTGCTGTGGCTTGGGATTGCTACATCTATCCCCACTGCCTTCTTCTGCTGATTGTCTGGTTAGGTAGCCATCAGCAGTTTGTCAGTCTGGATCTGGAAGTCCCATAAGATCTTAGCTCGGTCATTCTGACTACCTTATGAGGTGTCTTCCATTTTGACCTTGGGACTTCCAGCCCACACTCATGGCAGATGTTCCTGTACTCGAGGCCAGCCACTTGGTTATGGCGTTCTATGTACGCTGTTCCTGACTGCATCTTACATCCTGCTGTTATGTGCTGAACTGTCTCAGGGGCATCTGAGACACAGTTGCACAGTCTGCACCTGGGGACCTGTCTGGTGTGGTCGACCCCAGCCTCTATGGATCTTGTACTGAGTGGCTGTTCTTGTGCTGCCATGATTAGTGCTTCTGTGCTGTCCTTTAGTCCAACCTTTTCCAGCCACTGGTAAGATTTCTTGATATCAGCCGCTTCTTCTATCTGTCGGTGGCACATGCAATACAGGGGCTTGTCTCAGTTTGTCAGTTGGCACCTGCCATCATTGTATGAATGTGTGTGAATGGGTTGAATGTGATATGTAGTGTGAAGCGCTTTGAGTGGTCAGAAGACTAGAAAGGCGCTATACAAATACAGTCCATTTACTTAGCCTTGGTAATTGTGATCGTTGTAATTGGGGGTGCCAGGTGTCCAGCTTGGTCATGATCTTCAATCTCAGGTCAGTCGCCCTTGTGTTAAGTGAATCTGTGCCGTAAGGGCTTGTTTTTGGGGCTTAATACCCAATCTCGGGTGATGATATCTCCCCATTGACCTGTCCTGGCTCCCCTTGCCATAGCATGTTTGTTGTACCTCATCAATCTCTAGTTGTGATATCAGTTGCCGCTTGCGGATGTTAGAACACTGAGATAGGAATTGTTTCTTAGTCAGTGTAGATGTTGGGTTCTAAAGCATCCATATATCCCATAGCATCTGCATATAACCCCTCTCACCTGGGTTGCTTGTATAGTAGCATTGCAATTCAATTTTCAATTAAATTTTATTTATATAGCACCAGTTCATAACAGAAGTTATTTCATTGCACTTTTCCTATAGAGTAGGTCTACACCGTACTCTTTATAATATTATTTACAGAGACCCAACAAATCCCACCTTGAGCAAGCACTTGGAGACAGTGGCAAGGAAAAACTTATTTTTTACAGGCAGAAACCTCAGACAGAACCAGACTCAATGGTGGGCGGCCATCCGCCGCTGCCAGTTCGGTAGAGAGAGAGAGGGGAAGCACAATGCAAATTCCACCTAGAATTTTAAAATAGTAAGAATGTAATGGTAGTGGAAATATTATTAATAATAATAATAGGAATGACAGTCATAGGAATAATAATGACAATAATAGTAACAGAGCCAATAACAACAACTGTAGTAAGAGATGGCTGTGATCCAGCGGCAGGACGTGGCAGCTGCGATTCAGTAGCGGCAGGAGTGTGCTGCAGTTCAGGGGATTGCTGCAGCTCAGCAGGGACAGGAGGTTGCGGCCCAACCGGACCAGGGGATGGCTGCTGCGATCCAACATCGGCAGAGTGTGCTGCAGCTCAGGGTAATCGTGTGACTGCTGCAGCACAGAGTTCAGGAGGTTCCGGCCCAACCGGAGCAGGATGTGGCTGCTGTGATCCAGCAGAGGCAGGAGTTTCATGAGTGGGCTGCAGCCCAACAGAGACTGGAGATGGCTGCTGCATGGGAACTGGAGACCACCGTGGTGCAGGAACTGCAGCAGTCCTGAAGCAGTGTCTATACGCACCATCACTGCAAAGAGCGTGGCACAGGCACTGTTTCAGGTCATCTGCCAATTGATTATTGATACTGAGAGAACTGTACGGATTATTGGGCATCAAGTCAACTTGGTCCAGCGTTTACCATCCTCAGACCAACGGGCTCGTCGAGCATCTGAATAAAACCTTGAAGTCCATAATCTGTAATTTTGTGCACGAGGACGACTGCACTTGGGATAAATGGCTAGAACCTCTGTTGTTTGCAGTGTGGGAGGTTTCCCAGGCCTCAACAGGATTTTCTCCCTTTGAACTGCTATTTGGCAGGAAACTACATGGGGTTCTGGACCTAGTTCAGACTAGAAGTGCACAAAACTCCACACACTTGGGCAGTTGTCACGGGAGAATTTGCATCAGGCCCAGGATCGTCGGAACTAGGTTAAGACACTTTACACCGAGAGATAAAGAACTTGTATTACTCCCTTCTCCCAGCTCCAAATTACTCGCCAGGTGCCAAGGACCCTTTGTGGTCACACGGCAAATGGGCGATGGGGACTATGAGGTTGTGGGAGGGGCAACACAAATTTACCACCTCAGCCTCCTCAAAGCATGGAGAGAGGCGGAGTCTGTTTCTCTGGTGATGATGGTGAAAGAGAGAGATGATTTGGGGCCTGAGGTATTTGAGGCCTGTACCAATCCTGCCTCGCTCCCTTACAACAACCATCTCACTCAGTCCCAGAGAGCAGACGTTGTCGAGTTGCAACAGCGTTTTGCCTATGTGTTCTCCTGGTTGCCTGAACACAAACAAAAAGTGGTTCAGGAGGAATTAAAGGCCATGCTGGAGATGGGAGTAATAGAGTCCAACAGTGCCTGGTGTAGTCCCTTCCTTCTTGTGGTCAAGAAAGATGGGACTATACTGTTCTGTGTGGACAACCGCAAAGTGAATGATGTGTCATCACTCTCGTATTGTTTTAAATATTTGCATGTGTGTCTAATATCACTATACTGTAATTAACATGATTTATGGTCATGGGCTATAAAATCAAGAAATGATTGCAATTATCCTTATAACTATGCATTATTTTACCTGCTCTGTGTGTCCTAGATTATAACCCATCAAGTCCTTTTTAGCTGTTGAAATACCTTTAAAGGGGTTATACAACCCATAAAAGTCAATTTGAGACAGAAACAATCTTTCAGTCACAAGGTAGGACCTGCAATCACTTTTTGGCAGGTAATATGTCGTGTTTTCGTGGGTTGTATAGCCCATTTAAAGGTATTTCAACAGGCAAAAAGGACTTGATGGGTTATCTACACACAGAGCAGGAAAAATAATGCAGAGTCATAAGGATAATTGCAATCATTTCTTGATTTTATACATAAACCATCACTATAAATCATGTTAATTACATTTTAGTGATATTAGACATACAAACATGTACAAATATATAAAACAATACGATAGTATTGATTATGAGTAAACTGCAAACACTTTGGCCACAATTGTGATTATTCAGTGAAAAGACACGTTAAAGTTTCACAAAGACATACCTTTGCTATTACTACGTAAATAAATGTATGTCTATGTGCCCGTTATGAGAGTTTGATCCAGGTAAAAGCAGAAACCTTGGACAGAACCAGACTCAATGGTGGGCGGCCATCAGCCGCTGCCGTGTCAGGAATCCACTGATACATATGTCACAGATTTAAAAAATAAGGCCAAAGACTGTGAATTGTGGCAGTTGCACAACTCCCTGGGACGTGACAGCATAGTATGTGGCATAACTAATGACCAAGTGAGAGGCAGACTAAAAAAGCGATTGATATCTGCCATGCAAGTGATATTACATCCAGTCAAGTCAAAGCACTGACAGAGGAAATAGAAGTGAACTTGAATGAGTCAAGCTGCAGTAGATGGGGGTTTAAACACAGAGCAAAAAAATGTCCTGCAATTGGCCAAACATGTAAATCATGCCAAGGAAAAATCTTTTTGCCAAGATGTGTAGATCACAGGGTCAGGCTGGCAGTACCATCATGGAAAGAAAGCATGCATGCAGTTGAGCAAAGTGAGAAAATGACATGTTCATCAGCACAGTCAAAGTGGAGCATGAAAAACACATCAGGGTGATGGAGTCTGCAGAGAGAGATTCTGAGGAAGAACATGGACTGATAGCTTGAAAATAAATAAGAAAGTTGTGACTTAAATTGGACACAGGCACAGACTGCACTCAATGTCAGTTAAAACATTTAATGCACTCATTAGAGGCAGGCTCAGGGCGAGTAAAAGCAAACTTGTTGCTTTCTTTGGCCATAAGATAGCACCACTGGGCAAAAGAGCACTAATGTGACTACAAGGGCCAAAAGCAAAAAATTGAGTTTGAAATCACACAACAAGATGTTCCAGCTATACTGGGAGAAGCCACTAGCCACTTGAAGCTAGACTTAATAAAGAGAATGCATGATGTTGGAAAGGAGAATGACATTCTTAAAGACTATGATGATCTTTTCAATGGACTAGGTTGCTTATCTGGTCAGCACCATATACAGATTGACCACACTGTTATACACATCGTGCATGCTCCCAGGAGGATTCCAGTAGCACTCAGGAACAGAGTAGTTGAGGAACTACAGCGCATAGAAAAATTGGGAGTAATAGCAAGGCAGACAGAGTGGGTTAACAGTATGGTAACTGTAGGCACACCCAGAAAAATTTGCATCTGCATGTATCCAAAAGACTTGTACCAAGCTATTATATGGGAGCACTACCCATTGCTCACTAATCAGGGCTTCTTGCAGATAAAACGTCATGATGTAAGCTCAAAGCCGTGCACCTTTAACACCCCCATAGGAAGATACAGATTCCTACGTATGCCGTTTGGGATTTCATCGGCAACAGAGGTGTTTCAGAGGGCTATCGCGCAGGTGGCTGAAGGTCTAGATGGTGTTGTAAACATCATTGATGACTTGCTTGTTTTAGGAGACTCCGTGGAAGAGCATGACCACAGGCTGAAGAAGTTGTTGGACAGAGCAAGGGAGTACAACCTGAAACTTAACAAAAACAAGTGAGTTTATTGTTGTAACCGTAGTTCTCAGCCACCGCTAAGTTGATGTTAGTTTATGTTATGCTCCACACAGACAGAGTCTTTGCATGCTAATTAACTCCTTTTAACTTGGCAGCGTTATTCTAAACAGACCACACCCTTAAAACAACCACACACCCGGCGGAGAGTAACTTTAAAGCTCCCGCTTCACATGTTCCTTTGTTTCTGACCACGTGGGTTCATGCTCATGCACGCGAGACATACGGAGGCAGAACAAAGAAACATACACATTCCAGACCTACACACACACACACACACACACACACACACACACACACACACACCCTTTGTTCTGTAGTTTAGTGTGTTTAGAGTTAGTCTTCATATTGTGTTTTTGCTTTGTTCATCTTTTAAATAAATGCTTGTGTTTAATTATGCTGGCTTCTTTTATGTTTCACAAGAGTGAGTAATTTGCCAACCTCTTCTATGTTGAACTCCAAATCCTTCAACCTACTAGCTATTGGTGGTAATTCTGGTTATAGTTATTAATTAGACTAATTATTAGTCTGAGTTCCAAATTGATAGTTTAGTGTATTTTATGAGACTATCTGAGGCTATCATTTCTCTTCTTTAAGAAGAGTGGTGCCTCTGTGGACTTAAATTTCATTAAATTTCATTGTTTATGATTATCTTTGATCATTCGGGATTTGTTGGGTCTCTGTAATTAATATTAATTAATATTCATTAATTAGTACGGTCTAGACCTGCTCTATAGGAAAAGCACAATGAGATAACTTCTGTTATGAAGTGGCGCTATATAAAAAAAATTGAGCCAGTAACAATAACTGTAGTAGCAGTTGTCGAGCAGGAACACGGGGCCAGCAGGTGGCCCACAACCACAGATCCAGACTCTGCAGCTCTGGAGGCAGAAATACCTGCTGAAAGCCACAGAAGGAGAGAGGAGAGAAACGAGAAAGCACAGAACTACGGGAGAGAGAAGATGTCGAGTTAGTAACATGCAGTAATGGGATAAAAATGCATACAGATGGAGAGGGAGAGGAAGAGAGAGGAAAGAGGTGCATCATGGGAAGTCTCCCAGCAGTCTAGGCCTATAGCAGCATAACTAAGGGATGGTTCAGGGCTCACCCAAGCCAGCCCTAACTATAAGCTTTATCAAACAGGAAAGTCTTAAGCCTAGTCTTAAATGTGGAGATGGTGTCTGCCTCCCGAACCCACATTGGGATGTGATTCCACAGGAGAGGAGCTTAATAACTGAAAGCTCTGGCTCCCATTCTACTTTTGGAGACTCTAGGAACCAAGTAACCATGCATCCTGGGAGCGCAGTGTTCTAGTCGGATAATATGGTATTATGAGTTCTTTAAGATACGATGGTGCCTGACCATTAAGAGCTTTGTAGGTGAGGAGAAGGATTTTAAATTCTATTATAGATTTTACAGTGAGCCAGTGCAGAGAAGCTAATATTGGAGAAATATGATCTCTTGTCCTAGTTCTTGTCAGTACACGTGCTGCAGCATTCTGGATCAACTGGAGAGTCTTAAGGGACTTATTCGGGCAGCCTGATAATAAGGATTTGCAATAGTTCAACCTAGAAGTAACAAATGCATGCACTTGTTTTTCGGCATCATTTTGAGACAGGATGTGCCTGATTTTTGCAAGTACAATGACTTCAGTTTTATCAGAGTTTAACATCATATCTAGTAAAGAAGTGCTAACTAAAGGTAAAACGTCTTTAAGCAGCCTAGTTCGAATGGGGTCTAAGAGACAGGTTGATGAATTAATCGTCAAAGTTAGTTGAAGAAGGTCGATAGGAGCAAAGCAGTCTAAATATATATCAGGTTTTACAGTTGTTTCTAAGCTTCCTGTGTTTGAAGATAAATCGGTACCGGTTGATGGCAGGACGTGATGAATTTTTTCTCTAATAGTAAAAATGTTATTATTAAAGAAGCTCATGAAGTTGTTACTACTGAGGGCTATAGGAATACATGGTTCAATAGAGCTATGACTCTGTCAGTGCTGAAAAGAAACCTGGGGTTCTTTTTATTTTCCTCTATTAATGATGAGTAGTAAGCTGCTCTGGCATTATGGAGGGCTTTCCTATATGTTTTAAGACTATCTTGCCAGGCTAAAGAAGATTCTTCCAGGTTGTTGGAACGCCATTTCCTTTCAAGTTTTTGCGATGTTTGCTTTAATTTGCAGGTTTGGGGGTTATACCATGGAGCTAACCTTCTTTGTTTTATTATTTTCTTTTTTAGAGGGGCGATAGAATCAAGTGTCGTTTGCAGTGATCCTGCAGCGCTATCAACTAGATGGTCAATTTGGGAGGGGATGCGATTTGCATAGGAGTCCTCTGTTATATTGAGACATGGCACTGAATTAAATACAGATGGATTTACTTCCTTAAATTTAGCTACAGCAATATCAGATAGACATCTAGAGTAGGGGTTTTTGCCTAATGGCTTTTAGTCCAGTAATAGCAGTTCAAAAGTTATTAAATAATGGTCCGATAAAGAAGGATTCTGTGGAAAGACTATTAAATGTTCAATTTCAACGCCATATACCAGAACAAGGTCGAGGGTGTGGTTAAAACAGTGAGTGGGTTCATGTACACTCTGACAAAAGCCAATCAAATCTAATAGATAAATGCAGCACTAAGGCATCATTTTTAACGTCCACATTAATATTGAAATCACTTACAATAATTACTTTTTCTGTTTTAAGGACTAAACTTGATAAAAACTGAGAATTCAGATAAAAATTCAGAATAAGGACCAGGAGTGTGGTACACTATAACAAAACAGAATTGGCTGTCATGTTTTCCAGGTTGGGTGTGAAAGACTAAGAACAAGGCTTTCGAATGAGTTATAATTTAGTTTAGGTTTAGGGTTCGACACATAAGACTACCGGTTAGATACAGAGAGTAGTTTGAGTATATCCATATGACATTGAAGGTGTCTTGCTCTTCTGTTTTAAGATGTCATGGTTCAAGAGGTTTTGAGTCATCTAAGTGAAGGCTATATGCAACATTTACAGTGTGTCAAATGCTTTGGTAAATCTTGTGTTTTGAAATAAGAGATGTTTGCAGTTGTCAAGCTTAACAAAATAAACAGACCCTCATATACTTTATATATTCATTTTTTTTTTTAAAAAGGGGATGTAATGTAAGAGGCTTTTGTGCCTTGTAGATATCCGTAGTTTGGGATCTACGTGAAGTCGAGAAACGTGACGTAGTTGTATCAGCAGGTGGCTGTATGTTGCACCAGTGACCAGTAAAGTTATGTTCACTATGGAACTTGGTTGTCAAGCCTCATCAATATAACAAGCACCAGCAAATATCCAACCACACGTTTATAGCACCGTCTGAGGGGCAGGGGTGAAAAAGTTAGAAATGGCACCCATGCTGCATACGGTGGGGCACGCGGTGTAGGATGGTGAAACAGCAGCCTATATGGCACTGCATCACATTTTCGTGCACTTGATCATGTTTTATCTACCAGAGAGGCATCCAAGAGGGCACTTTTGCTGTTTTTTGTTCGAACATGGGGGCACCAGGGGGGCGGTCGCGGTTTATACACTTCACATTAATACACGTGAAGTGTTTAAACAAAGCTTTGGTTACGGTTCGGTTGACTGTAGAAGAATTGATGAGTGTGTGCGTTTAGTAGCTCACAGAGTGAAAAAACTTGTATGCATTAATGAACTGATCATATAAGAACAGACTGTAAACAGCCACAGCCATAATGTTCTGTTTCCCCCTTACTGATTAGAAAAATATGTGGGCAAGGTTGTGATACTGAACTTATATCACTTGCCATCTTACATGACACAGTTATTGTAGTTCTGCTTTCTGTTATGATGCAGGTTAAAGGTGAGAGCGACCATTGACAAGTAAAATAATGCCGCTTTGGACGTGACAATCATTAATAACCAGCATCCACTTAGGTTGTGTGTTCAGTACTGATATATAGGACCCATTAGCGACTTTGTGATGGGGGGAACAAAAAATCATGTCAATCAATGATGGAATAAAATAGAAACCTAGGGTGAGAAAAAAAAGAAAAGAATTTCCCTTTCTCTACCAAAAAAGGGCAGCTTTCTCTCAGCCAATAAAAAAGGAAAGACAAGAAATCTCAGTACTCTAAATATGGAACTTTGGTCATGTTCCAACTAGTTGTCAAATGTTATACCCCAAAGTTTGGTGGTTTTAAGAACTAATTGGTAAAAACACATTCTGCTGCAGTAGGACAATGGAGTTAACGTTGATCAGAGTGCACCCTCCTAGCCTTGAAAAGATTGTTTCTCTCGAAAAAGAGGTCTTGGGACATGATATGACCATGACTTTGAGCCATTAAGTTTTATTGCCTAGTGAATTTTTAATAGGTCAAATTCAGTCAAGCGTCGGTGTTCCTGTTATACGCCCGCAAGTGGCGCTGCTGAGCCCTCTCTGTAACTTTGAGTAGAGGGTAATATTTTATCCTTTTTTATGTAGAGGGTCATGTTTTTATCTCTATTTTGAGTGGAGGATAATGGTATATGCTAAAGCGGGTACAAACCATGGCTCAGGACTGGACTGCACTAAAGAAATAAACTAGTGTAGAAATACTCTCTCTCTCTCTCTCTGTGTCTCTCTCTCTGTCTCTCTCTGTGTGCGCGCGAGGCTCGAGACAGCTCCAGCCAGACAGACGCCAGCAGAGTTAGAGGAGCGCGAGCCCCTTAGCTCGGTAACCCTTTCTGACTGCAGGCTGAACGCTGCACGCGCAGCTGTGTTTCCAGACAAGCAGTGAGACGCGGAGGACCGGACCCGAAGTACTGGTGTCAACTTAGAAGATACACTAGTGGACTAATTAAACATTAGGCTATTAATATCTGGACAACAAGTAACTTACTGGAGCCAGTGAGTTCCGTGGAGCCAACTCACCGAGTGCCAAATCTCCCGCTGTAACGTTACATCTTGAAGTGGCAACGCGATACCGGAGCTTTCTTCACGAAGGGACCCTGAGCTTCACTGAAGGATGTGCCGGTACCGGTACCGGTGCAGCGTTTAGGAGACATTATCATCGTGGAATAGTACAGGCCAGCGCCAGTTCTCCCTTTAATGCTGTCACCCGAGCCCTGACCTGCTGCTGTGACTCTTTTTCCACAGAGGTTTGGTGTAGTTTAGAAACTCACTGATGTTACTCTGTGGGTAGATGCAGTTTGTCTGTTTGGAATATGTTCCCCATGACAAGTCATTTCTTCTTTAGTTCTTGAACTAATCCATTAAGATTCTGCCCCCCCATGTGGCTGTGAAAACTTGCCTGTCAGAGCTGTTTCAGAGGTGTTCTACGTAGCATGACTGGTCCTGTGATTGCATTTTGAATTGTGATTTTGCTCCTGAAGAGTTGCCATCCTGTTCATGTGCTGTTCCCATTATTTTGTCCAGCAGCTGCAGCTCCACTGCAGCCTGTCTGTGCTCAGTGTGTGTATCAGTGTGGGTTATTCACAGTGCTGCTATGCAGACTGACTGGAGCCACGCTTAGACAGCTCCACTGTAACCCCGATTCTGAGGCACAGGCCTGGACTGCTCTCATAGAAAGAAACCTTTACAGCTCAGGAAAAGCTCCCTGCAAGTCTCGATCCAGAGGGACAAATCGTGCGGAACAGCAGATGTTACACAGCTTTGTGTACTAATGTGGATTATTCAGGATGCTGCTATGCAGACAGAGTGGAGCCACAGAAAACCTGCTGGTGAAGCTAAAGTAACACACACGGCTGTGCAGCTTCTGTTAGTGCAGTTGAACAGCTTGTGTTACACAGTTGGCAGCTGAAGGTTTGTCAGGAAGGTAGGGCTTCTTTTGCAGGGTTTAGATTGTGTATTACTGAACAAAACTCATACTGGTTAAGTATGTGTACATTCTAAATTGGAAAGTTTCACATAGACTGGGACCAAACGTTGTGTCAAAGTCCCCTTTGACGATTTTACAGTAATGAAGCAAAAGCTTCCAGCAGGTGAACGTTCAGAAAGATGACACTCACATAGTGAGTGAAACTTTGTGGAAGTGAAACATTTAGTTGGACAGTTTTGAAGGCTTTGCAGTCGATACATGTAGTTCGGTTTCACTTACATTTCGCGTAGTTGAAATTAGATTTGTTGTTAAAATTATTTCACTTTTGCTTGTTACACAATTGTTGGAAAAATGAAGAACCCTCATCCACTGAGTAATACCTGGAATAGATCCATTAACAAGGACCCAGTACTGATCTCTGTGCCAGGCACTAACAAGAAGTTCAAGAGGAAGTCCCGGGAGCCTAAAAGGCTTTTCAGCGACCCTGAGCCTGAGAGGATGAAAACCTACCCGGCGGACATGTCGGATGTGGACTCGGTAGATGACACCCAGATGGAAGCGTGTAATGTCAGCAGGTTGGCTCCACTACAGAGACAGCTGATGATGTCACAGGAGGCGATGGCCAGTACTACAGGGATTCAGTCAGGAATACGAGAAGGCAACGTGGCTCCAGCTCAGAGTGGTGCCATAGACATGAGAATTGGCATTAATGTACCTGCCATCACTTCCAAACTGTCCCAGTTACCTGCCTCTCCATTCTCTAACCCAGAGATCTCCCACTGGCCCACGGCCATCTCCCAGCCTCTGTCCAACAGACACAAACTGGGCTTCCGCTCCACTTTCCCTCTGTCGACATCAAGCAGCAGCAGCCACAGCCACTCACCCAGCCACCAGGCCTTCTCCCTGGAGCCCTCTCTGTCAGGCCAAACTGCAGCTCTGCCTGTCCCCAGAGCCTCCCAGACCTCCCAGTGTCACGAACTCGTGGAGCCCCAGGTCCAGTCACCTAAGGTGAATGTGTGGAGTGTCACAAAAAAGAAAAACCTGTTCTGAGATTTACCTATGAAATATCTATGTATTTAAATGTGAGCCTAAATGATTAATCAATTAGTCAATCAACAGAAAATTAAGCAGCATCACTTTTTTCATCGATTAATGGTTTATTAAGTCCTAAACATTGACTTTTTCCAGTTTCTCCAATGTGAGGATTTGCTGTTTTTCTCTGTTTTACATTACATTGTGAACTGAAGATATATATATATAATATATTTCGAACAAAACAAGACATTAGAAAACATCACCTCTGGGACTGTGTGCTCACTATTTTCTCACATTTTGTAGACTAAGTGGATCAATGGATTAATTGAAAAAGTAATAGATAGACAACAGATGAATCAGAAATGAAAATAATCATTAGAAGTTTGTTATTGCTGTGCAGCTGTAATTAAGTGCAGCTTACCTCTTTTTGAGCTAATTTATCTGTGTTGTGCTAATTAGAGATGGGTAATACTCATCAGCGATTATTAACTAATACTTTTCAATGTGGCATTCATTGATACCAAATTAATAGCTTTTGAGTTTCCACCCATCCTCAATACTAATGTGCCATTCTGTAATAGAAATATAAAGACTGTTCAATCAGTTTATTTTTGATTTCCAAGGGGCGTTATCATCGGGCGCAGACCAAAATGCCTCTGGACAACCAGTCAGAGCAAAGAAACACGCTGAGCGACACATGTAAGTTTGGGCAGTGCTTGGTCCGTTTTTAAAGCAGGAAAAAAATGGCGGCCAGGTCACAAACTTTCTCAAATTACAGCTAAACAGTACACTAAAATGTGTTTCTGAAAACATTTGAGGAGGGAAATAGGCAACGCAGTAGCAGAATCTGGATTCATATTTGATCCCCACTGCCTAGTTGGACAGTTTGATCTGAGTTTTGTGAGCCTGTGCCTTGTGCTGCGTCAACCAATCAGAGCAGCGAAACATGTGACGTGTGACTTCAAAAAATCTGGACCGGTAACTCTACACTGTCAGTCATCGTATCGAAGCCGCCCCATATTAGATTAACGGCTGTGATCGGCCCGACCGAATCCAGGACGGGTGGAAATCTGTCTGAATGGGAGGGGGGCCAGACGGATCTGCCAGAGCAAATGAAACATGAGCTCGGCAGATTCGTCTGGTTCCCAGGCGATCTGATTCTGGTGACCTATTGAAAACATCTAACAGCCAATATCATGGAATAGACCTGTGTTTCCATATTCACTGTAGCATCTGTACTCATGTCTAGAATCCTGGTTCCAGTGAACTGGAGTCAGTCTGACCTTATGATTGAACAGTCCTTGTTTTCAGTTGGTCTAACTTCTCTCATCCTGCTTCAAGCAGTAGGGTGCCTCCTTGTTTCCTGCTTTCCATTATGGCGTTATGGAGTTCAGAAATCTTATTTTCTTAAGACATTAAGACAACAAGGGACAGAGCACTGGGACAAGAGCAGTTTCAATAAAAAAGGTCTTAATAGGTGTAAGAAAGCTCTAGACTCAATTACTGGTTCAAACAGATGTGCTTGCCTTACACTGCACATAATTATATATTATTAATAATATATAATAAATAAATAATATATGAATAAAAATGAATTTGAATCAGTGTTTCTTCATCATTTACTGTAGTTCAGTTCACATGATCCAAAGGTTGATTATGGTCAGGTGTTAACCCGGGTTAGGTCAGAATGATGAACTGCTGGCTTCTGGATCTGCCAGGGCTTTTCCATGGGCCTGGGTCGGCCGAATTGACACGAGTTTTCACTCCAGCCTCGCAGCAGGGGATAGATGATAGATGCTGTGGTCCTGCTACGTAGCAGCTGTGTGTCTGTGGAGCCTGGACACAAAGCTCTGTTATTAAAAGTCTCTCTGTGTTCAGCTCTCATTACTTATGTAGCGTTTACCTGAATGTCTGTGGTTTGGAGTTTAGTTTCACTCCTGTGTTCCTGTTTCTACTTTCACATCAGCCTTATTTTACTGTTTACTGATCGCTTTCAGCCGGAGTTAGTTACTGCCGATGCAAACCGAACCTTTCCTGCTGCTGCTTCATATTAGAAGCTTTCCACTGGGATCCTTTCATTGTGGCGAAGTTATAGGAAATGTGTTGTCACCAAATTAGCGGAGCTTCATTAGCGGTGCTAGTCTTCAACAGAAACAGGTCTAATCCGCCAGATATGGAGATATTCTGCACTATTTGGTCAGCGGATCAGTTTTAAATATTGCAGGGAGGTATGATACAAATAGAAACAACCACAGTGAGCTGAAAAGGGCAGCAGGCGGCAGGCTCTTACTGTGGTTTGTGACTAGCGCACCTCCAACACGTCATCAAGGTGAACTACTTCACCTTGCTGTGTAGTGCAGTGGAAAAATACTCGCACCGTGCTCAACTGCTCTCAGCCTTTCACGGCATGGCTCGGCGCATACCCCCCACCCAAAACCCTATGTGGGTGAAACCCTCTGTTCTAGAGGACAAGTTCAATAATAGTGTGCTGTTGATTAGTTCAGTGAAACAAAAACAAATTTCCACTTGGTAACGACTTACATTTGATCAGTTCTATAATCTGTCTTGTCTTCTGTTCTCAGGAGTCTCCCAGGAAGCGGGTTGGGGTGAGTGTTGATGGGCCTGGGCGTCTTCCAGAGGTCAAAGCCATCCAGCAGACCAGAAGGCTTCTAGCCAACGCCCGAGAGAGGACCCGTGTTCACACCATCAGTGCTGCGTTCGAGGCCCTGAGGAAACAGGTCAGACTCACTGTCCACACTGAAAACACACAAACAACAATGTATGTACAAGCTGAAACTCATACATACTGTACACATAAACGTTGCACAGAATCACTTATAAGGTAAATGTGTTGATGATGGCCTCAATATGCAGATGCAGACTCTACACTGCAGGAGATAGACTACAGTCTCTGTCAGCTGATTGCACCAGTTTACTGCTGTGAAACGAGGCCATTGAATTACAGAAGCTAGTGAACCAGGCTACGTAGGACTTGATTTATAAAGTGAGAAATATACGGCTTACAGTCAGTCAGGATCAGGGTTTTTAGAGCTTATCTCCTCTCCTCTTATCTCTTATTGCCATTTTCCCTCTGCTAGAAGGACAAGGCAAGCAAAAAAGTCTCATAAATCTTTTGCCACCATTACCACTAACTGACATAGACATGATAGAGCCATGCTGTTGCATTGGGTGACATAGAGTACGTTCCTTCATTGGGATGAAAATAGCAGAGATAGTTGTTGTACACACAGGTTTCATCCTTTTCCTTGTTTCCATTCCAGTTCATTTACAGTATGCCAATCAAACATGTAAAAAAATATATATTCTGCCCATCTCCCTCCATTTCTCTCTCTCTCTCCAGGTGCCATGTTACTCCTATGGGCAGAAGCTATCCAAGCTGGCGATACTACGTATAGCCTGCAACTACATCCTGTCTTTGGCTCAGTTGGCTGAGCTGGACTACAGTTCAGACCACAGTAGTCTGAACTTCTCTCAGTGTGTGGAACAGTGTACCAGGACCCTGCAGGCCGAGGGCAGGAGCAAGAAGAGGAAGGTGAGGCTGCACTCGTTCTCTATATAACATACATTCTCAAATAGTGCCTGGGGCCTGAGCTACAGAAAGAAACAAATGAATGAGCCCTTTATTTCTAATTTCCTCTGCTTTATAATTATATTTGATCAAATTTTAGTAAGAAGTCTCCCTGTTTTCTGACCCGCTCCTGTTTTAATGTGCTGTTGATACAAACTCAACACTGCCTCCATGTTTACCTGTTGTCTTGATAAATTCAGAATAATGTATGTCCACAGCACCAGTTCCATCAGTACAACAACAGTCATCTCATACTCACCACTCTACTGAGAACACTTTCTCTTTTTAACACAAATACAATTTTTACTCACTAATCAATTCCAGTCATTTTTACTTTGCCATCCTTTTGTTCTTCTGTTAAGCTACTGTCAATGAAACTCCTGTACAGATGCTTTACATTAAAAGCCTTCATGCAGCTTATAGGGAAATAATCTTCTCTTGTTGTTGTACTGATGGAATTAGCACTGTGGAAATGTACATTATACTGAATGTACCATGTGAGCCATTATAGTACAGGTAATTCACTCCCTTGCTGTTTTTTACCCAGCCTTTATTTGTTCTGGACATGCCCCCAGCTATTATTTGAATCTTACCTTTTATTTGAGAATTTAAAGTATGCACAAAAAAATCCCTTCCCAACCAGAGTACCCAAGTGTTGTAAATGATGCAAAGATGTATTTTATACTTGGAATTGTTCAGTATGAAAATGAAGCTTAATGTTAAATATTATACTCTTAAACTCATATGAAACATTGTCAGGTGCCCATATGAACATTGAAACAGGTTTTGCTTGCTGTAATTATTCCTCCTGTTCATACTGGCCATTAAATTATCCCTTCCTAATGCACTTTCAATGTAAGTGATGGGGGACAATATCCACAGTCCTTGTTTTGTGCTGATCTCTGATAAGTCACTGTCTCTGACTGACTCTACTGCAGGAAACAGACTGAACTGAATACAGAACTTAGTGCAGATGCAAACCTACAGTACTCTGTATTCCAGTTTTGTGCATGCATGAAAAAAATGAAGCAGGTTTTTGCAGGAGGTGGACACAATAACACCTGCCCAATGTGATGCAGTCCAAAACACTGATTCTGTGAGGTGTTGATTCAGTGTCGAAGGTTAATTCCTGATGTCACACTTGGTGGTGGTGTTGTAATGAATATATATTGCATGATGCCTGTGTTATGTGGTCTTCCTACCTCACACCCATGCTTGTTTGCACACTGTTTTGTTCCTTTTGTAGTAAGTTTTGATGAAAGAAGTCCTGGCAGAACTGCAATTCTGCTGCTACATGACATCACATCTCCAACATTATTACCAGCACAGAAAGTGTAGCTAATTTGAGAAAGTACAGAAACAGTCTGTTACTAACTGATCATGGTCATTCATAACGTAGTAATATAGTATATTGATATATCTGATTAATATAATAGATGTATCGCAATAAAAGTGAGTGTGTGCTGCTTTGTTCTATCCACATTTCACTTTCTATCTTTCTTTTTACTTGTCTTTTTCAGGAGAAAGTGGTGAGGTACATAGGGAGGGGCCTCTGATAGTTCACTGTCAAAAGAAAGAGGGATCAAGAAAGCAAATGCCATATAGATAGAACTGATACTGTGGAAATTGAGCATTGGTGGCATTTCAAACTTTCAGAGTTAATTAATGCAGCACAAATACACTATATTGAAAGTCCAACTGTAGTTAAATAGCATTTTTTTGTCTGCTACAGCAACATATGTGCTCTGTAAATCACATGTCTTGTGTTCTTTTTTGAGAAAAAATCAGAAACCAAAAGGGAGAAATTTATGTTTTCTAGTTTTTGGTTTCATGATGGCGACCCCTGGTTTTGCATTAATTTTACAGTATATCATTAGGTATCCGTCTACATAGATGGAGACCTTATTTCGATACAGCCAATCAAATCTTGTATAAAGCATTAACAGCCGTGTCAGAGTCACTGCAGCTTAGTTTGTTGCACGAGCCACCAACAAACATTCACCGGGGAAAAGTACACTGCTAACGCAATGAGATAACTTCTGTTATGAATTGGCGCTATATAAATAAAATTGAATTGAATTGAATTAACGTCAGTTTGCAGGCTAGATATCTGATTAGCTGCTCAGCTGCAGCACATTAAACAGCATGTAAACGCACCTGCAAATGTCACTGTGGGCCAGTTAGATGCTGCTGTGGTTCTTACTCTTCAGTACCACTAACAACACGCAGTCTGCCCATTACATGTAGCTACAGACCAAGTTTGATTACTTTGTCTCTCGTTCTCCACGGTGTAACACCAGCACTCTGGCAGCCTGGCAGCCCCTGTCAATCAAACACAGACAGGGACACGCCCCTCCAGCCGGCTGAGATGAAAAGGAGCATTTCTGATATTTCTGATATTTCCCCAAAGACGTTTTTTATTCCTTTTAATAATAAAAAACTATTAACAATACATTTAAAAAACACGTTGACATTGTTTTTTACTACAAAAAGGGACGACTAAATGTGATTTCAGTTGGACTTTTTTGACAAAACAGTACAGGAGCATGACCCAAAGGACCCACTGAACACATTCAGCACCCTTGTGGTTATAAAATAAATATATTTCAAAACGAGTAAGCTTGGATGAAAAGGTTTTCATTTCTGAGAGATACAGTGTACAGCTCTCACATCCAGCTTCACACTAATGCAGTCATGTTGCTCTGTTAAATGTAAACTAGCTGAAGGCTTTTTCTCTGCTTGCTTGCTGTTTCTCTCTGTGTGTATGCTGGCGTTTGTGTGTATGTGTGTGTTCACAAAGTCCCAGACACCAGATGTTTAGAGTGGAGGGGAAGTGGAGCTGGCGCCATGAAGGGCAGAGGGCAGCGAGAAGGCACGCGAACTGAAACCACACACACTCCATACACACACACACACACACACACTTGGCACATTCCCCAGCAGTCTCTCCAACACATTCCCCCACTCTGCCTCTCCAGACCATCTGCTCCAACATACTTTGAAATAAGGAGGGGAAAAAACACAGTCATCATCAGCCTGTCAGACAGAAGCAGCTGGTGGAAAGAGATGGGGGGGGGTAGTGCATCTGTGTGTGTGTGTGTGTGTGTATGGGGGGGTATCTGGCAAGTTTGAAATGCATTTTTTTATTTTCTCAGAGCCACTCAGTCTGTGTGCACAGTTAGCAGGAAAAAAGACATTTGTTGCTTCATTGTGATTTTGCACCACCATAGGCCTGAGGTCACACAAACAGCAGGACAAATATCAGAACTGGAACCTGACTGGAGAAAAAACATGTTGTAAACGTCAATACTATACGTTGTAGTCGTAGTAGCAGTGGTGAAAGAAGTATATATTTTACTTAAAGAGGAACTTCACACTAAATTATTTTTTGCACTGTACTCATAATCTCATAGATGATTGTTGGTACATGATGTTGGTACATGTTGGTAATTTTTCCAACATTACACATATTGTGTGTAAAAACATATTTTTCTGCTCAAAATTAGCTTGTATGTATCTGGTTGGATTTGAAAGTTCAAGGCAAGACTATATAGGTATATTTCGTATGCTGAAGCCCCTCAACCATGGTAGCAGCTGCAAGTATAAATAGTGGAATACTGGCTGACTGTAGCCCCATTCTGTATGTCTCACACATGGCTGCCGGTAGTGTTAACAAGCACTGTTGGAGAGACAAAGTTGTACATTAAGAAAAGATAAAGCTCTGATAAACCCACTGTACACTACCTACCCAGCAGAAAACAGCAGACAGACACAGTAAGAGACCAGCTGGTGAACATAGTGGAAAATCAAGTAGCTAAAGAGCCAGATATTTCCCTCAGGAGCTGGAGACTAAAACAGAGCTAACAGAGAGAGTGAATATTGGACTTAGATTCATCAAGTGGACACAAACACCACTCCAATGGGATGATTATGTTGCTGTGTGTCTGCAGAGATGGAGCTAATTTGAACTACTTTATTTGAACTACTACTTATTTGAACTATTCTACTGCTGAAGTAGCAGAAAATGTCAAAATGAACAGAGTGGATTAGAGTGAACACTTTGTCCTGGTGACACTCTGTGCTCAGGTACACAACATGTTGAGCCTCCTGGGTTTGAATCCAGCTCTGGACCTTTGTCAAATCATCCCCTTCTCTCCCAGTACTTCCTGTTGATTAGTGCGCATGCGCCAACGTGCATGCTGCCTGTTGCCGTGGCTCTGTCTCGTCGTCTTACTTTTTCCAACTTTTAGCTTTCCTTTTTCTTCCAAACTTGGGTAACTTGTGTGTAAGTATAATTTAAACTACGCTCTTTACGAAAATGAGAGTAGAAAGTGTTTTAGTACTTTTTTTCGCCATGGAACTTCTTCTCCTGCTACTCGGTCAGGGCACCGCTGCAGATCAGCTGTTTGGCCGCATTGTTTACACCAGGGAACAGCTGATCGCACTGAAGCCGAGCGGCATGGCGCCCAGGACAACTGATGTCCCCACTGAGATCTGGAGGAGGACACACCGAGGATGCAGAGGTGGAACGAAGCGGCGAGGGAAGAGAGAGGGGTGCAGACAAAAGATACTTAAGAATAAGAGATTTAAGCCGTGTCTGCCTTCTCTCGTCATGGGCAACGTGAGATCACTGGCGAATAAAATGGACGAGCTAACAGTGTTAGCCCGGAGTCAGACGGAGTTCTGTGAGTGTAGTTTGATGTGCTTCTCAGAGACATGGCTACACCAGGATATCCCGGATCATAACGTTTCCATCGACGGCTTTCAGACTGTTCAGGCCGACAGGGATCACACCGGGAGCGGTAAGCGGAAAGGCGGCGGGCTTGCTGTTCTGGTCAACAACAGATGGTGCAACCCTGGTCATGTTACTATCAAGCAGAGTATCTGTAGCCCGGACATTGAACTGATAGCTGTGGGACTCCGGCCATATTATCTGCGAATATCTGTGAATTTTCACATGCCATTGTTGTGGCTGTTTACATCCCCCCCTCTGCTAACCCGGCATCAGCATGCAACGCCACAACTCCAGACTCAACACCCGAGTGCACTCATATTAATCTCGGGTGACTTCAACCATGTCAGTGTTTCAACAACACTGACTAATTTCACCCAGTATGTGAGTTGTCCTACTAGAGAGGAGAGGACACTGGACCTGCTGTATGCTAACGTTAAGGATGCATACAGCTCTTCCCCCCTCCCTCCCTGGGTAGGTCAGACCACAACCTGGTTCACCTCAAACCCTGCTATGTGTGTCATTAGTAGTGTGAAGAGGGCCGTTAGCCTGATGGCCAGTTGAGGGGGGAATAGGACTCTCCCAGGAAGATGGAGGAGGGGGGAGCAGAGTACTCAGAGGAGCTTGAGGGCCGGCAGCAGCTGAGTTAGAGGGGTGCCGAATCTGTTAAAGAACAGATTAAGTTCGTTGGACCTGTCCAAGCTGCCTTCAACTCCTCTGCTGCCAGTCGGTCTGAAGCCAGTGATGGTCTTCATGCCGCTCCAGACCTCCCTCATGTTGTTCTGCTGGAGTTTCCGCTCCAGCTTCCTCCTGTACTTCTCCTTGGCCTCCCTGATCTTCACCTTCAGGTCAGCCTGGATTGCCCTCACCTCCTCCCTATTACCATCAGTAAAGGCCCTCCTCTTGGCATTCAGGATGTCTTTGATGTCCTTTGTTACCCACGGTTTGTTATTTGGATAACAATGGATCATCTTAGTTGGGACATTGCAGTCCACACAGAAGTTAATGTAGCCAGTAATGCACTCAGTAAGCCCGTCAATGTCCTCTCCATGAGGCTCACAGAGTGCATCCCAGTTTGTCACCTCAAAACATTCCTGCAGTGTCTCATAGGCCTCCTCTGACCATCTCCTCACTGTCCTTGTGGTCGCAGGCTGCCTTTTAACCAGCGGCACATAGCAGTGTTTGAGATGAACCAGGTTGTGGTCTGACCTACCCAGGGAGGGAGGCGGGAAGAGCTGTATGCATCCTTAATGTTATCATACAGCAGGTCCAGTGTCCTCTCCTCTCTAGTAGGACAACTGACATACTGGGTGAAGTTAGTCAGTGTTGTTGAAACACTGACGTGGTTGAAGTCACCCGAGATTAATATGAGTGCACTCGGGTGTTGAGTCTAGAGTTGTGCTATGGCGGTGTAAATGCCAGGTCAGCAGAGGGGGATGTAAACAGCCACAACAATGGCATGTGAAAATTCACGTGGCAAATAATATGGCCGGAGTCCCACAGCTATCAGTTCAATGTCCGGGCTACAGATACTCTGCTTGAGAGTTACATGACCAGGGTTGCACCATCTGTTGTTAACCAGAACAGCAAGCCAGCCGCCTTTCTGCTTACCGCTCCCGGTGTGATCCCTGTCGGCCCGAACAGTCTGACAGCCGTCAATGAAAACGTTGTGATCCAGGATATCCTGGTGTAGCCATGTCTCTGAGAAGCACATCAAACTACACTCACGGAACTCCGTCTGACTCCGGACTAACGCCATTAGCTCGTCCATTTTATTCGCCAGTGATCTCACGTTGCCCATTACGAGAGAAGGCAGACACGGCTTAAATCTCTTGTTCTTAAGTCTCTTTTGTCTGCACCCCTCTCTCTTCCCTCGCGGCTTCGTTCCCCCTCTGCATCCTCGGTGTGTCCTCCTCCAGATCTCAGTGGGGACATCGGTTGTTCCAGGGCGCCATGCCGCTCAGCTTCAGCATGATCAGCTGTTCCCTGGTGTAAACAATGTGGCCAAACAGCTGCTCTGCCTAGTGCCCTGACCGAGTAGCAGGAGAAGTTTCATGGCGAAAAAAAGTACCAAAACACTCTCTACTCTCATTTTCGTAAAAAGCGTAGTTTAAATTACACTTACTCACAAGCTGCTCAAGTTTTAAAGAAAAAGGAAAGCTAAAAGTTGGAAAAAGTAAGACGACGAGATGGAGCAATGGCAACAGGCAGCATGCACGTTGGCGCATGCGCACTAATCTAAACCTGCTCTATAGGACAAGTGCAATGAGATAACTTCTGTTATGAATTGGTGCTATATAAATACAACTGAAATGAACACTGAGCTTGTCTGTGTGTGTGGTTGTTAAAGTGTGGTGAGCGCAGGGAAAGATTTCTGTAGTTAACCTCTACAACCCTGGACTACAGTTGGAGGAAGAGAAGCTGGAAGGTATAATGAATTAAGTCGAGCTAACAGTAATATGGGCTGGGGATTTTAATGCACATAGTGCAGTTTGGGGGAGTAGAACACGAGACAGAAATGGAGTTGTGATGGAGGATTTTCAAGACAAACACAGACTTGAAGTATTAAATGGTGACCAATAAGTGGTTCCAAGTCAGTCAGGCAGCAAAGTCATGCATAGACTTAAAATTCACATCACATCGCTTTTGTGGGGGATTGGGATATAATGAACAGATACACTATGGGAAGTGATCATGTTCCAATATTAAGCCGGTTTGGTAGGACGCTAGTAAAAGACTGTATAAAGATGGACGACGCGTCTCCATTTCCTCCCACTGTACAAAAATGAAGCCAAAATATCCTGGATACGGGAGCTGCCATCTTGTGCTGGTGACGTCATTTGGAGCCAGAGTCTGTGCAGTAGTGATCAGGGTTGGAGCCACGGTATAGAGGTCCCGCCCACACCCCTGGCTGACTCAATCGTGAGCCAGCCTCAGCTGTCAATCATGATGTGAAACCCCCATTTTATAGCATCAAATAACTAATTAAAACCAAACTTATCAGAAAAATATACACTTGAACATACATCAGTGTGATAAGAACTACCTAAAATGACAGAAATTATTTGACGTGTACTTTGAGTTTTTAATTTGGCTTATGTCCCATCCGCTAACATGGAGGGGGCGGGGTAGCTGTCATGTCATCCATCTTTATATACAGTCTATGGTACAGACAGACTAGTGTATTCTTGAGAAACACGGATATTTTGTCCCTTATCAGAGTGGCATTAGGCTTGGACAATCCACTATGGACTCCGCACTAGTGCTAGATTTGGACATCAGGGAGGCTCTAGCAAATAAAGAAACAGTAGTGGATGTATTTCTTGACATTGAGAAGGGACATGATATGTTGTGGAAGGACGGTCTAGTGACAAAGCTATATGATGCTGGGGTACGAGTTAGGATGCTAAACTGGATCAAGAACTTTCTGAGTTCCCAGTTTTGTTTAATATAATGACCAGTTATATTTTTTTAAAGTGAGAAATGGTTTTGGTGTATTGCTATTTGCTGATGATGGTGTCATATGGAAAAGAGATCGAAATTTAGACCATATTCATAGGCAGCTGCAACAGGCATTGGATAAAGTAATGACATGGACAGAGTAATGGGGTTTTAAAATTTCAGTATGTGGCCTTTGGTTTTAAAAAGCATCACAGCAGAACCTCAAGGCTATATAAGAAGCCTATTGAAAGACTTAAAACATTCAAATTTCTGGTTGTCTGGTTTGAGGAGAGAATTATATGTAGAGGGTATATGTAGAGAAGACAGTTGCAAAGTGTGAGAAAGTCATTAATGTCTTACGATGTCAAGTAGGATCTGACTGGGGAGCGGATAGAGGAACATTAATGATGATATACAGGGCAATCATAAGATCTGCAATTTATTATGGGTGTATGGCATATGGGACAGCAGCTTCCTATGTTCTAAAGAAGCTGGATGTGGTGCAGGCTGAAGCACTTCGAATATGTGGCGAGGCTTTTAGAACACCTATTAATGCTCTTTTAATTGAAATGGGGAAAACCACTTTAGAGCTGAGAAGGAGCAAATTGTCTCTGAACTATGAGTCTAAGCTACAAAGTTATAGGTTCTTAATGCTAAGTGTTTGTTGAGGCAGCACTGGGAACTTATGGAAAGGGGTGAAATTCCATGGATGACACAGCACGGGAAGTGGGAGTGAAAGATTTGTCGATGGGCCCGGCAGTGCGCTGGCCACCCTTTCCACCATGGCTTTTGCCAATGTAGACTTTTCCATATTAGACGAATCAAGAGGAAGGATGCAGGTGATCCTGTAACTTTAGTTAGTGACCATCTTAAAGAACAACAAAGGCAGGTTTTATTTTTCAATACAGCCAACATTGAAACACACATCAAATATAAGAATGGGCAGAATGGACAATGTGGTAATGTGTGTGTAATAACTGTGCACCGAATAAATGGACTGGCACTGGTTGGTAAGCACCCAGATGGAAAATCCATCTGTGGAAAGGCAGAAACTGTGAATCATGCTTTGATGGAATGCACCAACTATCACACAGAGAGAAGCCTCATGCAAGCGGAGCTGTCAGAAATTGTTACACATAGTTACAGCTCATTCATTGAAATCAATACTCATTGCGAAACATTGTGGAATAACCAAAACCGTACTTCATTTTCTCCATCGCACTGGACTCTACATAAGGATTTAACTCAGTCAATGGAGTTCTAACAAATTACCTGTGGAGGGCAGCGGTGCGCCTTTACTGTGTCTAGTCTGCCGCAAGTTTCATCATCATCAGAAGAAGAAGGTATCAATAGTGGTATGAATTATCCATTACCATAGATATCCTCAAATAACACAGAAATAAAATGTCTGAGCGTGGCCTGTTTGTCGAGTGATTGTGTGCTTTTATATGGGTATTTGATTACTGTCGATTGTATTGTTTGATAAATTTCATTTCATTTTCTGTGGTTGAAGTATATCATGTGTTGTGTATTTTCTATTTGTTGCCTGTAGATTCCAGCCATGACTTTAACCAACGCACAATAAACAACATAGACCTCCATTCATACAGTTTCAATTATGTATATGATAATGTGTATACTGTGTAATACACTTTTATCATTTTAATTTCACCACAAATATGTATACTGTAATACTCATATTGTCATGTATGAAGTTATACTATCAATACTGAATAACCTGATGAGATCCTTGGCAGTAACCAACCCTACGGTGTCACAACACGATGTGTAAACATGTCCTAACAGTGTGTGGGATGTGAAGATTTCTGCATTTCTTCAAAACTTCCCCAATAGATGTTTAAACCAGGAGCTGTCAGAACTGAGATCAAAGCAGCCTGCAGTCAATCTCACAACGGTCAGTGAACTGTTTTAATGGACTCCTCTTTGTGTTTCAGGAGTGAAGCTGATAGCAGTGGACAGGTCCAACACATAAACCTCTAACAAAACTATGAGGATGCAGGACGCTGGGAGGACAAATGACGAGATGAGGATCAGAGAAAAGTTGAGGAAATGGATAAATAGAAGAGTGAACAGGAGGATTTATACATTTTTTTCATGAACTGCTCTCACCACACATTAGTAGATGAACTAACATCAAGGCCCATGAACAACAGCTTACTAAAAGACGGAGATGCAAACTGATGTAGGGACTAAAAGATTCAGCAATCAGCAATAATCTCCACTTATATGCATACAGCTACACACATTACATTACTGTGCTCCAATTCTGTATTCTCCACTTGGTAATCCCTTGTCAATACCATGTTTAAGTATGTATTTCCTGGCAACACTCACTTCTGAGCTGGCAAAATCATCATGAGCAGGACACTCGTCTGGCAGCAGGTGTGTAAAAAGCCAAACAGTCAAACTGCAGATATTCAGAAAAGTCACTGCAGTTCAAGCAGCCCATTCATTCAGAGGTTTTTAATACTAGACGTTTGTTTTATAGTTTATAAGCCTGTTATATTTCAAAATATTCCAATTGTGTTTATTCAGTACAAATAAAAAAATATTTTAAAACTGATTACTCCCACTGTGATTTTTCACAAACAATACGCTGATACAATAGACCTACTATACATTGTATTTCTCTCTATGTGGATTAACATTAATGCCACAACAAACAGTTATGATCAACAAAAATATTAAAGGTACTACAGTGATTTAGTAGTAGTAGTAGAATGGCCAGATCTGTGCAGCAGAGGGTGAGATATGCTGACTTTTAGTCCATAGTATGAGTCAAACTCCAAAAACACTGGATCCACTGGATTTCCCATAATACAACTCTGTGGCATCTTTCATTAGAACCTCCCTGCCTGATAATTGCCCATGTCTTTCAAACTCCCTGATAACATCACTGTGACATCATTCTGGTTATTTTCTCAGTCTCCTCCAGAGCCACAGAGGACACTAGACAACTGTTTGATGACTGGTAAACTGATCTTTAGGAGTAAAATTGGTGCCCCTTTAAGAGTCATGTAAATATTAAAATATGGTGATTTGTTCATGCAGGAGCATGATGTGCATGGGTGGCAATATGGATAGTGGTTTTAAAATGATAGAAAAACAGATATCACCACACAGGTGATGATTCTGGCTCAGTAAAGATTGCTACTCTTTTTGCATAAACCTAAAGACACTTCACATACACACATGCATATATCATTGTAAAGCATTAAAGGTACAATTTTATTTGTAACTAAATAGGTGTTAACTGTGTGTTGGGTTGGTGTTCTTACCTGATTTTACTAATCTAAGCATAAAAAGTTGAATATTATGCCTGCTTCATAGATGTTTAAAAAGAGAAATACATTTTTAATTCACATACAATTTCTCCAACAGCCTCAACATTTGGAGCTCTATTTTCCTGAAATAGGGTGCAGTCACAAACAAAAAAGGTTGTCACCAGCGCATTTTTGCAATTTTGGTGACCACAGGCATTGGCGCAAACCATGCGCAACGTGGAAGAGAGGCTACATACATTATTAGTAGGAGGAATACAGAATGAACAGGTGGAGCTTCAGCCATGACCAATCACATGAGCTCCTCTCATCTCCATTAAAAACAGTAACAGGTGAAGGGGGGGCTGAGAGAGACAAAAACTTCAGCTCCATGAAGCACCTGAAGTTCCAGAATAAAATAATTCACAACAATAATAATATATATCCCCAAATATGCTGTCAGTGGTAGAATAAACAGACATCTGGGCAATGCTGGCACCTCAGCTGCTGGAATATCGTGGTTACATTGTGCAAATGTTGCCACCGGTGCTGCGGAGGCTTGTTAAAGAACCAACAGCACACAGCTCTCCTTCAATGTTTTACTAATGATCTGCAATCACAGTATCAACAGGACAAGGTTGATGAACCTCAGTGCACTCTCACATAAACAGCTTTCTCTCTGAGAATGCATAACATGAAATCCAATAAAGCCCTTGCCACAACCCTCTTTCACATTGTAGGTTAAGCAGGAACATATACATTCAACACTGTCTCATATACCAACATATATTGTCTGGTTTGACCAGTCTGCCTGGCACAGAAGCGAATAGTACAGTTCCCATATTGCTGCGACAACAGAACGTGGCACAGCACAGAGGGGCAGAAACTTCAAAGGCTATCTTGTTGTATTTCAAATACTACAATGCTACAAACTATACAGAATCACAGTTTACACAGAGCTGTTATTTTACTCTCAATCCACATCATATAACCTGAATTGTATGTGCAACACATTGTTACCGTACCCGTTTCTCTCAGTCTCAAGCCCAAACTGAGAGGGAACGGCACATGTGCCCATACCAATGTGCAACAGGTGACTTTGCATTTAAGATGCTTAAGAAATTACAGCGTAACTTATATTGACTGTATTAACCTCTTTTCAATAAACACAGAACAAGTGCCCTTAGTATTGTAAACATTAATGGAAACTTTCAATTCATTTTATTTATATAGCGCCAATTCATAACAGAAGTTATCTCATTGCACTTTTCCTATAGAGCAGGTCTAGACTGTACTCTTTATAGTATTATTTACAGAGACCCAACAAATCAGAATCAGAATCAGACCCCACCATGAGCAAGCACTTGGTGATAGTGGCAAGGAATTTTAAAATAGTAATAATGTAATGGTAGTGATAATATTATTAATAATAGGAATGACAGTCATAGGAATAATAATGACAATAATAGTAACCAAGCCAATAACAACAACTGTAGTAGCAGTTGTCGAGCAGGAACACGGGGGCTGCAGGTGGCCCACAACCACAGATCACCTTACATTACACCACCAGCCCGAACCGTCGACACAAAGCAGGACAGCCGGTCAGTTTGGGTGAGCCGGTGCCCAAATGTGTGAGAGTATGACTGTGATTTGTAGACTTTGAAATGTATGGAAATCTGTGTTTAAGTATGGAAAATGTATGAAACTTTATTCTTTGGTATACATGTAACAAAAAGCACAAAAACCTAAAACCAAAACCAAAAAAACCAACTGCTTTTATTATGTTCAGTTCTGGTTTATCGGTGAAGTGTATGAACTACACTGCAGACTGGAGTCTCTGTTAACAGTAAACAGACAGATAGATCCGCGTTATATACACTCGTCTCCTCTATGAAACGTCTGTATCCTCACTGCGCTGCATTATTAGAAACCATGAGGAACTGGTGGCGCTGTCTCTCCCTCTTCATCTCCTTTCAGTTCTCATGCATTAGTTCTGAGTTGTTGACTGTGCGGTTGTTGTGGTTGCTTTGACACACAGTATGTTGCTGTCTGCTGTAGTGTTAAACGTTCTCACATTGCTGTAAATTGTTGTTATTAACTATTAGATATAAGTTATCCTGGCCATTCAAATCAACTGAAAAAAACATGAATATCACACACCATTTAGTATGACGTCACATGGATTGACCTTCTCTCAGCACATCTAACTGTGACTGACCTCCAGCGTCCCTGGTTTTGAGAAGGGCCCTTGCGACAGTCAGAGGTAGAGTAAGAAATAGTTTAATAGCTGTGGCTACATCAGGCACACTTGGTAATAATGAAGTGGTGCTTGGACTGTGGGGGCTGCGGGGGTATGTTTTACAGGGTTAAATGCAGAGAATTAATTTCACTATCCTATGTATGACTGTGTATGTGACTGAAAAGGTAGCGCAAGAGTTAAGTTAGCAACTATTACTGTCCTCTCCTAGAACATGTCTGCAGCTCTACTCTGCTGCTCCTATACTGTAAACCTATATGCTGCAGGTTGGCATGTATAAAGAATTGAAAAATAAATTCCCTTGCAGGGTCTGATGGAATGACAGCTCAAAGATTGCATTTGTCCATGGTGTAGTCACAGGCAATGATTGGAAATTAGCCTTTTTGAAAAGTAGAAACTCAGCTGTTTGTGTGGCAACAGTAAAAACTGACATGCAGGCGCATCTTCTCCAATGAACACTCAGCCGCACGTGAACCTTTTAAGCATTTTGATAATAAAAGCAGTTGGTTTTTTTGGTTTTAGGTTTTTGTGCTTTTTGTTACATGTATACCAAAGAATAAAGTTTCATACATTTTCCATACTTAAACACAGATTTCCATACATTTCAAAGTCTACAAATCACAGTCATACTCTCACACATTTGGGCACCGGCTCACCCAAACTGACCGGCTGTCCTGCTTTGTGTCGACGGTTCGGGCTGGTGGTGTAATGTAAGGTGACGTGTGGGGAATATTTTCTAGGCCCCTTAATAGCAGTTGAGCATCGTGTAAATACCACAGCCTACCTGAGTATTGCTGCTGTGTGGCCACAGTGGAGCCATCCTGTAACAGGATAACTGTTCTGAGGGAAAAGGGAGTTCCTAGCCACTGTTCGAAAGGAAATGGACTGTACTTGTATAGCGCCTTTCTAGTCTTCTAGCGCTTCACACACCACATATCACATTCACCCCATTCACACACATTCATACACTGACTCATAACTGCTGATCAGTTCAAGGAAACTAACTAATCAGTCACACACACTCACACCCCGAAGTCACAGCCCTCGGGAGCTACTTGGGGTTCAGACTCTTGCCCGAGGACACTTCGACATGGGGGCCGGGGGAAGCCGGGATCGAACCGCCGACCTTCTGATTGGTGGGCGACCCGCTCTCTATACTTAATAAAGTGGCCATGTCTGTTTAAATCCACACGTCAGCTTTCCCAGCTAACCTGCCCTGGTGTCACACAACATTAAACACAGTAGGTGTCACAGGTGGCTGACTTATCTTGGTGATGCTTCGATTTGTTCACAGCTGTCATGCTAATGTCTCGAAACTCGTGTGGGGATGATTTATTGATGGGACAATGTTATGAGTTTCACTGCTTACAGTCAAAGTACCAAAGGACATATGGCACAAGGTGATGAAAGAGGTGAAAGAGAGCACAACGGAGGACACAATATCAGAATGTAAAAAAAGTCTTGCTTACTTTATCTGCTCTTTTTTCCATATAACTTAGTTTTAAAGGAACTCCCTGACGTTCAGGGAAACGTGAGTGTTTGCGGTCTTACGTAGCTCCAGATGAGAGGATCGATGATCAGTTTCATGTGTGTGACTGCAGGTCTGAGGTGTGTGTGCGTCCGCTGCAGAGACGGCAGGAGGAACTGCGGACATACAGAACACTGACGTTCTGCTCAAGTCTGTCTGTCTGTCTCTCTGTCTCTGTCTCTCTCTGTCTCTGTCTGTCTCTCTCTCTGTCTGTCTGTCTCTCTCTCTCTCTGTCTGTCTGTCTCTCTCTCCGTCTCTCTGTCTGTCTCTGTCTCTCTGTCTGTCTCTGTCTCCCTCTCTCTGTCTGTCTGTCTGTCTGTCTCCCTCTCTGTCTGTCTCTCTCTCTCTGTCTGTCTGTCTCTCCCTCCCTCCTCCCTCCCTCCCTCCTCTCTTCCCCCTCCCTCCCTCCCTCCTCTCTTCCCCCTCCCCTCTTTTTCCCATGGATGTTCTCCTGCATTCGGTCTTCATGCTAACCTCAACGCATTCTGGACGTCTCCCTACTGATGCACAGAGATCAGGGTAAACGATATCATGCCTCTCATGTCACTGTGGGTACAACAGACGTGCATATCTCCCAAAATGTCCCATTGATCATGCCACAATGACACCATGCTGAGGTTCAAACCAAATGGTTATCAGAGTTTAATCATTACGCTAAATGATCACTCACAGAAAGCACAGAACAGGCAGGTACATAACTGAGTCCAACGTCCTGTCCACCCCTCCTCTCCCAGAGGTCTGTTGCTGAATGGTAAAACACACCCCCACATTATTTCCAGAGGAAAAAGTCACTTTGGATCTGTATGCGGGCCTTGTCAGCGGACCACACAGATGTCCAGTATACAGAATTTGGCTCGACAGGTGGGGCACGGGACTCTGCTGGACAACCAGGTCTCAGGTCTTTGCTGGTCTTGGCGGCTGGCAAACCATCGTCCCAGACAGGACAGACACCACATGGGTCTGCAGAAACACTGCTGGCACTCATTATCAGCTCCTATAACACACAGCAGTCACAGAGTCAGAGGCACAGTCACATTAACTAACACACACACACACACACACACACTCTTACCTTCTACGTGGCAGAGTCTGAGCAGCTTGGTGTTTGCGGGAACCTGCATACAGCCGATACAGGGCTCCATCTCCTGCGTGTGGACAGAGAACATTCTTCTGAGTCCTGCTGCGTGAGCTTTTCAGCACAGCAGTTGCATAAACACACACAGTAGTGTACCTGTCCACTAGGGAGCGTGTACCGCTGATTGAGGTCCACCTGAGCTCTGAATGTTTCCAGGAAGAGTTCACTGATTGTTTGGTGGATCACTACATTGGCAGAGTTTCTGATGGGAGCATGGAGCTTCTCCCTGAGCTCTGCATACTCTGTGGAGTTGAGCCTGGAAACAGTGGAAAAGTCACTTGGGTTTTTGGGACATGGCATACGGTGTTTTGTCCTGAGCGCTCAATACCAAAAGATGATGTAAACACACACACACACACACACACACCTACCTGATGTCAAAGGGTCTGACAGCAGGGTTGATGCTGTCCACTCTCAGGGTCAAGATCTGTGCGGGGGAGGCTGAGTCTGGACTCAGCTGGTGCTGTCTAGACTCCGTCACTGTCACATGACATTCCCTCTGTAAGGCCATGTAGACGTGATAGGTGGTCACCTAGAGAGGCAAAGAAGGTCGGGCATGTGGATGAATGGAAATAGTTGTCTTTGGCGGATTTAGAATCCATTCAAAATGAAAACAGTAAACGGGACACATCCACTCTGATGAAGAGGAGCTTTAATATTAATGGACTTGCAGGGAAGCTCGTACTGGTGTTGAGCCTCACCACGTGTGGAGAACAAAGACGGGGGCCTACTTGGAAAAGGTGAAACCTTGACCAAGACGCCTGAAAGGGAAACAAAGGCCAAACAGTAAAACAGCGCCAAATCTCCCCCAGCCGTTAAATCAAACTCAGACGCGAGATTTCAGCTTGAATCCAAACACTGGATTTCTACTGGACGAACCGGCAGCCAGAGTGCAGGGAGTCCTGGCCCCCGCCACCACATCCACACCTCCGTAAAGCCGAGCGCATCAGTCTGCTCGCCGTCTTTCCACTGTGACCTCGGTCGCTTCAGGGGAAAACATCACGTGAACTTTAACTCCCGAGGAAAAGTCTTATCTCGCTGGACGTCTTTGTTTTTGCTGAAACACTTTTGACCGATTGTTATACTCACATGACGAACTTTGCCTGCAGAAGGAAGAGACACTTCCCTCCGCTGCCTCCCGAAGGAAGAGTTCCGCCGCTGGACCCGCCGACAGCGCGGACCCGGCCACGTCAGGATCTGAGCCTGAGAGGACTCGGCCGGACAATCCGAACGGACCGACACATTCAGTCGCTGTCGAGAGCGATCTCAGGGAAGAGGCTTGTGTCTGGGCAGAGAGAGGTTTCTAACGGTTATTTCAGCCAAGCTTCATTGCTGTCAATTGTGCTTTGCATTAGTGTGGGAAGGAACGGACCGCCGCGTCCCGTTTGGCTGCGCTTTTCTTTGTTCCATTGTGCATGGGTACCACACCACTGGGCCGCTGTGAGTTTTAGCCACTGTGGAAGCCAGTAACTGCTTTATCAGACCAAAGTCCAGTCACACGGCTGCTGAATGGGTCTGCTGCCGGGTTCCTGTGTGATAAGGGGACAGCTATTGTCTTACGTGACATTTGAGACTTCTGGTGCCTTACTCTGCGCTTTTCTTTCTCTCTCCTCTTCACTAACCAACACACCTTTACACGTACATATACACACTTACACACACACTTCAAATGACCCGGTGGTAGAATAACTCGTTACGCTCCACGCCATTTTGGCTCTGCCCCTTTGTTTCAGATTTGCGGGATTAGACGATAGTGGTTGTTGGCTGAAGTTACTGATTATTAATCAGTGCTGAGGTTAAATAAACACTATTGTATCTTTTAAAGAGCAGTTGCCTGTGGTTAGTGTGTGTACGTGTTGTGACGGTCAGTGCTGGATCTCGCCCTTCACTGTTCACCATTATTAATGTAAGATGTTATTATTATTAATGTGTGATAGCTGTCCCTTTATCACTCAGTAAACCAGCAGTAGACTTTCGTACAACGGCCGTGTTACTGGACCTTAGTCTGATAAAGCACAGTTATTAGCTCCCACAGTGGCTAAAGCTAACACGGGTAAAACGGCCCAACAGCGTGGTACCGATACAAAATGGAACGTGCTAAACACAAAGAAAAACACAGCAATTTGAACTCAGGTGTCCGTCACTTTTGCAAAAAGCAAAGCACAGTTACTTAGGTATATTAATACAGTTATAAAATCTCTCTGCTCAGACACAAGCCTCTTACTTGAAATTGCTCTCGGTTAGCGACTGATGGATGAGTCAGTTTATTTTGAGTTGTCGGTGGAGTTTCTCTCAGGCTCGGACGCTGATGAAGCCGGGTCCACTGGCGAAACTGTTCCTTTTCGGGGCAGCAAAGGGGTTGACGTCGGTAAGGAGACGGGCTCAGCGGCGATCTCAGTCAGTCCATGTCTTCTCCTTCTGCAGGTACAGGATCATTATGGGGAGTAAACGATCAGGATCCAAAAAGTGTTCAGCAAACACAACACAAACACTCATCCAGCGAGTTCAGACTCTTCCTAGGGAAATTAAAGCTCACGTGAGAAGCGTCTGCTTATGGTAACGGCTGTTACCGTGGAGAGAGACGTGATGTGCCTCCGTTAGTAAACGGGTTAGTAACGAGATCTTATCTCACTTTCACGTTCAGGTGTGAATTAACAGCTGTGTCGGCTTGGTGCCTTCCTATTGTCTGTTCTTTGTTTCTCAGTCAAGCGTCTTAGCGAAGGCTTTGGCCTTTCCAGGTAGGCCTGTCTTTGTCCCTCACACATGGTGAAGATCTGAAATGACTGTCAGTCATATTGGACCTCCGTCTGCTCTGGTTCAGTGTCGTGAGAGAAAATGTTTGCTCACATATGTATGTAGAGCCAAATACTACATAAATAAACTTAGCATTATTTGGGCATGGAGCCTCAACTGGGGGAAACTGGACTTTTCCCAAACGCCTGTAGAACTCTGACAACTTTAAATGCATGTCCTCCTGTACTCCTTCCACATCAACAGAGAAAGGCTGTGAGAACACGTTCATTTCCTTCTCAATGGCAGCCAAATCTTGAAAGCGCCATGATCGGTGATTTGAGCACAGTCACATATTTCCCAAAAATGTTGGTGTTTGGAGTTGTCTTCAGTGATTTGCCTTTCAAAAGGTTGAAACTTCACAATAAATGATTTCATGTGGGCATACATTTGCCCAAGGTTTCCTTACAAGCTGTGAGGTCTGCCAAACACTCAGGGTTGATCAGTTTAAAGAGGTTTTGACCTTTTTCTTTCAAATAAACATTCAATGTCAGATCTCAGTGAATAGAAGTGTTCCAGAACTGTCCCATGACTAAGCCAGCGCACATCTGAGTGGTAGATTACGTCCCCGTATTGTGCATCACTTTCCGTCAGGAAAGCCAGAAACTCCCGCTGATTAAGTGCTTTTGATGCACCACAGTACTCATCACATCACCCAGATGGGCAGCTCCGTCGCAGAGTGCTTCCTGATGTATGATACTATGCTATTTAACGGCCTCTCCTCCAGACTGCCTAACTTTACCAGGGACGCCATTCCATGCTGCTCACCTGTCATGGCCATAGAGCCATCGGTTGTAGCTCAACACAATTTCCCCCACGGGAGGTTGACTTCATTGATGCCATCTGACAAGCAATCTACACGTGTGGTCATAACGACACCTAGCATTCATAATAAGAACTGCATTTTAATATAGCACACTGGCCAAATCGTTTCACTTTAAAATAACTCACGGGTCATACAAATGAAGGTGTCGAGCAGCACGTGGCCTGCGGGCCGTAGTTTGGACAACCCTAATTTATACCAATACAATGTGAACACAGATGAGAGGTTTTTTTACTCACCTTTAACACCCAGCTGTCAGTAACGATAACTCTGGCTCCAGGGGCCCCTGTAGCAAACTTATCTATGCGTCTGAACTCACTGTTGATGCTGGTTGCCACAGAGCCCCAGCTGGAGTGAGGAGGCTGTACGTGGGCCTGCAGGGTCCGGCTGATTGGATGGTTGTGCCAGCGACGGCGGGACCAGTAGATGACGAGCGTCCAGCTGGCCAACTGGAGGCAGAGAGAGAGGAGGAGAAATGCTCTCCAGCTGTCACTCACCTGCTGAAACACAACATGACAACGCAGCTGAGACGTCAGATCTTAACCAACATTTAAAGAAGCAATATGTAAGAACTGGCCACGTCTAACTTCAGTAGATATCTCTGCAACACAATACATAGACGTCTTTGACGTAACATCATAACTGTGATTTCTTCACATTCCGTTGATCATTTTAGTTCATTTTTGAATGATTCAAACCTAAATTCTTAGATAGCTTCTTTAACTACTGCCGACAAGTCAGTGTGGAGAACATCTGAGATGCTCCAGGAGAAGGACATATGCAAATATCTCATAAAGCATTGTGTCACATCACAAAGTCCCTAATTTTTGCTTGGTATATATAATTTTGACAAATCAATATATCGGTGCAAAATAATATCAATAAACAAAATACTGATTCTTGAAATGATGAGTATTTCTGTGTATTTACACAGCAGAAGACTCAAATACATGCACTGTGCGTTGACAGCCTGTAGTTCTCTTTTGCACCAGAGGAGTGACTTCAGTTAATACATTGCTGAGGTGTTTTGATTTTAGTCACAAATGAAACTTGGTTATTTCAACAGAGGAGAATAAATGATACAGTAGCTTTGTGTAACCTGGATGACCTGCAATTTTCTGATGTTAAACTCAGACAAAGTTGAAGTTATTGTACTTGGCCCCAAACACCTCCGAGACACATTATCTAAAGATATGGTTGCTCTAGATGGCATTGCCCTGGCCTCCAGCACCACCGTCAGGAACCCTGGAGTTATCTTTGATCAGGATTTATCCTTTAACTCCCACATGAAACTAACTTCAAGGACTGCCTTCTTTCACCTACATAACAATGCAAAAATCTGGCACATCCTGTCTCAAAATGATGCCGAAAAACTAGTGCATGCATTTGTTACTTCTAGGCTGGACTACTGCAATTCCTTCCAAAAGTAGACCGGGAGCCAGAGCCTTCAGTTATCAAGCTCATGAGAATCGTTCATTAAAAAGATTTGTTCAAAAGATTCATTCACTGACTTGTTCAGTGCTTGACCGGAGCTGCGACGGCGTAGTCCCAAACACCGAACTGAAACACAGCTGAGCGTTCAGTTCAGCTCGCTAACAAGTGAACGGAGACGGTCGTTCGTGAAGAATAAGCCAGTCAGCGGAGAATTTAGTTGGATAAAGATACCGTTTGCAAACTATTATGTACAGCGCGTATATTTTCAACTAATTATTAAATAAAATATTTAGTCCTACTTCCAGACTTCAGACATGGGAGGGAGGGAGAGGTGCGGGCTTGAGCGACTCAGCAACCGTCTATCACTCAGTGTAGTATGTTCAGTGGACGAATCAGTGAACATGCACTGTTCCCTCGCAGGGAAAGGATCTGTGACAGTCTCAGGCTCCGCCACCTGCGTTTCATACTGCAGGTTTCACCACGCATTGCAAACTACGAAAGGTGGTGGGATATAAATTACTTTTTTTTTAAATCAGGGATTGTCAAACATAACCAAGCTCAATATAAATTAAGTACAGGTGCAGCAGTTTTGATCTCTCTCATCATCTCTCATATTGTGTCACAACTTGGTCTCAGGCAGGCAACACAACAATGCAGCCCCTCCATAAACTCCATAAACAAACACTGAAGGTCCTGGATAAATATCTAATTCTATAAACCCTTATAGCAGCCCTCTTTTCAAAACAGTAACGGGGTGTGTGTGTGTTTCATGTTAACCTGAATGCACACTAACCCATGGGGACTTGTGTCACTGTGGGGACAAATACTGATACAGGTAGAGACTGCTTTCTCAGGGTTAAGACTTGGTTTTAGGGTTCAGGTTACGGTTAGGTTACGGTTAGGGTTAGGGTTAGGGTTAGGGTTAGGCGTTCAGTTGTGATGGTTAAGGTTAAGGTTAGGGTTAGGTGTTCAGTTGTGATGGTTATGGTTAAGGTTAGGTGTTCAGTTGTGATGGTTAAGGTTAAGGTTAGGTGTTCAGTTGTGATGGTTAGGGTTAGGTGTTCAGTTGTGATGGTTAAGGTTAAGGTTAGGGTTAGGTGTTCAGTTGTGATGGTTATGGTTAAGGTTAAGGTTAGGTGTTCAGTTGTGATGGTTAAGGTTAAGGTTAGGTGTTCAGTTGTGATGGTTAAGGTTAAGGTTAGGTGTTCAGTTGTGATGGTTAAGGTTAGGTGTTCAGTTGTGATGGTTAAGGTTAGGGTTAGGGTTAGGGAAAGCACTATGTCAATGACTGTCCCCCACGGGGATAGTGACACAAATGCGTGTGTGGCATTGTGCGCAGTAACATTAAATGTTATTAATACGCCTATGCATATAATATCAATCTCGTGTCATATCTAGATTGCAGTCCAAGACCAATGTTGTTGAGTCGTTGCAGCTAAATGTTTGCAACCTGAACGAGCTGTGTATTTGCTGTCTTGAACACACCCCATTCCTCCTTCGAGTGTATCCCTACACGTTCACTCCCAACTGACAGATCAGCTGAACTGACTGAGAAATGATCGATCGTTTCAGGAAGTGATTCAGTTCACTTTCTTCACCCACAAGATTTGTTCTTTGAACGAAAAGTTCGCGGACGACACAACACAATGTGTCTGAGATCCGCTGGCACTGATGCTGTGGAGTTGGCCAAAAGGAGAGGGTGACGATGAAAAACGTTCTGGATTTTTCTCTGCATGCCTCATCTCCCAAAGCTCTGCCTGAGGATTCTGATATCAACCTTTTTGTGAACCTCACCTCTTGAGAGTCATTCTCCCATAGTTTAATTTCTTATTTCCTGGATTCCCTGATTGTTTTTGTTTGTTTGAAATACTGTCCGCTACTGAAATGTAGCTGCTCCTCTTGTAACTGTGCGGTTATATTCCCTAAATATCTTTGCTAACCTGATTTTGCGTCTTTTTAAAATGATATGATTATTTAAGTATTCACCTGAAGTCCGCACCATCAGTGATGAGTGCATTTGGAGAAAAAAAACTGTTTTTATACATCCCACTACGAATGGACTAAACCATGTGCCCCCTTCGGAGGGGGGAGGGCCCCTGAGAGGCTCTAATATTATTTTAGAGACAAGAAGTAGTCTGTAAAACTATTTAGTCAGCCAATAATAACAGTTTTCTTACAAGTTAATAATGTAAAAATTCTAAACTGCAGATAAAAACATACTTTTAATTCCATGATGTTTAAGGGCCCTCCCCATGTTGAGGCCTTGGGTATTTAGTGCCAGTATTGCCCTCACTCTCTGCCCCTGAATCGAGTGCCTGAGTCTCTTTTTTGTTGGGTGTACTGAGCGGCACCCTTCACCTGCCTAACTCTAGGACGGATGTGCACACCACCATCTTTACGCAGCTCCACAGTAAATCTCACCAGTCATTACAAACTTTACCTACTCGGAGTTATGGGAAATTAAACAGCTAAGTGAGCGTCATGGAGTGTAATGCGTGTGCGCTGATAAATCTGCAAACGGACAGACAGACAGACAGACAGAGAGAGAGACAGGCTGACCTGGTGAACATATCCCAGGTTTTTTTCTGGAGCAGCGACACACATCCCCATGTAGTAACCTGGAGAGATGAACAACAACACGGACATAAGCAAAACACACATGATATGAACAATAGCACCAAGGACCCGTCAGAAACTGCCCCATGTTAGGCGCACAGCAGACCTGAACCATCCTGCCCCATACACAAACATGCAGCCCGGAGGACATGCGCTCGGTTCTCATGTGTTGCCTGTACATGGAAAGGACTTCTGATTCTGAACACAGTGGCTCTTGGCTTCACTGCCGGGGTGTGTGCATCCGTACTAGGTGAAGAGTGTCGGAAGTGAAGCTCAGTCCTGTGAATGTCCTACGTGTTCCAGAAGTAGGAAGACGGTGCATGAGAACTCCAACACTGTCCACCCCCCCAACATGTAGGTTTCACTGTGTGTATTGGCCGTCTGTACATATGAAGCTAGCAGAAGGTGTGTCCCCCCCCCCCAACCTAAACTAACGAGCTCTTACAACAAATGAAGTGAATGCTAGATTAGCCAACATAGCTAACGCTACTGCTGGTAAACTGTGCGCTGGCTAACTTTTCACTTTTCATAACGTTACTGATTTAGTTATACCCCTGTCCTTATATCTGTCTGAATGTTAGCTGTTACCTAAAGGCAGTGCGGAGTGGACCAGGACGGTAATGCTGGTCCTCCGGACGTGGTACTGGGTGAAGCCCACATCCTCACTCCCCAGCCAGGACGAAAACAGATTCTGGATGGTTAAACCGGCCGAACGGAACTCGTTGGGCGTAAACACGAAGCACAGCGAGAACACGATGTAGGCCAAAGTAAAAGTTAACTCGGGGCTCTCCATACTTTATTTAGCTTCACTTCTTCTTCTTCTTCTTCTTCTGCTTCTTCTTCTTCTTCTATTTTGATTGGCGGTTGGCAACCAGCTTGCAGGTGCATTACCGCCACCTACCGGACTGTAGTGTAGCACAGTAGATTGGCAGACAAATAAAAGACAAAAAATAGAACAAAACAAAAAAGAAAATACTTGAATTCTCTCTGTTAACCCTGTTTCCTTCAGGTATTTAATCAGGTGACTGTATATTCCCTACTGTGAAACTTAGCTTAGCTTTCTTTAATGCGGATGTCAGTTCCTTCCTCTCCTCCTCAGCCCTGCACTCCTGCAGCACATGCTGCACAGATTCAGGATGACCACAGTGTGTGCATCACCGTTGGGTGTTTACCTATTTTATGGAGTGTCTTAAGTCCTGAGATCAGTAATGGCTGCCTCTTATAATAATAATAATAATAATAAAACTTTATTTATAGAGCACTTATCAAAACAAAGTACAAAGTGCTTCACAACAAGAGAAATAATACCACATAAATACCACAGTGAATGACGAAATATAAATTTAAAAAAATACACAAAAGCAATAAAATAAGCAGCCAGTTCAGGTAAAATCAGGATCTGCTTTCAGATAAAAATGTGTTTTGAGAAGAGACTTAAACGAAGACTCTGACTCAGACAGCCTGATGTCTTCGGGCAAGTTGTTCCAGAGCCTCGGGGCCCTGATAGCAAAAGCTCTGTCCCCCTTAGTTTTCATCCTGGACTCAGGAACAGACAGGAGACCCCTGCCCGAAGATCTCAAACTACGTGAAGGTTCATAAGGGATTACAAGGTCTAAAATATAATCTGGGGCCAGGCCATGAAGAGCCTTAAAAGTAATCAACAAGATCTTAAAATCAATCCTAAAACCAACAGGGAGCCAGTGTAAAGAGGCTAAAACAGGTGTGATGTGGTCGTACTTCTTGGTCCTGGTTAACAGCCGAGCAGCTGAGTTTTGTACAGTCTGCAGTCGTGTCAGAGTTTTTTGATTAAGACAAGTGAACAGGCTGTTACAATAATCAAGGCGTGAGGAGATAAAAGCATGCACAACAGTTTCTGCATCACTAAGATTTAAAATAGATCGTATTTTTGCAATGTTTCTGAGGTGATAAAAACATGATTGGACAAGCTTAGTGATATGTTGCTCAAAACATAAATTGCTATCAAACAGGACACCAAGATTTCTTGCAACAGGCTTGATATGTTGTGACAGGTTACCAGTAGATGGCAGTATTTGTTTAGTGATGTGTTGGGGCCCAATAACAAGGATTTCAGTTTTATTTGAGTTGAGCTTAAGAAAATTTATCGACATCCAGTTTTTTTATGTCAGACAGACAGTCCTGCAGAGAACTCAGCATACTAAGGTCAGTGGGCTCGACAGGGAGGTACAACTGTGTGTCATCCGCATAGCAATGAAAAGAAATACCATGTCTGCGGATTACATCACCCAAAGGAAGCATGTATAAGGAGAACAATATTGGTCCCAGAATTGAGCCTTGAAGCACACCATACTTGATATGGGAAAAGGATGACATGAAGTTATTAATGCTGACACAGAATTTCCTTTTGGACAGATAAGATGAGAACCAGTCTAGTGCAGTGCCAGATATGCCCACCCAGTGCCTCAGTCTATCTAAAAGAATGCCATGATCAATTGTGTCAAAGGCAGCACTTAAGTCCAGCAGCACAAGAATTGAACACATGCCTGCGTCTGCATTCATTAAAAGGTCATTAGTGACTTTGAGAAGGGCTGTCTCAGTGCTGTGGTGTTGACGAAAGCCAGATTGGAACTTTTCAAAGGTATTATTGTTTTCCACAGCAGCAAGAAGCTGCTTAGATACAAGTTTTTCGAGAATCTTCGAAATAAAAGGCAATTTGGAGATTGGGCAATAGTTATCCAGGAGGGTGGGATCAAGCCCAGGTTTTTTAAGACTGGCTGGACACAAGCTGTTTTAAAGAAATCAGGGACGCAGCCAGTAGACAGCGAGCTGTTAACAAATAATTTGTAAAAGGGGCGCAATACAATCCATAACTTCCAATAAAAACCTAGTTGGGATTTTGTCCAGAGGGCTGGAGAACACTCTCATAAGCAACATGATGTCTGCAAGTTCAGGCAGCGTAACAGCAGAAAAATTGCTCAAAGAATCCCTGAGCGGGTGATCCACATCTAAAAAGGCAGGATTTGGGGTGATATCAGATCTTATTAACTCCACCTTACCAGCAAAGTGCAAAAGAAACTTTTCACAATCAGCATCACACTCAGCAGGGGCACAAGGAGAGGCAGGGTTAACTAACTGATCCACAGTCTTAAACAGGAATCTGGGGTTGTGCTGATGGGCAGAAATAAGTGCAGAGAAATGGCATGTTCTTGCATCCTTCACCATCCTATTATAAAGGCGTAATAACTCTTTCATGGCCACAAAGTGGACCTGGAGACCTGATTTCTTCCATCTGCTCTGCTCTTCTGCATTTCTTTTACAGCTTGAATACTGTCATTTAACCATGGCTGTTTTCTAGTCTTTGAGTTTGGTCTATTTTTCAGAGGAGCTATGAGATCTAAGGTTGAAGAACACAGGTAGTTAAAGTAATCAACCAAATCGTTGGTGTTGGAGGAATCGGGAAACACACTGCCAGGAGAAATGAACAGTGTACAGAATTTTGAGGCACTATGCTCATTAAGGACACATGTGTACTTAGAGCGGGATAATTCAGTACTAGCAGCCTCTAATTCACAGTTAAAAACAATGCATAGGTGATCGGATACAAACATGTCCCTAATTTCCCAGATGGGGTTTTCAGGCCCAGACTAAAGACTAGGTCTAAGGTGTGGCCACGGGAATGAGTTTGGCCAGACACATGTTGTTGAAAGTTAAAAGAGTTAGTGATATTTAAAAAAATCAGCAGCAAGGGCATTAGAGGAGTCATCAACATGAATATTAAAATCACCACAAAGAACAATTCTGTCATAATTTAAAACAAGACTGGATAAAAACTCAGGGAGTTCCAACAAGAAGGAGCCAGGTGGTTTAGGGGGGCGATAAATAATAGCAAATGTGACCGGGAGGGGGCCACCAAGTTTAAACATGAGCACTTCAAAGGAGGAAAAATTATTGCAAGCTATGAGGTTACACTAAATGCTTCCTATAGACAGTAACAAGGCCCCCACCTCGACCACAGACCCTAGGGCAACTAAAGCAGTCATAATCAGGAGGGCACAATTCAGCCAGCTGACTGCGATCACCAGGACGTAACCAGGATTCAGTTGAAAACATAAAGTCTAAATCTGTAGAATAGATTAAATCATTTAAAATAAACGTTTTGTTAGAGAGGGATCTTACATTGAGAAGAGCCATCTTAAAAAGTCTGTGCTGGGTTAGAGCTGAAGTTGAGACTGGAGGTAGGGTTCTGGCCCGGATCTTTATTAAGTTATTATTATTGCTGTGTCGGCTGTGTCTGGGTCTGCACTAAGGACCTATCCGAAATTACCAAAGGAATGTTAAAAGTGGCACTAGAGGGATCCGGGCTCCAGATAGCAGCACTATGATCAGTCCACAAGGGGGAGGTAGTGACAGCAGAGGGTGCGTGGCTGTTTTTGGTGGGCAGAGAAGATAAAGAAGAAGAGCGAGGGGAAACAGGTGATGTAAATAGTCAACTACTTGAGGAGGACAGCCCGAAATGAAAGCATGCTTTGCTGTTGAGCAGGTCAAAGAGGTGGATGAAGTCTGCTTTCGTCAGCTCCGATTGCTGACGGGCGGTGTCATTGGTGCCGACATGGACTATGATTTTCGTGTTAGTCGTCGGGAGTGCAGCCAGAAGTCCGGGGAGCTTTTCGAGGATGTCGGGGGTGGTAGCTCTGGGAAAACAACGTGTGACCGCATTAACGAAGCGGATATTCCTCACTATGGAATCTCCAACGATCAGCATAGTTGGGGGGATGAGAGGAGGCAGGGTCGGTGATCGTGGAGACCGCTGAGTTCCATCAGCCGTCCCTGGGATAGTTGTGGCCGGGGACTGCTGCGGCGAGGGGGCGGCGTCCTCCTTAGCAGAGGAGCGTGCATGTTTTTAAACTACTTTCCTAATTTAACATGATGTGCTTGATGGTGTTTGACTCCTGATGAAACTTGAAAGCTCAGAATTCTCGTTGCCTTTAGTCTTTAGCTTCCCTTTTTAACATTTGTTCAACAAAACTGAATGTTTTTCAAAGCTGACATATTCAATACAAGAATCTGCAGCTAGTCAATCTAAACTGATACAGCTGTGAGAGAGTTACTGTAGACAGTCTTTCCTTCAGACTGGAGTGTGCACAATGGTAAAAGGTGGTTCTTCTTTCCAAATGGTGGGACAGGAGGTGGCATGGTGGCTCTCCACCATATGTCACATTGCTAAATGGGAAAACATGCTTATTCAGAACTAGGTTGAACAAAGTGTCTGTTACTGTACCTTTGTAGGTGGAGCAAGATTAGCTGTTCATCAAAGTGAAGGAGGAAATTATTATAACAGATCCATGAACAGACTAGAGTAAATAAAAGATTACATTCATAGGTAACACACGGGTAGCTGCATGTGTAACATCAACTGTGAGAGTTTGTTTCAGAAAAGCAGAGGTGAAGGAAGAGTATCAGTCTACGTCACTACTTTACAAACACACAAAGGCAACATACCAGTAAAGAATCTTCTCCTCAAACAATGTGATGATGTGTAACTGTTGTAACATGGAAGCTGAGGTTATCTCCTTATCATTACAATCTGATATTAATGCTATATGATTATTACACATACAGTTTATTACACATACTGTAGGCGGCTACAGGCCGCCTGTCATCACCGGTGACCCGGATAATAAGTTTAATATCTGTCATCAGCAATAATTCCCCTGAGAAATGATTTCAGAATCAGAATGATTCTGATTCTGAAATAATTTAAATATAATCTTCCACTTTTTCGCTCTGTGCACTCGCTGTCAAAATTCTGATCCCTTTTTCCAGATGGAGTGAAATAATTGAATGAACGCATGATACACTGATTATACAGGTGCAGTGGTTTGATCTTCTCTTATCTTCCTCTCGAAGGGCATCTATAACTCATTCAGAGAAAGTGTGAGTCCAGTATTGTTCCTCACAGCCGTCAGTCAGCTCATTTTGCTTGTAAAGGCTCTCCTCGTCTCTTGCCACCATGGCCGGATTAACCTGCTAGGCAGCCCCAGGGCAAAATTGACTTGCTGGGCCCCTATGAACCCCGTTTCTCCCACTTCCTGTGCATAGGGTACAGTATTCTTATCATCAGAAATCATGTGGCCCAAGGTTTGCTGGGAGACAATTTGATTAAACGTTATATGCACGTATTGCATGTAAGGGCAATCAGTTTTATTTCTGCCTCGTCTGTTGTGTTCTACCAGTAAGAAACTGATTTTAATTGTTTGTATTGTTTATTAATACTTCTTTCCATCCAGTCAAAAACTGACGACTGACGTGATGACGTGCTGTGGTAAGCGTATTGCCTCATTTCCGGTCACCGGTGTTTGTGTGTTACTAGTAGCGTATTTCTGCTGCTCTAGCTCATCACAGTTAATTTTGTTTGATTCTTCATTACAGTGACAAACTATCCAAACTGTCCAGCAAACAATGTGGGCTTTGTAGATAATTGGCGGCTTTCTGGGGAAGACCTGGTCTGATTAGGAGATACGGCATTCATCCCACTTTGGATGGAGCAGCTCTCATATCCAGAAATCTGGCCGAGTTTATTCGTGGACCAAAACCTGTCGTAATGTACAATCAGCGAACCCAAAGATGCAGAACACAGATAGAGGGGTTAAATGACAAAGTCAATCTTTATTTGAACAACACGGAATCACTGGGAATGGGTCTTTCTCCTGAGTGGTATGTCCGGCGCCGTCCTCAGCAGCCTCAGGGGAAACAGTGAGCCCAGCTCTGGGGAAAATGCTGCGTGGATCCGGACAGGAAGCGGACCCATGGCGTGGAGACCACACAGGAGCACGCAGGGATCGGGAGGGTATGGTGGCTGACTATGACAAAACTATGACAACCCAGATTTGAGACCAGGAGGCAGAGTTGCAGTCCTACACGCTTCTCTGCGCTTCCAGAGCAGTTACCCACCCAAAACTCCTTAGTGACGGTGTGTGCCCCCCGACCACTTAAATTAACCGCTTTCTCTCTAAGATCCTTGAGAAAGCAGTCGCCAATCAGTTGTGTGACTTTCTAAATAACAATAGTTTATTTGAAGATTTTCAGTCAGGATTTAGAGTGCATCATAAAGGAACAGTACACACAGGGAGACTATATAACAAGGACAGATATCAAACTGCAGTGATCAAATGTCATCGGTTTGGATGCCCCACTGTGATTTGAGTTTGTTTCCATTTTTGACTAAATTTATTACTGAATCAGCACTTCCGTTTGATGCGACCAATCTGTCAGTCAATAAAACCACTTTGTTTTTACACTGCCAAAAAGTATACATAAAGGCATTTCTTTGTTATATGTCTTTATCTTTATAGATTATTTTGGGAACTTAGTTTTTTATAAGGGGTTTATCTTCCTATATTTTTCATTGTTATTTTTTCATGGCTTTTTTTATACTAAATAGCATTTTATTACTCAAATCTTTAAGCCAAAAATAAATGGGTCTCTGTAAGTAATATTATAAAGAGTACGGTCTAGACCTGCTCTATAGGAAAAATGCAATGAGATAACTTCTGTTATGAATTGGCGCTATATTAATTAAAATTTAATTCAATTGAATAGCACAGAGACAGCACTGGTGAAAATTACAAATGACCTTTAAATTGCATCAGACAATGGACTTGTCTCTGTACTTTTCTTGTTAGATCTGCTGCTGCTGCGTTCGACACCATTGACCATCACATCCTATTCAGGAACTGCACTAAGCTTGTTTAAATCCTATCTATCAGATCGATCTCAGTTTGTACATGTTAATGGTGAGTCACGGAGTTCCACAAGGTTCTGTGCTTGGACCGATTCTATTCACCTTATATATGCTTCCTCTGGGCAATATTATTAGGAAACACTCCATAAACTTTCATTGTTATGCAGATGATACCCAATTATATCTATCGATCAAGCCAGATGAAACTAACCAGTTAGCTAAACTTCAAGCATGCCTTAAGGACATAAAGACCTGGATGACCTGCAATTTTCTGATGTTAAACTCTGAAGTTGAAGCTGAAGTTATTGTACTTGGGCCCAAACACCTCTGAGACACATTATCTAAAGATATAGTTACTCTAGATGGCATTGCCCTGGCCTCCAGCAGCACCGTAAGGAACCTCTGAGTTATCTTTGATCAGGATTTTTTCTTTAACTCCCACATGAAATAAACTTCAAGGACTGCCTTTTTTCACTTACGTAATATTGCAAAAATCAGGCACATCCTGTCTCAAAATGATGCCGAAAAATTTGTGCATGCATTTGTTACTTCTAGGTTGGACTACTGCAATTCCTTATTTTCCGGCTGCCCAAATAAGTCCCTTAAGACTCTCCAGTTGATCCAGAATGCTGCAGCACATGTACTGACAAGAACTAGGAAAAATCATATTTCTCCAATATTAGCTTCTCTGCACTGGCTCCCTGTAAAATCTAGAACAGAATTTCTTCCTCACCTACAAAGCTCTTAATGGTCAGGCACCATCATATCTTAAAGATTTCATAATACCTTATTATCCGACTAGAACACTGCGCTCCCAGGATGCAGGGTTACTTGTGGTTCCTAGAGTCTCCAAAAGTAGAATGGAAGCCAGAGCCTTCAGTTATCAAGCTCCTCTCCTGTGGAATCAGGTCCCAGTTTGGGTTCGGGAGGCAGACACCATCTCCACATTTAATACTAGGCTAAAGACTTTCCTCTTTGATAAAGCTTGTAGTTAGGGCTGGCTTGGGTGAGTCCTGAACCATCCCTTAGTTATGCTGCTATAGGCCTAGACTGCCGGAGACTTCCCATGATGCACCTCTTTCCTCTCTCCTCTCTCTCTCCTCTCCATCTGTATGCATTTTTATCCCATTACTGCATGTTACTAACTCGACATCTTCTCTCTCCCATAGTTCTGTGCTTTCTCGTTTCTCTCCTCTCCATCTGTATGCATTTTTATCCCATTACTGCATGTTACTAAATCTTCTCTCTCCCATAGTTCTGTGCTTTCTCGTTTCCTCCTTTCTCATTCTGTCGCTTTCAGCAGGTATTTCTGCCTCAGAGCTGCAGAGTCTGGATCTGTGGTTGTGGGCCGTCTGCTGCCCCCGTGTTCCTGCTCGACAACTGCTACTACAGTTGTTGTTGTTGGCTGTGCTACTAATTTTCCTATAGCTGTCATTCCTGTTATTATTATTAGAATTATTAATAGTATTATCATTAATTTAATAATATTACTACTACAATTACATTATTACTATTTTAAATAAATTCTAGGTGGTATTTGCATTGTGCTCCCTCTCCCCATGCCCCATCCCCAAAACCCTCCCTCTCTCTCTCTTATAACCTCTCTCTCTCTCCTCTCTCTCTCAAAACCTAACACGGCAGCTGCGGATGGCCGCCCACCATTGAGTCTGGTTCTGCCTGAGGTTTCTGCCTCTTAAAGGAAGTTTTTCCTTGCCACTGTCGCCAAGTGCTTGCTCATGGTGGGATTTGTTGGGTCTCTGTAATTAATATTATAAAGAGTACGATCTAGACCTGCTCTATAGGAAAAGCGCAATGAGATAACTTCTGTTATGAATTGGCGCTATATAAATAAAACTGAAGTGAATTGAATTGAAAAAGGGTAAAGAGGATTATGTTTGTTTAAATCCACATTCAGACCATGGGTTCCAAAAGGTTTAATATTAGAGAAGGGTTTTTTTCTACAGATCAGCACCCCTAGGAGATGTTTGGACTTTCTCAGAGCCAGTGAGTTACAGAACCTGGGTGTCCACCTCATCTGTTGACTCTGAGTCAGATGCCAGCAGCCAGTACTCCTCAATAGGGCTTTTTTAGGCTGCACCCACACGGTCAAGTCTGAAACCAGCCACGAGAAGGATGCACCAAGAATCTCTTTTGGAATATGGGAGTTTGTATCATGTGATCTCCTAATTGTAGGCAAAGTTGTTGTTTTTGTCTGTACTTAAAAGCCATTTTTCCTTTCCTTTTACCTGAGGAACACCTTGCTGGTCAAAACGTTGCCTTATTAAACTTTTGGGAGCTTGTACTATTCAGTAAGCAGACAAAAGAGTTGTTGACCAACACTGCAGCAAAGCTGCAAAACTATTTGTTATCATGGCGCATTTTATACCATTTACAGACAAATTCCACTTTAATCCATTGCCATACAGCAACGTATGGAAGGCACCATATACACAAAACAGTCTGTGTGTGCAGAACAAACATTTTTATCATGAAGCCATGATGAATAAAAAATGATTTTATTCCGGAATATAAAAATATGTTTGTTGACAAGTGGTAAAACAAATATGTTTGTTAATCAATACAAATATGAGATTAATTAATAAATAGGTTTTTCATCATTCAGAAGTAACCTCCAGAGGTATCATGTTCTTATTTGCAAAAATAGACACTGTCTAAACAACAAGAATACAACCTTTTTATGTTTTTACTGGATCTTTCCTTTACACCGTGTTTGTGTAAAGGAAAGAGCCGGAGAGATTCATGTGGAGTGTGTGTGTGTCAGATCTCTGCAGGGTCCGGGTGTTCAGGGTTCAGACTTGGAGAGACACTGCAGTCCCGGCAGCCTCCAACGACGAGCGCTGCTGTGGATCCTCAGGTCCAACCATTCCTGCTGAGCAGCACCCAGAGCTAGACTGGGAGCACAAAATAAAGACAGTACAATTCTTACTGTCGAATTCCATCACAACAGCACAAATGACTTTACGTTTGTCCCACAAAACACACTAATAACACCAAAGCGTATGTGGTACTTTAAGGGGAGGGACAGGCATTAAGTGTAATTCCCTTTTGCAAACCACATCACTGAGGAATCACTGCCTCCATGTAGGAAGTTGTAAAAATGTACCTCGGAGCGAGGTAGGGCTCTCTGGGGGTGGATGGGTCCACTGGAGGGAGGTCAGTGGTCACAACTGAGGGATCAGACTGAGGCAGGTCCTCATCCTCCATACACCTCAGGTTGGTTATACTGCTCCCCACCACTGCATCAATGCTGTCTCTGCTGCTGTTGGCTGGACCTGAGGAGTCACACACAGAGGTTACTGCCACTGGCCTCTCGTGACAGATTTGTTTCCAAGCTGCTCTGACGACAATAGAACATGGGGCCAGAACACGATGCAGCCGCTTGTTGTGGACATTGGGGTTAATGCTGTCGGGAGAGCGCTGGAAGTCTTGTGAAGTTATGCTCGCACAGAAAGCCTGGAGGAAAAGCTGATGCAGTCTGACAGAGACTTGGGAGAAGACTTATTTCCAGCAAGACAACAAACCCAAACAAAGCCAAAAATATACAGGAATGGCTTCAAAACAACACGTGTCGTGTAGGTGAGTCCAAACCTCAACAGAGCTGAGAATGTGTCAGAACGTGGAAACTGCAGTTCATTCATGGTTCATAGCTTCAGTGAATGTCATGTTCCAGACCTGTCCTGTGCAGCAGGCATAAAAAGTGACATTTGAAAATCTTAAATTGCCTTTCCAGGAGCAGTGTCCTCGTTACTTACAGGATAATCCACAGAACACGGTGTTCACAGAACTACTTTATGCAGAATAAATAGTCCCAGTGACCCGCAGCAAGGGAAAAAATGTGTTTTCATTGGGTGTCAAATCACCAGATCACCAGATTTGACCCACAGGCTGCTATTTGTCAACTTAACATTAACTTTAAATGATCATGAATATAAAGTGTTATTCAGGTATTCAAGTTCCAGACTTTACATATGGTTGAGTTCCCTGACTTTTGGACTGACTGGTGCGATACTCACAGCAGCGTGTGAAAGGCTCCCAGGCTCTGGACTGCAGGTATGGTTTGGCCTGCGGCTGCTGGAGCAGACACACCACTGCTGAGTCCACTTGCTGAAAAACCCTGCAGACAGAGAGAAGGATTACCAAACGTGGCATGGAAAATGATCACCGTGGGTGTAGGTTCTCTTCACCTTGGCCTTTACATATTAGGAACATGGCTTTCAGACTACATTTTCCAAGGAACCTCTATTGGAAAATGTCAGTATGTTTCAGCTCTGTCAAAGTTTCAGCAGGTCACCCGTAAACAGCAAGTCATTTTATATTCTTAACATATTTTCTACTGATATTTGTTTTATATTTTTATATTTGAGGATGGCTTGTTAACTGACCCAAAAGAGGGCACAGTTTGATCAGGTCTAAAACAATGTATGCTTAGCTATGGAGCCAATTCCCACTAAAGCAACTGTCTCACAAATGTGTGGCAGATGGTACAGCTGTGAAACTGTCACAAAAATGTAGGCCTGATTCGACTCTCCAATCAAACACATTGGCTGGTTCACAATTCACTCGAACATTCACAGTTCAATTACAGATAAAGAACAGCACTGAAACTACATTACACTGAGGATGGAACACAGATTGTCATACCGGAGGCTGAGCAGTCGTTGGTGGAGTTCCGCTGACAGACCATATTTGTCTGACTGGATCAACTCTCGGATAGAATCAAAGTCCTGCTTCAGCTGGAGAGCTCCCTGCACACTGAACAACAAAACAACACTGCTCAGAGGTCAAGAATATATCAGCAGCATGCTGCACCAGGTACCCAGTGAAACACACTGAAGGAGAGGCACACACACGCACACACAAAACAAACTAAACATACATTTACCATGTGTGCAGGTTGACAAAAGAGTGTTTTGTTGGCAGAAACAGAAAGACTGGGAGATGTATGGGTATGAAGGAGTGTTTAAGTTCTGCGATGACACGATAGTTAACCTGAGAAGCATCCCTTCAGCCTTGGCATGCTCTATGCTGGGAGGCTTTGGAAGCCCAGAGGGAAAAGATAAGCTGAAGACCTTAGAGATGCGGTCTGGTCTTGGCCGTCAGTCACAGACACTTTGTCTACCCCTCCCTTACGGCGTGATTTATACCAAGTGGTATTGACTGTCCATGTATGCAAGCTGTACCAAGAGCTTCTCTGATATCAGATTTGTGTTAGATAAACTTGTATATTCAAGTAAGGACAACTGAGGCTCACTGAGTTTATTCTTCTATTCATCAAAGTGAAGACTGACCAGAAGTCTTTCCACATCACAGACCCATGTTTTTCATATACATGTTCTCATTGTTTAGTTACTAAAGCTCTGCTTTATATTTTTTACTTTATTCTGTATTGATGACACCAGGAGGGGCATGGCATTAAAAAGCACTCTTGAGTTCCAGCCACAGTTTTCACTGAGTAGGGAAAAACTGCATTCCACGGCATTCGTTTTAAGATGACCTCTTGGCATTTTGCCTTTATTCAATAGTCAGTACAGAGATAGACAGGAAACATGGGGAGACGGAGGGGCACCCCATAGAATTGATTAGGTGGATAACACTGGTAGACATCAAAGTATGATTCTATGACCAAAAACATACCTGAATTTGATCTTCTGTTTCAGGATGTGTTCCATCCATGCCTCCATGAAAGCTGTCATTGTTATACTCAGTGCTTGGACACGGGCATCATCAGACAATGGTGCCACACCCTCTAAAACCTGACCAATCACAGTCTGAGCTGCCAGAGATGCATACTCACTGGGACAGCTGGGAAAACCTGTGCCCCAACAGAGAAATACACAATTATCAATACACAGTAAAATGCACCAAACCTTCCATAGGAATGCTCGCCCAACTCGGCCCTGCGGTGCCGTCAAATCTACTGGGCCCTCTGTTAGCTTAACGCCATTCTCTAACCCTGACCTAACTTACCTTTAAGCTGCATTTAACGCCTACCCTCACCCAAGGCCTTATATCAAAATTGTATGTGCTTAGGCTAAACTACCAGGGTTGGCCCCACTGGCGTAACAGGAAGTATCGTCTGAACGCAATGGCCTGCTCAGTGGTCCAACCGTTATCTTGTTCCATTAGTCTTACCAATAGTCGCTAGTTAGCAACTCCACTGGTATGTCCCTTGACCTGTCTTACCAAAGAGCCATTCACCAGACCCGGCTGCTTTGGGCTACACCCTCTGATACCCACTTCAGTTAACAGGAACAACACTGATTTGCCAACAAGACCCCTACAGCCAACCTCCAGGGGGGCCACGCTCCTCTGCCTCTGCTGCCAACTCTGTGTTTCTAAGCTTTTTCCTCTCATAGGTCATTTCTACTGCATTGTCCCATGGTAATGGCAGCTCCACAAAATACACAGCGCTCTGTGTTTCTGACCACAACACAAAGTCTGGTCTGAGATTAGCGGGCGCTATCTCCTGAAGAGCTATGAGCTGTTTTCCTAAATCTACTCTCATTTTACAATCACTTCCTGCCTTTAGCTGCCCTACAACATGCCTGTTCAAAACTGCTTTCTTCCTGACTTCCTCGCCCTCACGAACAAACAAAATTCCATCTCGTTTCCTTTTTGCATCCAGAGTGAGTTTTCTTCTAAGCGCCTGCTCTCAGTGGCTGCTACGTGCTTCAGCACTTGGTAATGTCTCCAGGTTTATCGCCCTTGACACTGGCTTATTTTACACCCTGACAGAATATCTGCAGATATGCTATATAGTATAGATAGAAGCGAACTATACCTGAACTCAAAGGACACGTTGGGTCCTTGCAATATCCTTTCCAGCCGTGCTTTTGCACATTTAAACTCCTCTGTTAAACTGGTTATAGGGAATTCACAGGGCCACTCTGCTGAGGCAACATGGGGCTCCCAGCCACTTTCTAGTATAAAAGCTAAACATTCTCTCTAGCTCCTCTGCCTTTTAAATAGCTACATCACACACTGTGAGGGGCCACAACAATCGTGGCATCAGACCAAACTGCAGACACCACAGTTTAAGTGGTGGTGCCATCCACTAGCTGCTGTCTCAACCCCTGGATCTGCTCCTTATCACTAAGAGCTGCATCACACCACCTACCGAAACTTTGAACTGGCTTCTCTAGCACTGCTGGAATTGCCTCCTCATCTATATAAAACCTCTTACTTGAAAGCACAACCATAACAATTGAAATTCTCTGGCTTAACATTCATCCTAGTCCATTTTAAATGGGGTTCAACTTATCCAACTTATATCAGATGGTCAAATAGCTTCGGAACCCCCCTCCCCCCACACCTTTCCGACGTCGGAATAGGGGGGTTGGATCATTTCTGTAACTTTCCGAAACCGACGATCGGACATTCACACCCACTTTACGCCGTGATTGGCCAGCTGTGCGGTGGTGGGAACTTCTGTCAGCAACGTTTTCTGTCACTTCCAGGAGAGACTTTCTGAAAATGTGCGCCGTTATTCCCACATTTAAACGATATCACGTCTCCGCCCTCTCTACCTCGGCCGCCTTCCTGTGTGGCTGTTCTGAATAACTAAACACTTTTGAATTTCGACGTGGTCGGACAACACATCGTACGAACCACTTCTTTTCTTGTATAACCCGGCCCTTAGATGCCCTAATAATAACCTCCATTGCCAAAGTAAAAACTAGCGGTACTGTGGTTTGTGACTAGCGCACCTCCAACACGTCATCAAGGTGAACTACTTCACCTTGCTGTGTAGTGCAGTGGAAAAATACTCGCACCGTGCTCAACTGCTCTCAGCCTTTCACGGACTGGCTCGGCGCAACACGCAACTCGTGTGTTAATCAAGGATCACATTCAAACCCTAACACTTCAAAAGGACCATCAGGATGAGATGATGAGGTGAACTTGTGGTTGACTGAGGAAAAGGACAGGCATGCAGAAAAGCGGCCCATATAATTTATTCCTTGAACATTTAGACTGCATCTTTCGGAGTCTGGGTTTGCCGCTCTCCGTCATTGTATGTATAAAGGATCTTGGAACATTCATCTTCTGTACAGTATATCTACAGGACTGGTGTTCCTCCGATAGAGAATGTGTGTCAAAGCAATCAAGACAGTGTCTCTGTATTCTTTAGTTACAAGATGAGCCTACAGTAGTTATAAGTTCACCCTCTGCAAGGGTCAGACAGATTTCAGTACCTGTCCTGAGGCTGGGTCTCCAGTGCACAGAAGAAGGCATGGTCTGTTCAAAGATCTCCCCTGACATCCTCTTGCAGTCACTGGAGAAGGTCTTCAGCACCAGGCAAGAGAAGGTCTGATGGACAATGACACAGAGCAGTGGCATCAGGACCAGAAGACATCCACATTCTTTGGTTTGCATAATGGCACAATCATGCTGGCAGAATGGAAGAAAGGGAAACATCTCGTTGTTATGAGTCTTGTTAGAAGCATTCACACATTATTCCAAAACCCCCACATTACGGGCCCGTAGTCATATGAATGCATTACATATTTCTCATTGTTAAAGCAGGTATAACCAAACTCTGCAGGCTACTTGGCTCTCTGTTGATTCATTGAATTGGTTATATTAGCGTTTATTATTGGATTTGATTTACATTGATGTGCCATCAATGGTGGCTTTGACACTATTTTGGTGCCAATTTGATAACAGTTCTGCAATTCTTTTCCCCAAGTGCAGGATATTGCAGCTGGTAGAAGATCCACACTTCTCCTACTCACAATTACATTTGCAGGTGGCTGACAGGAACTGTTCTTCCTACTCAGCTGCTCCTATTTTCAGTCTGTCAAACATGACACGAATGCTGCTCAGAGTTCATTCAAAGAGGTCAAGATCTTTTTTTTGTCAGTCCACTTTGCTGCTTTCCATTTGGAGTGGGTCCGGCATCTCTGCCTCCGATCAGCTGTGTGTAAGCTGTCAAACACAGCTCGTGTGTGTTTCTGTTCTTGTTCTCTATTGGGATACCCTCCTCACAACAAAACTAAGCGTGGCTTTCACTGCTCTGCTAGAAAGAACTGAAGAGGACTCAGCTTTCTAATGTGTTTGTGAGACTTGTAGAATAAACCAGACAGGTCACCTGCAGCTCGGATACAGCCCTGTCAAGTGCTTCCAGTTGCTGCCTCAGCAGAAGCTGGTTGTGGTTATGAAGAGTGGAATGATGCTCACGGTCTGAATTCATCATCAGGGACTTAGTCTGATGCACCATCATCTCTAAGGACTCCCTCAGCACCTGCAGAGACAAAGAAAGAACACGTCACACACACACGTTATCAAACTGATGCTGATTGGGTTTCAGGGCTAAAAGGCAAGTGAATATTGGGCTGGTATTGGACCGGTGGCCAGAAATACAACTCCAATGATAGCCATAACCACTTAATAAGCTGACAGTATATTAGGACTGTCTGTTTTGGAGTCCACGTGGCTATTTTAAGTTTTTCTTAATACTTTTCACAAAACAATGGAGCCGTATGGCACACAGGAATAAGATAGATCAGGCTTTGAGACACAGACAATACTTGTTAGTAGGCTAGATTCATTGTAGGCTTTGGTCTTTGCATGGTAATGTTGATAATAATAAAATATCAAATAACACAAGCCTTATCCTATAAAAGAAGTGCGTACCACAAAAACATGTAGACAACGTGGGGTGAATACTCTCCAAGTTCACTGTACTGCACATGTCTATTTATCCCTGTATCGGGATGTGCAATGATCGATCGGCTAAAATATATAAAAGTGATTGATATAAACGAGCAACCTACTTTGAGGTCTCCTTGTGTGAGGAGCAGGAACTTGTTGAGGCTCCACGAGGACAGGAACTGGTAAGCCTTGGACATGACCCAGACTGTAGACAGCTGCACTGTGGCTAATGCCAAGCTAACAGTCTGTCTCTGGAGAGTGAGCCTGGAGGGGACGAGGCTACAGGACCCTGCGGGGGGGAGAGAGGTGCTGTAATCAACCTCTATGTGTAGTGTTTCTGGTTGGGCTCCATATTAAAATATTAAAACTGTGCAGGGATGTGTGTCAATGAGCCAGGGGCCATTGTGGGTTTTGTGTATCCTGAATGAGAGAAAAGCAAATCTAACTGAAATGAGATGAGTTGCTTCCAGGCCGGACTGGCACTCACTCTAAAAGACTGTGAGAAGCAATACTTTCTTCACTTAACTGACAAGATTACATGAAGTGACAGCCCCCCGTAATAATTCTGTTGAAATGACACACTGACAGTGCTGTGGTGAGTTAGTGTTGCAGGCAGCTTTATCAGTGGCAACAGGCATACCACCAGCACAGCAGCAGACCCATCGTTACATTCCCATTGGGGGGGGCGCCACCAAAACACACAACTATGACTTAACTTCATTTTAAGTTGTTTTTCTGTAGTTCAGTTGACTCACATGTTTAACATTATAACTAATGAACACACTTTACACACTATTCAGTACCACTTCAGTTCACTTCCATTTTTAAAGGCAGTGGTCACTCATACCTCGATGTTGAAACAACAGATTCTTACAGTGTAAAGCAGAGCGCTGTCTGAGCGGAACCAATGACCCAAACACGTGGTTTCATTTCAAACACACGTTAATGGAGGGATAGAAAGTCACATCAGACTCTGACTTTAGTCATTTGTTATTAACACTACAAAGATTAGTTTAGATGTATTGAGGGGCACACAGGCTTGTCTCACGATGGACTACAAACTTTAAGTAAAGCTAAAAGGCTAATCATAATTAGCTGAGTGCACACAGTCATGCTGTATTCAACTAAACTAGCAAGACCCAGCTTCAGTTTTAATAGTTAGATCCCACTCTGAGGATTATGAACGCAGTGTCCTGGCTGTGTTCACAAGACGCATGAACCGTTACACACAGGTAGGTTACTGTCATTTCAGTTAAGATCATTCATCATTAAGCTGCAGGAGCATTTATTCAAAACTGATTTTCATGATGAAAGGCTAATTTCTTTAATCTGAATTTAGAGTTGTCTCCATTTTATTCTGGTTCGGATTATGGAGACGTTGTGTGCATCCTGGTTGTGTTTGGCAGTTTGAGCTCCAAAAGGCACAACTACATTCAGCAGAGCATTTTTCAATCACCAAGGCTCACCAAGTCAAGCCTCCTCAGCTTTTTGCCTTCAAGCCTCACGTCAAGTCGAGTCTCATAGCAGAAGAGGCCGAGTCTCAAGTCTACAGCTCTGGTCTCTGGTCCACTGTTAACAATGTCCACATGGTAGCATACAGATGTTCGCCTGGTTATCACATTTGCAAATAGCTACAGTATTTGCAAACATTTGTCTGTGGGAGCTAACTATTTGTCGCTAATGTTAGCTCCCACAGACTCCTCCATGCCCACCTTGTTTTTCTGCTACAATATGAATATGGCTTAAGCATCAATAGTAGCTTTACGCATCAGCACTTGAAGTGGAGCTTTGGCAGTGATGATACTGTTTCAGAGACAGAGTGATTGCTGGCACACACTGATAATTCAGGTGAAGTCATGCACGAAGGTATGCTGCCGGTGCTGCTGATGGGACTGAATAACTGTGGAGGAACATTGTGTATGTCTCTCTACCTAAGGCCCTGCTGTCTGAGGGGGGACAGCACAGAGAGGACAGGAGAGGAGGGGGCAGCAGTAGGAAGTGCTCCATGGTCGCTGACATCATCACGCTTCCATCTTGCTCAGACGATGGCGTCACACAGTTGCTGCCTTGATTTACATCTGTGAGACACTTGTCTTTCAGAGCTGAACCTAAACTTCTGCACACCACTGAAGAAAGACAGACAGTGTGAGACAGCAAGACAAAGTAGTGCAACAGAAAGGCTCAGTTAATGTAGTGATTTCATGAAAAAGGTTTGTTTATCCATAAACCCATAAGTTAAGGTTGATGTATATATATATATCAGTGTTTCCCATGAATTATATATATATATATATATATATATATATATATATATATAATTATACACACACACATACACACTGTACATATGTACATACACACACATATATAATATATTTATTTTACCTTTAATGAAAAACTTGCTGTGCAATGTTGTGATGTCCAGATCAAGGTTTAACGCTTGTGATTTAATACGGAGTATCTGCTGATAACCAATTATCCAACATAACATCAAATACAAAATGCTGCACAACACACCCTGAGCCTAAAATAGGCAAACATTAAAAGCCAATTGGTCAGTGTGCATGTGTACTAACCATTGTCCCACTGAGCATGTGCTGTAATGGCTAACAGATACAGACTGAAGTCCTCCAGCATGGTTCTGCACTCCTTTGGAACCAGATCTACAACAGATAGCACAAAACCCAGAGGTGTCATGTAGACAGTACAGTGAAACGGATTGCTTAGGGGGAAAACATTTCTCCTCCCCGTCAGAAAAAAACTCATTTTAAGCTTGAACATCTGAAACAGATACAATGTAGACACCATGTGCAGCCCCACCAGCAATTCACTATCCTGCAATCACAAGAAATAAACACAAAGTCTACCAATCCCCTTCATATTTCTATGGTAACAGCATGCAAAAAGGTAACAGCATTACTATCATTAAACCAAATTCAAACTAATTAAATGTATCGCTACAGTTTTGCACTAGTGTTCAAGTGTCAAGTGAAGTTAAACTACATGCTTGTTACATCATGTTGAATTAATTAAATGTTCATATTTTAATATACATAAATATTACATTTATTCTTTTGTCCAAAGCGACATACAAATGAGGTGCAATCCAAGCCACAGTAGATCAAGGTGAAGCCTATATGAGCTAAATATATAATGGCTGTTGCAGCTACAGATGTGTTGTAAGACATGTAAACACTTCCACACTGTTAACTTGACTGGACGTTATCTTCTTACCTGTCTTTGAAGCTTGACTGATCCTGTGCAGGATTTGGAGCCCCCTGTGGTTGTCTTGGAGGTTGATGCTTCCTGCAGTGTCTCCTGCTTGTGGCACATGGAGCTGCAGCCACAGGGCTTTGCTGCAGAGAGTCCACAGCAGGGTGCGGTACTGTCCGAACAGATCAGCAAACACCAGCGACTGACCGAGGTCCAACCACTGTACGGAGTGAGGCCAGCGAAGACCGTCTGGCTCCACCGCTCTCACAGTGTCCCCTTTCTCTGGGTCTCCATCCCTCTGAAAGCCCGAGCTGAAGGACACAAGCAGTGTGCAGCTATCACACAAGTATAATGTGACATGACATTACTGTTGGCCGAGATGACAAGTGCAACAGAACGCATCACTGGTGGATTTGCCAAGATGTGCAGTAAACCTGAACTGTTAAACCCATAGCGGTCGGTGCAAATGTGCTTTCCTGCCAAAGATCATTTAGTGTTTCATCACCCTGTAAGTGTGACACACAAGACTTTTTCTCATTCTAACAGAAACAGATCAGGGGACATTCATCAGCTGACACAGTGCCTACACTGTGCCTACACAGTCTGTATTTGAGACTGCATCTGTGCATGAAAGCTTTGGAAGAAATCTAGTAGGTGGACCTTGAGTTAAATTCATTTTTTGCCAACTGCTGTATCTTTATAGTAATTCATGATTTATAAATGTTTTCAAGCTGCCCCCCCCTTCTGGCGAGTAAAAAGCTAATAAGAGTAGTTTATCACTATGACTAGTATTTAAAATATTTTTAGAATCATATGATCTGCTTGATGAGGTAACTTAAAGACTAACTAAAGCCCAAAGTTTTGGCTGAAGTGCGTCCAGAACGGACTGGGGGGTGCGAGGTTTTTAATAACTTAAATTCCCAGGCTATATGGAGACAAACCTCGGACAATTCCAAATCTAAATATATATATATTTACATATTACAAAACAAATACACAAAAACATACGTTGCCCCTAGCAGAAACAAGATTCCAAACTGAAACAGGTGTTGATCACTTGCGGCCCCTACCAGCTGGGTAAGAGGAGTGAGGAGTCAGCGGTCAATGGCAGTATAAAACAGAGCAGTCACTAAAACTGTTTTTTTTATTGTGAATCACTGCATCCACGAGAGGCTGTTGAGCATACAGTCATGAATGTGGACAGAAAATATTAGGCTGACGGGCCCAGCAGTATGTGAGATTAGCTGCGGACAGATACACTCACACGATAGCGATAAAGTGGAGGAGCCCAGGGGCACGTTCAATCTGAAAACGGTGTGCAGCGGGCTTTCAGGTCCGTTTTCTCTCCCGCCCCACAGTTTCAACATACCCCTTACCTCGATTGGGATGTTCTCTGCTATTCTGGACAGCAAGGGCAGTGACTGGGGGGGGGGTTCTCATATGTGTATTTATTGTTTTTATTCCTTTATCCTTTCAGTATTGTTTATATGGGTTTTCTGCTTTCCCCCCTTTTTTTCTTACTCCTTTGAGGAGTCATTTGATTTGATGACCAGATTGTGACAATGATTATATAAAAAAATCAATGAAATACTAATTACAAAAAAAGATGTAACCATCCACCACACAGCACGAAAACTGCTCAATTCTCCTGTCAGGTCTCTCCATGACCCTGCTACTGAAGTACTTTGTTCAAGGCCACTGTATGACCTACAACCATGAAGTCCAGAACAATCAAAAGAAAATGGGTTTTTGTGCACAACAGCTTAAAGGTCCAGTGTGGAACATTCAGGAGGAGCTGTCGGCAGAAATGGAATATAATATTTATAAGCATGCTGTCATTAGTGAATAATCACATGAAAATAAGAACCGTTGTGTTTTCGTTTCCTTAGAATCAGCCCTGTATATCTACAGAGGGAGCGGGTCCCCTTCCACAGAGGCCGCCATGTTGCACCGCCATGTTTCTACAGTAGCCCAGAACGGACAAACCAATCACTGGCTCTAAACAGGGCCTTCGCGTTTTTCGTGAGTTTCGTGGCCACCGTAGTTTCTCCTACACGCTTGGAGGAGGAGGGTGAGGCGAGCGGGATTCAAATGGTTGCAAACTGCAATTTCACCACTAGAGGCCACTGAATCCTCCACACTGGACCTTTAATGCTTGTTGAAATTGAAATGCTTGAATTTCTTTGACTCTATTTATGCAGTTTTTCCTAGTTTTCACCCAACAGACCTGTCAACGCATTTGTTGAAATGCATGACCATGCCCAAAGTCCCACAAAGTTATCTAAAGGAAGTTTGAACAGACTTTATTGGAAAACACCCGGTCTTGAATACAATTAAAATTGTTGAGGATAAAAACACAATAAAGCTTAAAAGCTTATTTTCATTGTGGTCCTTGTTAAGGCCGGGGTATGCTTGAAACAAACTAGTTTTTGCACTAAGTGTCATCTGAACAAAGTCAAAAGTGAGTCTGTCTGTTCTGTCACACTCAAGGCTGGATGGTCAGCGCTGTCCCTCTGGGCTAATGGGAAGCATAATTTGGGCCACAGTGGGGTGGGGTGATAAGCGATGAATCATTCAAATGGGGATCACTGCGAACATTTGTCTCCTTGAAGGCATTCATGGTGTTGCATTTATGTATTTCATGTGTTTTATTTCTTTATATTTCGTCACTCACTGTGTTATTTTATTTTTCTTGTTGGGAAGCACTTTGTACTTTGTTTTGATAAGTGCTCTATAAATAAAGTTTTATTATTATTATTATTATTATTGCACTCTGTTCACACGAAAAATGATGATTACCAGCACAAATGACAGAATTGTCATCAGAAAGGGGGTTTCAGACAATCCGACAAGCAACTGAATCAAAGCATACTGAGGCCCTGGATGTGGAACAACAGGGGATCAACAGTCAACACAACAGACAGTGGCTGGTCAATCTTTCCATTACCTGACAGTGGCTTCTGGCCTGGCTGTTATTTCCAGTTCAGCCCATTCCTGCTGAGTTTCTTCCACATGGTCCGTGTTCAGTCCTGTACTCAGTGTATTCAATTCCACTGAATCAGCTGTATTTATGATTGGAGTTGAAATCATTGGGTCAGTCTTTCCATTTGGTGATAACACATCTGTTATTGTATTTGGGAGCAGTCTTTCAGTCGGTGCCTCTGGTGTAGGTGTGTGTGATGCCAGTGGAGCAAGCAGGTCATTGGAGGAAACTAGCAGCTGAAAAAGTACCTCTACTGAGGAATGGTCCTGTTCGCAAACCCCTGACAGAGGCAGGGCTGAGAGATGGTGGACGGTGGCTGAAGGGGATGAAATGGTCTGCAATAGTTTACAGTTTTCTAAACCGGTCTGTTGTTCTAGATTTGGTTGGACTGATACCAAAGCTTCCACACTGGTCTGGGCTAGACCAGTCTGGGATATGTATGTTTGGCACTGGCTGGTTTGGTCTTTGTTAGAGCCCTCTGTTCTATGTTGGACAAAGGTGGGCTTGGTTAATACAGGATGGTGGTTTTCCAAGATAGCGCTGTCCAGATGAAGGTCAGGGATGTAAACAGGAGGAGTTTTATGGCAGGTGTGACGAGAAGAGGTGTGCAGAGGGGGGTGATGATTACTAGAGAAGAGAGGAGAGGAATTAAGGTAGGTTTGCTGCAGCTGTTCCCAGGTCCACTCAGATCTCAGTGCGGAGGTCCCACAGCGGACCCTGGCCACCTGACTAACAGAGTTATCAGAACATGCATAGGCCTCGTGGTTGGTGTGGACCTGACATATGTGAAAGCTCTGCTCAGAGGCCCAGCAGTGCAGCCGCTTGGCTGCCATGTCTGCATGATGCACTGCTAAAACCCTCATCAGCTCTTTGACTGAGAAGGCAGCAGGGTGACGCCCTTTGCTGTTTGGAAGACTAGAATCCAGTGTGGAATAATGTGCCTGCTGTAATACTGCAGTCCTCAGCTGGGTGGCGCTGTGCTGCGCTCTCTGCTCCCCCACCGCCTGATTATACAGGTCCGTACCAGCTAAGATATCCTCCAGGACTTCTCTTGGTACAGAGTCTAATTCAGTCTGGACTACAGCAGACAGAATGACATACACATAATGTTCCATCAAAACAAGCGCCTGCAGACCAAGCAAGTCCAGAGTCTGTTTGATTTCCACCAGCAGCCTGGTCTGCTGGACCAGAGCAGGTCTCAGATAGTGGTCAGACTGGACTTTGGAGAACAGACAAGACCAGTGGTTGAGATGGACCCGGAGCTCCTGGCTCAGTGAGCCAAGACCAACCCTGAATGAAGAGCAGCTGGACGGGGTCTGGAAAGGAGAGGAGAATACTTGTGTTTGTGAGAAAGGACCAGAGGTATCCTTTGAAATGTTTCTATACAAGTGCTGATATGGGACCCGAGTTTCAGAACTGACACCAAAATGAGAAACACAAACATGTTTTTTTTTAATAAAGCCCTTTTTGCACTGAGGATAAGGTGTCAAATGGTAAATGCTGTCTAAACACAAGCAGCCATGCAAGAACTTTGTCTAAAATAAAATAATCTAAAACTGTCAAAATAACTATCTGATCAACAAGATTCTAATGCTGAGCATACCGCTGATGTCAGCTTTCAGTAATGTATGTTTTCTTGCTGAACGGCGTGAAGCTGCCGTGTAGTAGGCTATTATCGGTTCAGGTGGTCAAACATACACTTTCTGGCTGTGAGACTTCGCTGTTACCTTGACTCTGTGTGCTATGTTTGTGCAGTGCTCGTCTTCCCATGGTGTTGGTGATTTTATGTGCGTCCTGTAGACGTACCCTGAGCATCCTGCCATCTGGACTGAATAAGCTAGTGATTTTTCAGTCTTATGTGATGTTTTGTGTAAACAGTTGCCCAGTGCATCACAAGCAGGGGTTAAATTGAGATTTGTGAGGAGGGGGTGCACTTGTTTAAGTCATTCGAAGCATGTTTATTCTGGAGCGACTGCTGCGAAGATATGGTCATCTGCTATATCGTACATTAATTAATATTCGAATATATTGGATCATTTCGAGTAGTGTATCGCTGTGAAACTGCAGAAGAGAGAATGGAAAATCCAAGGAATTGTAGCCTCCCCATGCATGACGCCTTTTTGGAAGTAATGCTCACAACTGTTTGACTAGACATTTGATGGTGTGGCCCAGATGTGTCATTCATAGCTGCAAACATCTCAGCCTGCCTTTTTACCGCATTCACAGCAACGACACAACAACAATTGATACCGTTAACCAACAGATGTCAACATTGATTTGGTTCTACAGTTCGCCTCCAACATCTGTCTTAAAGAGAATAAAAAACGATTCTAAAGGAAGTTTCCTGTACCTTTCACACTGAATCTAATCAATCTCTTTCTGTACAGTTGAGTCTAAGCCACTCTCATCAACCTCCATATGCAGCCATTTCCATCAAAAAAGCCCCGATGAACCCATTGCATACTACCTGCCGAGAACCAAACAGCAGACAGACAAGTTCGAGACTAGCTGGTGAACATATCAGCTGCAAGGAGCTGCGCACTCGGTGGCTTATTCTCAGTGGGTTTCACATTATACAGAGCAATCTGACATGTTCATATCACAAAGATTGCTGACATAAGAAATTCTTGCTGTTTAGCCTAACCTGGTTAAGTGACAGGTGGGATTTCTTCAGCTGATCCTCCAGCAGGTGTCTCACTCTGGATATGTATGCTGCTGTTAGGCGAGTCCTCCTGGTGTACTCGTGTATGAAGAGCAGCAGGGATCGCTGCTCCAGGAGCCTCCACAAAGCTCTGTAGTTCGCCTGCAGGAAGGAGGAGGAAGGCAGGAGGAGAACACCATCATCTGCTGGGAGGCCTTTAACACAGACCTGATGGGGAGGGAGAGAGAGGGCATGGACTCAGTCAAAACTATGTAAAATCAGAGAATCAGGTCAGCGCACATTATGACACTGCTTCTTCCCCTATTTGTTTTTCAAAGGTTTAATCATCAAGAGTTTGAAAAGCTATTACTTATAGAACTATCGTCTTCATTTTTATTATTATATTTTCCTTCTTTTTTCACTTCTTTTTGTCTTTTAATTTTGCTCAATTATTCAGCTAACAACTTCCTCTGGGGACTTCCGGTATGGAAGTTTTATTGGACTTTATTAGCTGTATCCCACGGAAGACAACCCACAGATGTTACCATGACCCACAAATATCTCACTATCCACAAACATGTTTTTTTAATAAAGCCCTTTTGCACTGAGGATAAGGTGTCAAATGGTAAATGCTGTCTAAACACAAGCAGCCATGCAAGAACTTTGTCTAAAATGAAATAATCTAAAACTGTCAAAATAACTATCTGATCAACAAGATTCTAATGCTGAGCATACCGCTGATGTCAGCTTTCAGTAATGTATGTTTTCTTGCTGAGCAGTGAAGCTGCCGTGTAGTAGGCTATTATCGGTTCAGGTGGTCAAACATACACTTTCTGGCTGTGAGACTTCGCTGTTACCTTGACTCTGTGTGCTATGTTTGTGCAGTGCTCGTCTTCCCATGGTGTTGGTGATTTTATGTGCGTCCTGTAGACGTACCCTGAGCATCCTGCCATCTGGACTGAATAAGCTAGTGATTTTTCAGTCTTATGTGATGTTTTGTGTAAACAGTTGCCCAGTGCATCACAAGCAGGGGTTAAATTGAGATTTGTGAGGAGGGGGTGCACTTGTTTAAGTCATTCGAAGCATGTTTATTCTGGAGCGACTGCTGCGAAGATATGGTCATCTGCTATATCGTACATTAATTAATATTCGAATATATTGGATCATTTCGAGTAGTGTATCGCTGTGAAACTGCAGAAGAGAGAATGGAAAATCCAAGGAATTGTAGCCTCCCCATGCATGACGCCTTTTTGGAAGTAATGCTCACAACTGTTTGACTAGACATTTGATGGTGTGGCCCAGATGTGTCATTCATAGCTGCAAACATCTCAGCCTGCCTTTTTACCGCATTCACAGCAACGACACAACAACAATTGATACCGTTAACCAACAGATGTCAACATTGATTTGGTTCTACAGTTCGCCTCCAACATCTGTCTTAAAGAGAATAAAAAACGATTCTAAAGGAAGTTTCCTGTACCTTTCACACTGAATCTAATCAATCTCTTTCTGTACAGTTGAGTCTAAGCCACTCTCATCAACCTCCATATGCAGCCATTTCCATCAAAAAAGCCCCGATGAACCCATTGCATACTACCTGCCGAGAACCAAACAGCAGACAGACAAGTTCGAGACTAGCTGGTGAACATATCAGCTGCAAGGAGCTGCGCACTCGGTGGCTTATTCTCAGTGGGTTTCACATTATACAGAGCAATCTGACATGTTCATATCACAAAGATTGCTGACATAAGAAATTCTTGCTGTTTAGCCTAACCTGGTTAAGTGACAGGTGGGATTTCTTCAGCTGATCCTCCAGCAGGTGTCTCACTCTGGATATGTATGCTGCTGTTAGGCGAGTCCTCCTGGTGTACTCGTGTATGAAGAGCAGCAGGGATCGCTGCTCCAGGAGCCTCCACAAAGCTCTGTAGTTCGCCTGCAGGAAGGAGGAGGAAGGCAGGAGGAGAACACCATCATCTGCTGGGAGGCCTTTAACACAGACCTGATGGGGAGGGAGAGAGAGGGCATGGACTCAGTCAAAACTATGTAAAATCAGAGAATCAGGTCAGCGCACATTATGACACTGCTTCTTCCCCCTATTTGTTTTTTCAAAGGTTTAATCATCAAGAGTTTGAAAAGCTATTACTTATAGAACTATACGTCTTCATTTTTATTATTATATTTTCCTTCTTTTTTTCACTTCTTTTTGTCTTTTAATTTTGCTCAATTATTCAGCTAACAACTTCCTCTGGGGACTTCCGGTATGGAAGTTTTTATTGGACTTTATTAGCTGTATCCCACAGAAGACAACCCACAGATGTTACCATGACCCACAAATATCTCACTATCCACAAACATGTATTTTTTTATTTGTGTTGTGTAAAGTCATATCCACAAAATTACAGAGCGATTTGCAAATATGCGTAACTTACTCTGTAAAAATGTATTTAAATTTCACGTAAAAATTTGATTGGTTTTACAAATGTAAATAGTTTCACCACAACAAATACGTGTAAAGTGATATTTACGCATTCGTGGATCCATTATATTTTACATTGTGAAACGGGACCCGCCCCGACTCTGCCTCCTATTGGCTATACCTTTCCAGGCGTCTGCTAAAGGCTAACGCTAGCCTAGCTATGATTCTAACAGGCGCTACGAACTAGAGAGGCCCAGGAGGAGAGCGACTCAGCCACGGCAGCTCACGTTTTTGTTCCCGTAGCACCGAAGCAGCAGAGAGAAGCTCCACAAACTGCCGCAACAACAAGCTAGCGCCTGCAGGGGTCGCTAGCTAGCCAGCCGGCCAGGCACACTGACCCCGGTCAGACCCCGCTGTGAGCTGCTGGAGCTCTCTCAAGTGACCGGTCTCATACACAAGACGCTTTTATTTCCCTGTTGACGGGTGGTTCAAATATCACAACACAAATGTCCATTATAAAATTAATGGGAAGCTGTGGTTATCTCCAGCTAGCTCACAGTGGGGTCTGTGATGCGGACCGATACATATATATACACATATATACACATATATACATACATATACACATATACATACATATACACCCACTTTTAATTTTGTATTTTTATTTTATCTATTTATTTTTATACATTTAGTAATTCATGTGGGCCCACACTGCTTTCCAGGCTTGAGGGAATGAGCACTGAAGGAGATAATAACCCCAGCAGATGGCAGTCATTTTAATTGCAATTTTGAAATATTTATCATTACATACATTAAAAAAAACAAATAAAAATCAACGTTTATTCATGAAGAGTTACTGTGACTCAGTGAGCGTGAAATCTCAGAAAGCTGCACGAGCGAGTGCCATTCTGTCTCTCACAAGAGTGGAAAAAACAGCGCTGCTGACCCTAACCCTTTGTTTATATGGCAAACACCTAGCATTCAAACAATCGTCTCATTTTCTGTCTTGTGTTACAGATGGGGCTGATTGTTTGTGAAACTGTGGCTGTGGGTAACTGTGACATCACTATTTTTGTGTGAGAGCCATCTTTGAGCCAACTTGCATTACTTCAGTTCATCCTTCAGTCATAAGCAGGAACCACAGAGAGAGATGGAAAAATGATGCATCTGACTGTTGGTGGAAAAAAATACAGTAGTTTGATAAAGTAGATTTTTAACTGTGTGAGATCCTTACTTACTTCCTACTGAGGTGCTCTTCCACATTAGTGAGTCTTTAACAACCTGTCTATAATGATGTGTCTTCTGCTGATATCTACTGTACATCTTTACAGCAACAATCCCAGCATTTCTGGAGGATCTTAAGCACCGATGCCAGAAAGGCTCAACTTTGGAGTTGGTTAGTAACCCTGCAGTTTAGATTTGTAGATCAAAAACCTGTTGGTGCTCGTCAGATGAGTGAGATCTAGATGGCTAAAGTTAAATTTAACATAAATTTACTATAACCTCCTTTATAGACAGTTATGGTAACTGATGAAAACTGATACAACAGACAAAAATTTAATATAATCTAGAAAGAAATACAGTTGATTTTAGGATATAAAGATGAAAATTAGTGGAGCAATTACACATAATAATAAAACTTTATTAAAGAGCACTTTTCAAAACAAAGTACAAAGTGCTTCACAAAGAGAGAAATAAAATAACACAGTGAATGATAAAATATAAAATACCTAAAAACAATAAAATAGCAGCTCAGGTAAAATCAGGATCTGCTTTCAGATAAAAATGTGTTTTGAGACGAGACTTAAACGAAGACTCTGACTCAGACAACCTAATGTCTTCGGGCAGGTTGTTCCAGAGCCTCGGGGCCCTGATGGCAAAAGCTCTGTCCCCCTTAGTTTTCAACCTGGACTCAGGAACAGACAGGAGACCCCTGCCCGAAGATCTCAGACTACGTGAAGGTTCACAAGGGATTAAAAGGTCTAAAATCTAGTCTGGAGCCAGGCCATGAAGAGCCTTAAAAGTAATCAATAAGGTTGATTAGTTAGTCCATAAAAGTGCTAAAAGCTTTAGGGCTAAAAACAAACCTAGCTGAGCTAGCAGCAGTGGAGGCAGTCCGGTAAACCACGTCGAGTTGACAGCCAGCTTAAAATCACTTAAGAGCCACACGTACTAACGTCCTAACTGTACTTATTGAGATCTGGCTTTGAGGGATAATATAAACTAATTTAGATTTTTTGGGGGTACTGTTGCAATGAACAGTGGTGACAGTTTGCCTCAAAAATGGTGCTGTTTATAGTATCCCACCGAGACATAGACATCACTTCATCAACATCGCCTGTATGTTTTAGCTCTGATATAGACCAGGATTTTTTCATCTACGTAGAGCCCGGTTTTAAACCATATTTTAAAAATGCCTACAAACCTGTAAATATGTAACATAAGCACTGCACAGCCCCGCGTTTACAGTACAACTGTTTATTTTTTGACCTATAAAACAGATTCTGTTTACTCATATGCCACAATGCAATACGGTGTAGTCCCTCATTCGTCCAGGAGTGTTCCATCGTAGAAAAGGTTTCAGTCGTAGTCATCTGGACACTGTTTTCAGAATCAAGACGTTTCGGCTCCCATCTGGAAGTCCCTGCCCTCAGGGAGGAGTCTTCCTGAGTGTGAGACCTTTCAGGAAGACCTGAAAGGTGAAACTAGGCAGGGTAAACAGCAGACACTCAGGTAGACTCCTCCCTGAGGGCAGGGCCTAAGCAACACAGAGTAGCTTAAATTTCTGAGTTCTCAGACCATTTTCACAATTGAGAATGACTTCCGGATGGGAGCCAAAACGTCTTGATTCATCATCCCTCGACTTCTGTTGAGCTTGTTTTGTTTGGGATATCTGGGAGCCGTCCCTTGAGGGGGAGGGAGGGTGGTAGTTTAAGGTTTTTCATTTCCTTTTTTATTTTGTAGTATTCTCCTTCCCTTGTGTGTCTTGTGGTTTCACTTCCTGGCTTTGTTTTCCCTCCAGTTTTGATTGTTGGCCCTTCCTTAATTGTTTGCACCTGTGTCTCGTTGTCTCACCTCCCCTAGGGTATTTAGTCCGTGTCTCTGTCTTTGTTCAGTGTTGGGTCATCGTTGTTCCTGCCTTGAGTTTTGTTCCCGTCTAGTGAGTGTTCCTGACCTTTGTGTGTGTTGCCGTTTGGTGCACCTTTTTGTTGTACCTGGTTCCAGTGCCCAGTTCCCCGGCAGTTTTACCGTGAGTTCTGTTTTTGGATTCTTTGTCTCCCTTGGACCTTGACTGGATCCTGGATTTTGTAACTTGCCTGCTCCCTATTTTAACTGTTTTGCCACCTTGGACTCACTTCCCTGCTTCCTCCACCTGACGAATAAGCGTGAGTAGTCATGACTTTATTACTTAGCCAAAAGTCTACGATGAACAAACTGAAAAACTATTCTGCTATAACGTTAACTAATGTTCAGATAATGTATGGCTTATATGCCTAACGATACTGGCCGATTGGAAACGTCTGTTGGGGTAAATTGATACCAGGATGTGTATAGCTAAGTTTACTGTTTCTGAGGGCTAACATTAGAGGCGGGAAGCCAGTATCATTATAACGTTAATGTTTTCGTACCAAAGACTTGTGGACCCACTGTTTTTTTTTCTTTTGGTCCGTGTCATAAAGCCGGTTCCCGAAAGCCGAAGGATATCAGAAATGGCTGAAAACGACCAGAAATGGCCGAAAGTGGCAGAACCCGACTGACAAGCCCTTTCATATTAACGTATTTACCTTTTAATGCTGATTGTACCACTAGGTGGTAGCATAGACTCAATAATCCTTTTTTTAAATTTTACATTGTTCTTTTTTTTTTTTTTAGCCTTTTCACTGTGGATTTATATAATTTAGTTATTATTATATTATTATTATTACTACCACTTATTAGATTATTTTAACTTCTTCCATTTGGATATCCTAAGAAATATACCTGCATTGTAAGGATGGGATGTACAATAATTGATGAAAGAAGCTTCGTCTAGAAGATATGTAGGGCTGACTAAATACCTGATTGCACTTTATCTTGCGGACCCAGGAACATCATAGCCGCATCCAGAGTAAGATTACACACCCAGTAGTCTACACCCTTTTCTTTATCGAGTTTTATTTATTTGTTCATGGGGGAACAATGTGAGTGTATATAGTTGTGTTAAGTGTTTGGTTTTAGGGTTAGGTGAGACAGCACAGTATTTTTGGTTATTAGTCAAAAGGTTTGGTATATGGGGAGAACTAGGTTGTGGATAGTAAAATGGATACAGACTTAAGACAACAACCACTCCTTGCTACTGTTGGGGCAGGTTTGGTTATTAGCAAATATCGAAGATATTTATGAATGATTAAAATTAAAAAATTTTATTAATAAGGATTCATAATTATGGGACACCACCCTGGAATCAGGGACCAATAACCAAACATGAAAAACAATCTCAAATGGTGGCTGTCCACTTATCTGTTTTGTTTGAGATGTGCGTGTACGTAAAGCATGTAGGTGTGTGGGTTAGTAAAGGAGGAGAGAGAAAGGAAAAGGCACACAAAGTAAGGCACAAGAGATCCTACATGCCACGGCAAGACACAATAACTGTCCCTTTATCACACAGGAACCCGCCAGCGAACTTTTATTCGGTAGCCGTGTTACTGGACATTGGTCTTGATAAAAGCAGCAGTTACTGACTGCACGCAGGGCAAAAGCTAACACAAATAAAGGTCCAACGGCGTGGTACCGATACAAACGATGAAACGTGCTAAATACGAAAACACATAGCAGTAAACACGACATGGCGGTCCATTATTTCCCACAGCAAAGTAAAAATCACAACAATGAAGCTTCAGGTAAAATTAACACACAGTTATAATTCTCTCTCTGGCCAGACACAAGCCCCTTACTTGAGAACGCTCTTGGCAGCAATTTAATGCATCAGACCGTTTGGACTCCTCTCAGGCTCAGATTCTGACAGTGGCCCGGACTTTCGCCGGGTTCTACAGCGAAACTGTTCCTTGGGCGACAGCGGAAGAAAGCAGTGGAGCAGACTAGGTATGGAGAAAGCGGGGCACAGCGGTTATCCTCCTAAACGCTAAATCCAAATCTTCCTTCTGCAGGTAAGAGATTATGTGGAATATAACAATCTCGTTCAGGATCCAAAAATGTGTTCAGCAAACACAAAACAGTCTGTTTCTCGTCAAGCGAGAAGAGACCTTCACCTAGGGAAATGTAAAGTTCAACGTTGATTTCAGATCATCCGCGTTGCAGTGGAAAGGCAGAGGACGACTGGTGCGCTGTGAATTTAGGGGCTCCCTGCGCTCCTGTGATGGCTTGTCCAGTAGGAATCCAGAGTTTGGATTCAAGTTAATCGCACACTCAGGTGTGAATTAATGGACTTGAGAAGATTTGGCGCGGTTTCTGTTAGTTCAGGCTTTTTGTTTTACATACAGGCCCTCTGGTCAAGGCTTCAATTTTCCCAAACAGGCCTTTCTTTGTTCCCCACACGTGGTGAGCCTAGCACTACATTTAACATTTCACTCCCATCATGACTAATTCTGCACTTAAAGTATGTACATGGAATATAAGGGGCATACATCATCCAGTGAAAAGGAAAAAAAATACTGACATCTTAAAAAAGAAGGAGGTTGATATAGCACTACTTCAGGAAATAGATCTAAAAGGCACAGACCATGAAAAGCTTAAGCGAGTATGGGTGGGACAAGTATTTTTCTCATCCAATAGTAGAGGAGTTTGTATCCTAATTAACAAACGGCTTCCATTTACACTAGAATCCTGTATTAAGGATAATGCGGTATGTTATAATAAAAGGGCGTCTGTTCGGTGAAAATATTTCAGATTTAAGTGTTTATGCCCCACCAGGTCACCCTCCTGATCTTATAACAAAGGCTTTCAGAATAAGCAGAGTTGGACTGTGCTCAGTCAGTTGCTGGCGGGGACCTCAATTGCATATATTAGACCCTTGCATAGATAAATTACATGGCGAAAGAAACGACCCTAATAAACGGGCGCGAACAACAGTTGATATATGTGAAGAGCTAGGTTATTTGGACCTATGACGAATGTTACACCCTAACAACAAAGAATTCACATTCTTCTCGGGGGTTCATTAAAAGTAGTTCTAGAATAATCTGTTTGCCCCAAAAACAATGCTGCACTCTGTTCTGTCTTGCGATATCGGAAGTATTACAATATCAGACCGTGCTCCTGTTTGCTTAAAATTTTCACATGGGGAGGCCCAACAACGCTCAAAGATGGTGATTTAATACACATCTGTTAAACAACCCAATTTTTTTCTTTTTCTTATTTCTAAACTGTGTTTCAGCTATTCTATTCTAGTAATAACACACCAGGCATATCTCCTTCCATTTTATGGGAGACGTGTAAGGCATATTCATGTGGCTTAATTATATCTTATGAAAAAAAGCACACAACAGAAGTGTCACGAAGAACAAGAGAAGCTAGAACTACAGCTATCTGAATGTGAACGTGCATATAACCAGAACCAAACTGAGACTAATCTAAAAAACTCTGGCCACAAGAGAAACACCTAATTCATTGCTGACTCAAAAGGCAGAGCAGAATAATAAGATCTGCGAAGCAAAAACTATATGAATTTGGTAACAAACCCAGCAAGTATTTGGCTAACCTGGTGAAGAGAAGGACTGATTCCCAGAACATCTCCTCTATTAAGGATGTCTCTTGGTTCAATGAAAGCCTGTAAAACTTCTCCCTTAGACGGCTTTAGCTCAGCATTTTATAAACAATTTAAATCATTGATGGTGAAGCCTCTACTGAACCACTTCCTTGAGATAGGGTCTCTTCCCAAAACACTTACAGAAGCAAACATTAGCCTGATTCTTAACCACCTTAAACCAGGTTATGAATGTTCATCCTTCCGCCCTATCAGTTTGTTAAACCTAGATCTAAGATAATAGACTCCAATATTCACGGTATATTAATTAATTAAAAACAACATAGGATCTCATTGTATGCAGACAATATTTCATTGTTTATCACACAACCAGAAATATCTATTGCCTCAGTCCTTTAATGTCATTAATCAATTTAGTGAATTTTCCAGATATAAAATACATTTTAATAAGTCAGAGGCAATGCATTGGGTCAAGTGTGCCACACTCTACCCCCGGTTTATCACCCTTCCAATGGGCAACACAAGGTTTTGTTGACCTTGGTATATTTGTTACTCCTGTGCTTCAAAAGATGTACAAAACCAAGTTCCAACCAACTTCTGCTTAAATTTATCCATGATGACTTAGAAAGATGGGCCTCTCTACCACTCTCAATGTTGGGAAGAGTCTTTCTGATTAAGAATATTTTAGGCTACTTTACAAATTCATAAATAAATAATACTTTTAAGATAGTAAATAGTTGGTTTAGCACATTTATTTGTACGACTTAAATTTGCAAAGTTGCAATTACCATCATATCAGGGAGTCCCCAACATTAAACTATACCAGGTAGCTTCTCATTTTCGGTATCTGGTAGATTGGGTACGAAATGATCCAGACTATCGGGTTAGATATTGAAGCATTCAATCTGGGTGAACCATTAATATTAGCTAGTCTCCCATTTATCTTGAGTTTTACCCATGGAATATCTGACATACTGGTCTAGAGGTAAAATTGGTATATTTATCATATATGGGCTCCATTCCTTGATTATGTGGGACGTACAATATCCAATATATTCTGGAAGGTACTTCCTAGACCAAGTAATGATGGCTGGATGCTAAGGGGAGGCTTTGTTGTCTGTATTGTTATTTATGATATCCCACCATGCTTGTGAAGTAAGACTATGCTGTGCTACGTGTCCAATTTTGGAGGGATTGTGTTAGGGGAGGGGAGTTTTCAGAGGGATTTGATGGGGGGGGTAGATAAATGTAAAATCTGTGTATATGTGAATAAGACAATTAATAATAAAGATATGTTCACAAAAATCTACATCCTCTACATATACATACACACTCCCTCCCACGCATGTAACCACACAGGATAGTCTGCGCTCCTCTTTCTCCAACCCACATCAATACAGCATCTCTTGTCACTCCAGTTTTGACCTATACAATACTTAAGCTTAACGTTGTTCGCTGTAGTCTCTGTATGTATGTTCTGTCATGTCAGCTATGTCTCATCACCCACAGTGTTATGTTCTGTCTCATTCAGCTATTTTATGTCATTGTGTAAAAGGCACCTAGATTCCCTGATATGAACATTCACTGGACCCTTCAGTCTTAATAACCGCCTATCAGTGACTACCAATCAGGTTCAAGCATTTCCGGGCTTAGGTCACTGAGGACCTGTTTACACCTGGTATCAACATGCGTCTTGGGTGATCCGATCACAAGTGGACAGCTCTAAGTACAGGTGTGAATGTACGCGAGACGCATTCAGGACACACTGAACACACTTCTATATATTTAGTGGATTCTTGCAGTGAAATTGCAGTTTGCAACCATTTGAATCCCGCTCGCCTCACCCTCCCAAGCATGTAGGAGAAACTACGGTGGCTACGAAACTCATGAAAAACGCGAACGGCCCTGTCTAGAGCCAAAGTTTGGTTTTTCCATTCTGGGCTACTGTAGAAACATGGCAGTGCAACATGGCGGCCTCCATGGAAGGGGACCTGCACCCTCCGTAGATAACAAGGGCTCATTCTAAGGAAACGAAAACACAATGATTTTCAGGAGTTTATTCACTAATGAAAACATACTTATAAATATTATATTCCATTTCTGCCAAAATCTCCTCCTAAATCTTCCACACTGGACCTTTAATGTTAAATATCAGCTGAAATGAAAAGTCTTCTTTAGGAGTCATACAAAGTCGTACGTTATGATTTAGGAGTATCATCTGTGCAAGGGGGAACCCAGATCTTTTCAATTAAGCAATATGTTACCAGAGTTTGGAAAGTAGTAAAGCCAGCAGTCACTGGGCTCCAACAAGTCCAGTGGGTATTTTCGGAGCAATGTGCTTTTGTTTTCGGGATAACGGGCAGTCGGACTAATGGACTTTCGAGTCAATTTCAGACTTTTTGCCTTTTTCTTTCTTACTTGTCGGACAGGTAGCTGAGGTAGCTCTGTGAGATAGTTATTGAGCAGGCGTTCAAAGCAGGGGAGCTGGACTTTTAGTTGCTCAGTGTCTGCAGTGGAAGAGACAGCTCAAATAGAGTTTTAAGAAGCTGCTCATTGCTGTGTGTGTGTGTGCAGCTATTCGTGCCAAGTGCCAAACCTTTTATATTAGTAATTATGTGGTTTATTATCTGTTTTGGAAGGCTAATAATGTTTAGTATGCTGTTCCTCCCAGTTTCGTATAGTAGTTTAAATAAGAACATAGTGATCTGTTTAGAATGTGTGTAGTTTAACAAATGCTGCATTTATTCCATTTTAGTATTTCATATTTTCCATTGCTGCTAATAAGAGTAAGAGACAGAAGTCATATATGTTAAAGTGAATGTCAAGTTGTCAATTCATTTGCTACTGATTATGTTTATCTAGCCCATGTGTAGATATGGAGATTTGCTCATTATTAGGGTTTATTACTTTACGTGGACAAGTGGAGTGTGTTGACTGGTGTGGTGACAGTATTCAATAAATATCCTAGAAAACAACTGAATGCCTGCTCCCTGACCGGACGTCTGTGGCTATTCAACATACCGAACCAGGAAATGTAAAGGTTATAGAGTGTCACTTCCTGAGACTCTTTCAGTCATGTTGCACTGATAAAAACGGTTACAACGACAACAGAAACACTGCAGAAATATAACTTATATATTATATGACTGCAATACTTAGCTTAAACATTAAATACACACATCAGCAGCAGTGCGTCCTCGTGACAATGATGCCCTCCATTTTTACAATTTCTTTCACTCGTGCGGTTTTCCTTACACCTGCTGAAATCCCTGGAACTCACCTGGGGAGATCCAATCTGTGCCCCGTGGACCGGCTGCCACTGGGGTGCCACAGTCAGAAGACCTTGTTGCAGACGCAGGAGACGTGCAGAGGACCGGGACACCAGGTTGTGGGCGACAACAAAATTTCCCTCTTCCTCTTCCTCATCTTGACTGCGGCCATGGAACAGCCACTTCAGACTGGGATTAAAGGTGCTCCTGAGTAAAGTCTCAGCTCGCTGCAGGGAACGGGAGATGGACCTCTGTGACCAGGAACCTGGAAGGGCACACATCCGACATTAGCAAGGTGGGAAGATTTTCAGCACACTGGAGAGACTAAAAGGGACAACTCACAAACAAGGGAGAGACAAGCCAAAGGAAAACTGGGTCAGTTATTTGGTTTAGCTTAAAAGGACGTCTTACATGTTAAAGAGATGGTTTCCCAATTTCAAACAACAGAGGATGCATGCACAGCAAGAGGCAGACAACACACTGCTAAAATGTCATGACATTAGCTAATCAATGGGCATTTTCAGCATTTCAAAACCGGAAAAACAGGTGACATTCTTTAAAAGTGAATTTGTATGGATATCTAACTCCATATTGTTGGTACCGACCAAAGTTAAATATTGTTTCTCAGTACCGGGGTAAAGGTGTATGGGTGTATGAAAAGTCTGAGTGCAATAAAATATCGGAGTTTGTTCACTGCACTTTAAAAGGGACAGTTCACCACCAAATTAAAAATACTTTTTGAACTAATTTTTTACCTGTAGCGCTGTTTATCCATCTGGATAGTTTTGGTGTGAGCTGCCGAGTTTTGGAGATATCGGCTGTAGAGATGTCTGCCTTTTAGGAATATAACGGGACAATATGGCGCTCGGCTTGTGGAGCTCAAAGCGCCAAAAAATACATTTGAAAAACTCCTGACCCGGTTACTCGAGATAATCCACAGATTTGTTGTGAGCGGTTTCATTAGGAACTATTTTCTCTACCGATAGTTCCTGCATGAAACTGCTCACAACAAGGTCTGTGGATTGTTTTTTTGACTTTTAAAAGTCACATGAAAGCACCAGGAGCTGCAGAGAGACTATCGGTGTGTCCCAACTCCATACTACATACTAATTCTAAGCAGGTTTTTGGTATTTAGTGTTTTCACAGTGGAAAAGTGACAAAATGAAGTATACTCAAGCCAGACTATGCATACTAAATACAGTCGAATGCACAAAGGAAATGGAGGAGCTGCACACAGCTGAAAAAATGTAAATGAATTGTGCATGGTGGTGAAACAGCTCCAGAAAGATCTTGGAAAGCTTAGACATTCCAAAGTCGCAGTTTGATTGACGCCTGACATCTACTGCGTTGTAGCATTTACTGTTAGTATTAAACGGTTAAGTCTGTTTGGTTTTTTTGTGTACTAACTGCTAAAACAGTATACTATGACAATTAGTATGTAGTACATAATGTATAGAATCATTCTGTAGTATGGATTTGGGACAGAGTTTATGTGCTCAGTCCTGTTGGCTGATTAGAGAGTGTGTTTTTACACAGGACCATCTGCTGCTGTCACATGTACACGTAATACCATCAGTGGTCAGATCCTCTGTCCCCATGCAGGAACTGCATCTCCTCTGAAGGACAAAAAGGGACATTTCCAATAAATATTAGACACATATGGCAACCAGTTGATGAGGATTAAAATATACATTTGTACTTTGAGTTTTGGACAAAAAAACAACTAACCTGCTCCTTTTGTGGACAGAATGACTCCGAATTCTCCAAATCTGAAAGAGACCAACAAAACCACTACATTAGACAACATGTAAACATCACACTAGCACCACTGGATGGACATGTTCATGCAGAAAGCTTCGCTCTTGTGCTCTGTAGTGTTGTGTGTTCTTGATGTAAATGTCTGCTCAAACCTTACTTATTTCCCAAACACAACATGGGGCTCTGGAACCTTTCAGAAGATAGAGACTGGTTCTTGTGTTACTTTCCACAGTTCCTCAAAAACCATGAAGGTAATGAAATAAGTAAAGGTTAGAAAATGGAATTAATTGAAGGGATGCTTTTTGAAAGGTCTTACCACTTATTTGTGTTTGAACTGAAAGCATTTTTTATGTTATTTAAAAGGCAGAGTGAGTAGGATCTTCCTAAAAAACAATGTGTAGCCTCATACAAAAGTAATCCGTCTCAGTCATCACTTCCGAGCCAGTAGAAGTGTGTGGCGGTGTCTGTCTCTGCAGAGACGCTGCCTGTATTTTCTCCAATAACAGCACGCAGACTGTGAAGTCTGGACTCTGTGAAAACACAGGGACATCGCTGTCTCCGTCTCCGTCCTCTGCTCCCTGCTCAAAATCCTTCCTGCGGGGTGGGACGGAGGTGTGGGCGATTTTATTTCTGCTTTAGAATGTAACCGCAGTGAAACAATCAGAAAATAATGTTTATTTCTCTGTTTCACTGCTTTGTTCTCACTAACGCCGCTCCCTCTCTTCATTCACTCTGCAGCTCTGTCTGTCTGTCTGTCTGTCTCTCTCTCTGTCTGTCTCTGTCTCTCTCTTTGTCTCTCTCAACAAACATGTTTTTTATGTTGTAGGGGTTTTTAGTCATACTGACTCTCTAATGTAACTTACCAGTGGATTTGTGGAGCTTGCTAACAGAGTAGGACACACTGCGGTGACCTTAAAGACTTGTATGTTTAAAACGTTTAGTGAAGTGTCCTCTAACCTCCAGGCACCAGAGCTACTATTCCTTCCCTGTTCAATTAAAGATGAGAGTAAGCACATTAACCTCACACTCGTTTGCTCAGTTAAAATCCAATGAGATGGAGTGCAGAGACAACACAGAGAAACAATGTGCCGCTGCCGGCTGTGCTACTTTCTAACCGTGTGTGTGTGTGTGTGTGTGTGTGTGTGTGTGTGTGAGACCTGCTGTCAGGCCAGGCTCTCCACCAGGATCTTTCAGTATCTCTGGGTTGTTGTGATCCATCCCAGACAATACAGCAAAGCTGTGAACAGACAACATATACATTAGTAGCGTTCCATGCTGCTCAAAGGAAAACATCTGAGATACTTTTAAGGGTGAGGTGTTGTCTCATTTATAACTCAGCAAAATGTCACAGCTGGACATTCTGCCTAAAATAGTATTTTTATATTTGAAGCCTTGATGAAATGGCTTTACAAAAAGATTTTTCTCATCAGAGCAATAATTTAGTCACCAGCCAAACCACCATGTGGTGGTCTACCTGACTGGCAGACCACAGCACGTGCGCCTGCAGCACTGTGTGTCGGACAGCGTGGTCAGCGACACTGGGGCCCCTCAGGGGACTGTCCCCTCTCCCTTCCTCTTCACCATCTACACCACACAGAGTCCTGCCACCTTCAGAAGGTTTCTGATGACTCTGCTGTGGTGGGATGTATCAGCGGTGGTGATGAGACTGAGTACAGGGCTGTGGTGGGGAACTTTGTCTCATGGTGTGAGCAGAACCATCTGCAGCTCAATGCGACAAAGTCTAAGGAGCTGGTTGTGGATCTACGGAGGGCCAAGGCACCAGTGACCCCGGTTTCCATCCAGGGGGTCAGTGTGGACACTGTAGAGGACTACAAGTACCTGGGAGTACACATGGACAATAAACTGGACTGTGCTATCATTCCTGCCTGTGGCCATCAGACTCTTTAACTCCTCCCTCTAAGTGTCAGTCTGTATGACCCTAAGTCACTAAACTGGACATTGGATCATTAACATCTCTGCAATACTTGAAATATTGTGCAATATTCTCTGTTTTCAGTTTAATTTATTGATATTTATTAATACTTATTACTGCTGTGCAATATCCACCGTCTAATAATCTGGTTAATCTGCTACACTTAACTTGAAAGTACTCATTATTGCACTATTACTTCTTACTTATATTACATTGTATTATACCGTACATACTTATCATCAACAGGTAATCCACTTTGTACTTTACACTTATTTTAAATTTATACTTATACCCACTTGGTACTTAATTTATCTGACCTGTATTATTATAGTGGATTATATTCTGATTTGCTTAGAACTTCTCTTCCTGTGTGCACTGACGTGACAGTGAGCTGCTGTAACAAGAGTTTCCCCTCGAGGATCAATAAAGTGTTTCTGATTCTGATAAGATGTCCTTTTGTATTTCATTTCTTTAATTCTGTGTATGTGACATTCAAACAAATGACAGCAAATGTACTTTATTTTTATTTATTGGTTTATTTAACAGGGACGGTGAACATTAATATTAAATATAACAAAATTGCTGTAAATGCACCAGAGTTAGCCATGAGGCTATTTTTCCTCTGCAGTCCCTGGACAGATGTTACAAAGCCCCCCTGCTCTGCCTGCCGCCATCTTGAACTTCCCTGTACATTACAGTTACGTAGTATAACGGTCAACAGTGTTCCTTGTTTGGCTAATTTCCACCTAATTTCCAGAGGCGTACTTAAGGACACTTTTGAGGTACTTTTGTACTTTACTTGAGTATTTCCATTTGATGCTACTGTATACTTCTATTCCACCACATCTCAGAGGGAAATATTGTGCTTTTTACTTCACTACATTTATCTGACAGCTATAGTTAATTTACAGATCCAGATTTCATATTCAAAACATTTAATGAACTTAAAGTAAAGTGTGATGTATTGTTATGGATTAAACTGCCAAACTATATACAGCAGGCCAAACTTCCTCCACAGCGCTGTAAAAGACTCACTGCAAGTTACTGCAAACGCTTGATTGCAGTTGTTGCTGCTAAGGGTGGAGCAACCAGTTATTAGGTTTAGGGGGCAATCACTTTTTCACACAGGGCCATGTAGGTTTGGATTTTGTTTTCCCTTAATAATAACAACCTTCATTTAAAAACTGCATTTTGTGTTTACTTGTGTTATCTTTGACTAATATTTAAATTAGTTTGATGATCTGAAACATTGAAAAACAAACATGCAAAAAAATAAGAAATCAGGAAGGGGGCAAACACTTTTGCACAGCGCTGTATAAAGTAGTTCTTCACCTCAACCAACAGTAAAATACAACACCAAACATAACATGAGGGGCAAGGGTTTTTCCTGACAGGACGTATGTACAGTACCTTTTATTTAGGTCCTATTTGAAGGCAAAACTTTTACTTGTTATGGTGTATTTTAACATTATTGCAATGCTACTTTTTCTCAAGTAAAGGATCTGAATACTTCTTCCATTACTGCAGCTGTCAGCAGTTGGAGGACTGACTAGTATCTGATTTCACCTGTGACTGTGATTAAGTGTCAAAGAAGCCAGACCGGTCCGTGTTTCTGACAGTGGGCGCTCCTCAAGCCTTTCACGTTTGACTGCTTTAAGACAAGCCGGGTGACAGGAGAGCTCATTGTACTTACTCAACATTAGAAATGGCGTCCAAACGTCCATCCCTTGTGCATCCTGGGGACACAGAGCTGTTTTCACCACTGACTTTATTCTTGGATGTGAGTGTTAATAATCCCACAGGAGAACTGTTCTCAACAGTAGCCGCAGGCTTAGCCCACTTAGCAGCAACTAACGGCTTCCTTATCCGAGTCTACTATTCATGCTCACCGCATTCCTTCACCGAAACGGCCGCCGAAAGCCAAGTATCTTATTCGTGACTGACGCCTTTTCTACGATGTACTTGTTAATCCAGTGCTCACGAAGGAAGCGGGGTTTAAAATAGCATCTGCTAGCGAGGCCTGAAAACACAGGATGTAGCAGCAGCCAATCAGGAGAAAGCGTTCCCGGTTGCTATGGAAAACAGAGGAGGGCTGCTGTGTGGGAAATGGCGCCTCCTGCGCAGCTCCGCGCCATGTGACACAGCGTTACCGCCTATCACTGCAGAGTGATGGGGAGGCTCCAGCCCACGCCACGCAGGTGTTCGATTAATAAAGAGCATTGGAATTTACCTTCAAATGAATACATACCCAGGCTGTACCCACCAGTCAGTAAGGGCGCAGGTCTCAAGACATTTATGGAAAACATGCATTACTATTATACATTACGTCCCAGATTTCATATAAACGGGTTTGCTGTGGAAAATTGTCTCTTTTTTTGTCTTCTAAAAACAGCGTTCCTGGTGGGTTTTATCTAGATTTTTAAAAATGGGTTGATTTTCTCGAGCCCTTGGTTTTTCACCAGGGTGAAGTTAGTTTAATATTTGACACTCGTCGTCGGTGACCTTCAGTAGCTCCGTGTCAACGCCTTCTCCCAGTTGTGGGATATGTTGGAGAGCTACTTGAGGCAAAGCACCAAAGATGACGATGCAGTGAGAGCGCAAAGAACTGGAAGTCTGCCCAACGCGCTGTCACCATAGGCGAAGTTAGGGACCGTCGTAAAACTGCGACCCATTCCAATCTTCAATAACTTTTGTTTTTCAACATAGACATCTCAAACCACTGCCATTATAGAGTGACAGTTTGTAAAAAAAAAAATAGTAATAATAATTAAAAAAAACTCAGCTAATAATGGTTATCAATGACCTATTTTCTTAATTATGCACAATTCAAGGTTGTACTTTCAATAGTTTGCTCAGTTGTGGATATATTGACATCAAACCACCTCTCATGTGTCTTGGACCCCTTCTCACAACTTTCACAGCTATTAGTTTGTGAAAAAGCCCTTAGCAAATCCCTTAAAACCATTAGCAGTGGCCCATTGCCTTAAATGTGTGCTTTTCAAGGTTACTTGGAGTTAATTACTGTTAATTTCCTAATGTCATTATCATTACATTGTATTTGTGTGTAGGTGAGTCGTTAACCCCATCTCCCACCACGGCTACTAGCAGGCCTCGCTGGACCTTGGCCATCGTACAGTATGTGATGGCAGCATTATGACAGAACCTTGGTATGTATAGTTTCCTTGTCTCAAACCCACACATCAGAATCAGAAATACTTTATTGATCCCCGAGGGGAAACTCTTTGGACCACATGGAGAAACTTATGAAGGTTATGCTTTTTAATGACAAGGAAGCTATACAACCCAAGATTCTACCAAAGTTCAATATTGCTTTAAACAAATACATTTCTGATACCGTGTGTGTGTTTTGCAGTGTTGACTTAATGCACAATGTTATCATCACATTTGTTAAAATCAGAATTTATTATCTTGTGACTACTTATTCTTGTAAATAAAAATGTTTTACATAATTCTGCAGTATTATTGATTTCAGTTTAATTATTGATAATACTTTATTTATGTGAAAAGGATATTTTTACTTTTTGTATTGGTTCCAGTGACTAACATGTAACCAATAACGCATCTGAGGAAAAAGTAATCCAAAAAGAGATGGTTTTAAAGTGACCCACAATAAGTGCATTTAAACTTCAAGAACAAGAGCAAGAAATGAGGCAAAAACCAGTGCTAACATGGGCCGTGGCGGTGTAGTTTCAAAAGGTGATTTTCAACCTGTGATTCTGCCATCCTGACTTCAGTGGGGAGTTCATTCCACCACTGTGGGCCCAGAAGAGAAGAGCTTTGTCTGAGATGAGAGACCACAGGGTCCAGTCCTCCAGAGGCAGAGGAGGAGTGTAGGGTTCGACCATGGCTTGGAGGAAGGAAGGAGTAGTTCCTTTCACTGCCTCGTAGACCACCAGAGAACCTGTGTTGTTGTTTTTTCAGATAGGAGGTGACAGTGACATATTTGAAAGCAGTGGGAAAGTGTCCTGAGACCAGAGATGTGTAAAGGAGGTGGGTCAGGCTGCTTCTCATTAATCTTAAATGTCTCCTCGTTACCCTCTCTTGCATCTAATCCTTGTGTCTAATCCCTCCCCTTTAAGACACAAGGAAGAGATGTAAGGAAAAGATGCGAGGAGAGAGGAATCGAAGAGATGTTGTAAGTGAAATGAGATGTCCCTCTGTATAGGGTGTTATTTGGAGGTGTTGGAGGAGTTTGTGATGATGGCAGCACAGCTGGATCGGCTGTCAAAATGCACTTACAACAAGCATTTTGTTTCTTCAGAGTTTGTGTTTGCACATATGTGACGCACTGTCCAAGTAGTATAAGGACGTACTACAGTACTGCCAGCACTGTAAACACCACATATTATGAGAAATGTCAGAACAACCTGGCATGTTATACATTATGTATCTTAAGATTCAATTAAAGTGCAGTGTCACATTAAGCCACATACATACACAATAAACCACCAAGCCCCTTCAGCTCAAACGGTGTTCCATGTGCAGGAGAGTGCACCTGTATCGTGGTAATTCTGCTCCTCCATGAGGTAATTTATGCTCAAAAGTTATTTAAAAATAACTCATGCTCAAAATGCTCATGACCTAATATGCATCTTTACAGGGATAACATGCATTCATGGATAGATGTTGGTTCATTATTCACAAAAATGAAGGCAGCCTGTCTGACATTCATGCACAAGCGTGGCGTACATATTGGATATATATATATAGGTGGATATAGGTGGAGTCAATTTCACATGGATGATTACAGAGAAAAAAATAACAATCACACGTTCTTTCATGTCCACCTCTTTATGTAAACTTCAACTACAAAGGGCCTGTACCAGAGGTGTACTTCAACTTATAAATAATGAGGTTATTGCCACCGCCTGAGAGACGAGGTTGAGGGACACCACATTAATGTTCTAATAATAGTATACTGGCTTGCCCACAGCCTATCCTACACGGTGGTGTCCTGGACCTTTCACTGGGGGTGGTTGGTGAAGCCCTTGCATGGAAACTCAAAGTGTGTGGGTACCATCAACAGCTGCCATGTCCGCATCAAGATCCACCAGGACCAGGTGGCCAGGACTACCTCAACAAGCTCTTCCCATCCATACAGCTGAAGGCAGTATGTGATGGTGAGGGTCTCTTTATCAACACCTTTGTGGGGCTCCATCCACGACACCAGAGTCTTGAAGAACAGCAGCATCTACAAAGAGGCGTTGTATCCTCCTCCAGGTATGGCCGAGATAAACTGCTACCATGAAACTTATCAACATCAACATAATTCTGTGGTCACTGCAATATCAACCATGTCTATATTTATCCAATTTTGCCTGCAGGGAAGAAATACAAAGCCTTTGTTCACAAGCACAAAAATTTTTTATAATTCCATGGTTGTAATTATTTTTGTACTGCTAAAGATGTCAAAGACATTTAAAAGCAAAAATAGTAAAAATTTAGTTTTTAATTTTACAGCTAGGCAGTGCCAGTGTTGTAGTCAAGACCACCGAAACTGAGACCAAGTCATGACCAAGACCAGAGTATATTGAGAACGAGACAAGAACAAGACTTTGAGGGGTTGAGACCAAGACCAAGCAAAAACGTAACTGAGGAACAACAATTTGTCACCACATGCCCTGTCCCCTCAACTTCTCACAAAGGTAACACTGCATTAGCTAGCGTTACATCCCTCAATATATGTTAACTAAATTAGGTAGCTTGTGCACCTAGCTAGGTGGCAAATAGCTGGCAAGCAACAGAGACTAGCGCCCTGAAACATACAGTATATACATACCGTCAAATTTCAATTAATAGCCTAGGCTTTTATTTGCTTCAATCACTGAACTCCACCTGCCTATATTTGGGACACGAGTCTATACGGGACAGGCCTTTAATTCTTTTGCACAAAACTCTTGCTCAGCATGATGGGAAATACTATCAAATTGTTTATTTAAACCAGAATGAATATTACTTGTATAATCAACAGGCTACCAAATCAGAATCAGAATCAGAAATACTTTATTGATCCCCGAGGGGAAACTCTTTTGTTACAGCAGCTCGCCTTTACGTCAGTGCAAATAACATATCAATTACGAATTATTCATTTGATCTAGCTCCAATGAAGAGAGAGAGCCCTGTGTCAAAATACAGGTGCCGAAAAAGGACTGCCTGCCGAAATAAGACTTTTTCGGCACAACACCGGTAGCCTACCTTAGAAAGGATGAAAGCCGAAGGTTGAAGTAGCTATTTCAACCTGGATTCATTTTTAAGTATAGATTATAGATTATAGATTAAAGTTTATTTGTCAAAACATGTAGCCACACCCAGCCAGTATAAGGGATCAGCATCTAATTGGGGCTCTGCTTTTAATTGAAGTTTTACAGTAGGTAGCTAATATGTATAGCTAATATTCGCTAAATCTCTTGGGTGAGGGGTGAAGAGATTTCTGAAGGGTTTTGGTGCAGAGGCAGATTGCTAACATTAGCTAGCTAGCTTTGCTAGCGTCACTTACACTTATGCTCACCTTTCTTTATGCTTCTTTACTAAGTGCCGATAAGTTTGACGTGGGCCAGCTGTCTCAGTAAGCCTTGCGTTGCAGAATTTACATACTGCTGTGTGTTTTTGTTCGACCGTCTTTAACTAACTTTGACGATTAATTAATCTAAGCCATCAACCTGTCTCTTAGACCCTATTCTAACTAGGCTGCTTAAAGACGTTTTACCCTTAGTTAGCACTTCTTTACTGGATATGATCAATCTGTCTTTTTTAACAGGCTATGTCCCACAGTTCTTTAAAGTAGCTGTAATTAAACCGCTTCTTAAAAAGCCCACTCTTGATCCAGGGGTTTTAACCAACTACAGACCTATATCTACCCCCTTTATCCTTGAGAAAGCTGTCGCTGTCAGTTATGTGACTTTCTAAATAAATATTAAATATTTGAGGATTTTCAGTAAGGATTTAGAGTTCATCATAGTACAGAGACAGCACTGGTGAAAATTACAAATTACCTTTTAATTGAATCAGACAATGGACTTGTCTCTGTACTTGTCTTGTTAGATCTTAGTGCTGCGTTCGACACCATTGACCATCACATCCTATTACAGAGACTGGAACATGTAATTGGCATTAAATGAGCCGCACTAAGCTGGTTTAAATCCTATCTATCAGATCAATCTCAGTCTGTACATGTTAACGGTGAGTCCTCCGTGCACGCCAAAGTTAGTCACGGAGTTCCACAAGGTTCTGTGCTTGGATCGATTCTATTCACCTTATATATGCTTCCTCTAGGCAGTATTATTAGGAAGCACTCCATAAACTTTCATTGTTATGCAGATGATACCCAATTATATCTATCGATCAAGCCAGATGAAACTAACCAGTTAGCTAAACTTCAAGCATGCCTTAAGGACATAAAGACCTGGATGACCTGCAATTTTCTGATGTTAAACTCTGAAGTTGAAGCTGAAGTTATTGTACTTGGTCCCAAACACCTCTGAGACACATTATCTAAAGATATAGTTGCTCTAGATGGCATTGCCCTGGCCTCCAGCACCACCGTAAGGAACCTCGGAGTTATCTTTGATCAGGATTTATCCTTTAACTCCCACATGAAACAAACTTCAAGGACTGCCTTCTTTCACCTACGCAACGTTGCAAAAATCAGGCACATCCTGTCTCAAAATGATGCCGAAAAACTAGTGCATGCATTTGTTACTTCTACGCTGGATTATTGCAATTCCTTATTATCAGGCTGCTTGAATAAGTCCCTTAAGACTCTCCAGTTGATCCAGAATGCTGCAGCACGTGTACTGACAAGAACTAGGAAAAGAGATCATATTTCTCCAATATTAGCTTCTCAGCACTGGCTCCCTGTAAAATCTAGAATAGAATTTAAAATCTTTCTCCTCACCTACAAAGCACTTACAGTGGTTTGCAAAAGTGTTTGCCCCCTTCCTGATTTCTTTTTTTTGCATGTTTGTCACACTTAAATGTTTCAGATCATCAAACTAATTTAAATATTAGTCAAAGATAACACAAGTAAACACTAAATGCAGTTTTTAAATGAAGGTTGTTATTATTAAGGGAAAACAAAATCCAAACCTACATGGCCCTGTGTGAAAAAGTGATTGCCCCCTAAACCTAATAACTGGTTGGGCCACCCTTAGCAACAACAACTGCAATCAAGCATTTGCGATAACTTGCAATGAGTCTTTTACAGCGCTGTGGAGGAAGTTTGGCCCACTCATCTTTGCAGAATTGTTGTAATTCAGCCACATTGGAGGGTTTTCGAGCATGAACTGCCTTTTTAAGGTCATGCCACAGCATCTCAATAGGATTCAGGTCAGGACTTTGACTAGGCCACTCCAAAGTCTTCATTGTGTTAATTTTGGGAGGCAGACACCATCTCTACATTTAAGAGTAGGCTTAAGACTTTCCTCTTTGATAAAGCTTATAGTTAGGGCTGGCTTGGGTGAGCCCTGAACCATCCCTTAGTTATGCTGCTATAGGCCTAGACTGCCGGGAGACTTCCCATGATGCACCTCTTTCCTCTCTTGCTCTCCCTCTCCATCTGTATGCATTTTTATCCCATTACTGCATGTTACTAACTCAACATCTTCTCTCTCCCATAGTTCTGTGCTTTCTCATTTCTCTCTCCTTCTGTCGCTTTCAGCAGGTATTTCTGCCTCCATCGCTGCAGAGATTGGATCTGTGGTTGTGGGCCACCAGCTGTCCCCGTGTTCCTGCTCTTGTTATTGGCTCTGTTACTAATACTGACATTATTTTTCCTATAGCTGTCATTCCTATTATTCTTAATGTATTAATATTAACACTACAATTACATTTCTACTATTTAAAAAATTCTAGGTGGTATTTGCATTGTGCCTCCCCCCCAAAAGTCTGGACTTTGGACTTGGACCTTGAAGTACTTAATGACAATTAAAGTGTAAGTCAGACTACTCCATACTACCCAGCTAAATAAATTCTTAGGGATATCGATACTTGCTGCACCTGTGAATCCAGTTCTGAAACACCTGTGCTTTGGTCTTGCATTCACTTTATTCAAATGTATTTTTTCAATGACTTTCGTTTTTCTTTCATAGATGTTTTCTTTGGTATCTTCTGATTCAGTTGAGTTTTCCAAAAATATTAAAGCTTTTATTTACAGATTTTCTTAAAGATTTGTGTTAATATATATTTATTTATTCTTGCTGCTTTTGCTCTGTTCTATGTATTTTGCTTTTCTGTTATTCTTGTATGTGCTCCCTGGCAAAGTTGTACATTGATTTGTAAAATGTACGTTACCTGTGAGGCGAAGGTCACGTGACCGACAGAGGTAGCCGAGCAAGCACTACAGCTAGCGAGCTAATCTGCTGTTGGTTTGACAATGTTGTTTAATGAGTTTTTATTTGAAAAAAATGCTATAATGGACATATTTCAGTATGGAATTGATTATTGAAAATGTTGTCTAATAATTACAGCGTGGGGGTCCTAAACAGGGCTAATATTTCTCTAGACATTCTGAGCAGCTGGAAGTCTTTAGCTGGGCGACAGACCCAAAGATTTCAAAGAAACTTCTGTGGTAATAGAATTATGGTTACAAGATACAGAAAACTGGCCTTTTGTCTTTAGACTGCTGGGATATAAAACTGAACTTCGCTGCAGAACAGACTTCAGCATCTTCCAGAAATCTGCAGCTCCATATTATTCTTTATTTGTTCGTACTTTGTGTTCATAATAGAATTGCACAAAGTAATGCTGCCTTTCTCTCTTTTTGTCAATATTGAGGACACAGCCATATCTTTTGAATAAACTTTATTGGAATAGTCACTGGACATAACTGACCTGCAGTTCTGCTTACATTCAGTGTGAGCTCCACGTCGTGGCCAGTCAACTGATCCGTACAGTGTGAGCATAAAAGTCACAGGTTCTGGCTGTGCAGAAAGGCCAATTAAAACGTGTAGTGTGAGTTAACACAACATACAAGCTCAATAAAATCACACAGTGTCTGCTCAGTTTTAGTTTTGGTCGGTACACTTTGCACAACACATCAGTACGGGGATTGCGTCTTTGCGAGACCAACCTAAAGAACCTCTGTCAAAATGCCTGTCGAGGCCAATGGGACTGTCACAGGCAGGTTTTTTAGCCTGAATCTTTTGTTTATTTCAAACACCCGTATTGTTAACAATGAATAAAAATGAAGGGTGGGGGGGGCATGAACTTTTTTCGGCTTCTGAAAGTGGGTGTGACAGAAAAAATTTGAGAACCACTGCCACTGTCTAGCAAAGTTAGCAAAGTTTGGAAGGCCAAGTATCGCCCATCCCCAAGTGCTTGTGGATTTTTCCTCTCCGAGATGGATACATACAATGCTTGCTCAGTGTCTTGGTATGTTGTATGAAAGTTGCACTTGCTAGCTTGGAGACCTGTGCACTGTTGCCGACTCCGAAAGCCCACCCTGGAGAGATGTGTGGCAGCAGCTAGCAAAGGTGAGACACAAATTGCCAGTTTTCCCTGCCCTTGTCCTGGAGTTCTCATGGTCCTGGGTGTCTGCTAAGGCTCCGCCCTCACTGCCGTTTACCCAGTTCTTGGACTTGGAAGGTATGGAGTCTGGTGGGCTAACCAACATCCCTCCGATGGACGAGACGCTGGCTATCCACTTGGTGCCAAAACCCAACTTGGCAAGCAGCAAACCCACTCTCCCCGACAAGCATTGCAGATTCCGCAGGTGCTGACCTCTCGTGCGCTGAATACGGCCTTGATGCTGCAAGCTTACCCGGCAGAGAAGTTGCGGGATCTACATGAGGCCCTGTTGAAGAAGGAGATGAGGTATGCAGAACGGCCGATTTCATTCTCGAGCTCTCCAGCACAGTGGGCATAGCCTTGGGAAAAGGCATGGCTGAGCAGTATCTGTGGCTAATGCTCACTGAGCTGCCTGAGATGTAGCGCTGATTTTATCCACCAAGCAGTCGAACCCTTGAATTTAGACCCGCTGCGATCAGAGGAATAAGCAAGAGAAGGCACTGCGGATGAGTATGCCCAGGCTTACAAATGTATTTTTTTTGGCGCTTTGAGCACCACAAGCCAAGTACCATCTAGTTCCATTATATTCCAAAAAGGCAGACATCTCTACAGCCAATATCTCCAAAACTGAGCAACTCACACCAAAACAATTTACATGGATAAACAGCACTACAGGTTAGAGCAAAATTATGTATTTTTGATTTGGGGGTGAACTGTCCCTTGAAAAGAAACCTCGTTTAAGCATACAGTTGAACCCGAGCATGTTAATTCAAGCCCTCACACTCACACTCCCCTCACCAGGTCAGAGATTGTTGTCACCTGCCACATGTGCCGCAAATTCTTGGCCTTGTGCAGATTTTAAAGTAATAGTGGCATGTTCCTGTGTTCACAATATTCAGAATATCTGTGTGTCAATAAAAGGCTGTGTTTTCCCCACTCTCAAGCTTCAAATTGCTGAAATAAGCACCCACACATAAACACAATCTCTCAAGACACGTCGTGGTCATGGCTCCAGCCCACCAGCAGAGGGCATAGTTCAAGTCAAGTCTGCTTTATTGTCAATTCTTCCACACGTACATTACATACATACAGAGAATCGAAATTGCGTTACTCTCAGACCCCCGGTGCATACAGATAACACTAACAGTAGAGCCTAAAATCTAGATCGAATATAAAATATAAGCTAAAACTATACAATAGGGGAATACAAAAAAGAGACATAATAAAAAAATAAAATAAAAAATAAAAATAGGTTGACTAAAAACAGCGCAAGGCACATGGCAGATAAAGTAGTAAAATAGTTGTATCACAAATGACAATGCTGTGCGGGCTGGTTGCAAAAGAGGCCTCTTGGCAGGCATGTGCAGCATCACAATGGATCATGGGAACTGTAGTCCTTCCCTACAGGCTCCAATTCAGGAAGCGTCCTCCGTTACTCAAGGGCATTGTGGTATCAAAAGTGCAACCAACCTTGTTCCTGCTCCATGCAAGAGTGCCTGAAGTTTGTCTTCGTCCATGTGATTATCTCAAACCCTTGTTCTTCAGGAGCACCAGTGTTTTTGTTCCTTGAGTCTTTAATGATAAGGACCAGTCCTCAAGCACGCCACTACTTCTTCTTACTGTTTGCAACCATCCTTTGCCCCAGTATTGAGAGAGGAAATCCACTCAATAGAAACAAGCTATTAAGATTGTCCCTAAGCACGAGGCTCATTGGGGGTTTTACAGCTGCTACTTCGTCATACTAAAAAAAAGATGATGGTCTCCGTCCTATCTTGGACCTGAGGAAGTTAATCAAATACCTGAGAAAGTCGGGTCGTAGGGGCGATCTTGTGTGCTTACGCCTGTAAAGGCTCACAGATGCCCAGTGGGGGGTGCATGCTCACTCCACCAGGGGCATGGCCGAGTCTTGGATTCTTTTTAAAGATGTTTCAGTGGAGCACGTCTGTTCCGCCGCGAGCTGGGCTTCTTCACCTACATTCATGAAGTTTTATTGCCTAGATGTGACAGCCCAGGATGCCACCCAGTCTGTGCTCTCAGTGATGCAGCTGACATCATCTTACCGCTGTGCCAGAGCCAGATCTTCTCAGTCTAGCTGCAGGGGCATCTTGGGCCGTGATGCTATATCCCCATTCTGATGTGTTGTACCGAGTGTACCGACCATAGAGAACTGGGGGTTATGCATATAACCAATGTTCCCAGAGGGAGGGAAACGAGGTACAACACAGGTCAGCCCCTCACCGCCTTCCAACTCGGTGAAGTGCAGTTTAGCTTGAGGAGGAGAGACTGTGCAGGTACAGGTCTTTTGTAGCGCTAGGGGAAGATGGGACATCCCCTGTCTCTCTGTTTCAATGGGCCTTGAAAGGTGTTTTGAGAGAGGGTCTTCATGTTGGTCTCGCGAGAACGCAATCCTGATACTGACGTGTTGTACCTTGTTTCCCTCCCTCGGGGAATATGCATAACCCCCAGAATTCTGTCCGACTTAATGTGATGGATCCGACTTGATCCTGACTTGATCTGATGTCATGCAAACGTAGGCAACGATAACCTCACAAGAACAAGAAGAACAATTCTTGAAGTATTAAGCAACACAAAACTTTTGGTAAGCCATGACAGTCCAAATATTTCTGACAGACCAATAATGAAAACTATTGTTTTGTATTTCTTTCCTCTCCCCGTGTATTTTGACTACTGATTAAGGTTTTCAGTTTATTTATTTAGTTTGAAAAGTACGGTCCAGCAATCGAGTCTGGTCAGCCGATTTATATACAGCAGCACACTGATATGATGACTGTCTTACATGAGAATTCTAACCCATCTAAATTTTCATGTAAAATTATAATATGAAGATTAAACCATAAACGCTGTCATGTTGAGGTCACCTGTACATAACAGATCAACAGGCTACCCTGTGATACAGAAGAACATAATTAAAACAACAGTTATAGAAGACTGCTGAATAGATTGATTAATAACATCTTATATAATAGGGATCTGATCGAACAGGATGTAAATATTTCTTTGACTTCCTAAAAGTTCAGTGTCATTACCACATGGTACCTCTCCGAGATTTAAAATCAATAAAGGAATTAAGCAAGGCTGTTCAATTTCCACCTTGCTCTTCATTGCCGCTGTAGGGACAGTTTAAATTTTTGTCAAAAATTCAGATTTTGGGAAATTATCAGTTTAGGTGAACAGCTAGTGATCAGTCAGTTGGCTGATGACACAACAATACTCATGAAGAGTACTGGTGAAATTCCTTAAATTCTTGAAAAATTTATTTGGATACCCAAGTATCTACAGGTATTTTCTCTAAAGCTTCAGGCCTAAAATTAAATATTAAGAAATTTGAATTTTTTCCAATAAAATACTGCCCTTATGTGGCTGCTAATAATATTCCTGTAAAAACTGTAGTAGATACTTGGGTATCCAAATAAATAAAGACAACAGTGTTTTAGGAAATATCAATATCTGGAGCAAATTAAACAAATGCAAATCATGACTAAACGGTTGGTCACATGAAGACCTATCTATATTTGGCTGATTTTTTTTTTTGACTGAAATGGAAAGCATCTTTCAAAATGAACTGGCTAAGATATTTTTGAGAATGCAAAGTTCCAAATCAGATTTTTTTTATTTATTTGGTGGTATAAATCTTATTCTCAGCTGTGATTTTGATTTGAAAAGGTTACCAGTGAAGTTGTATTCATTCCATCACTGGGGTGTAATAAGAAGGTGTAGTCCCTCATTCGTCCAGGAGTGTTCCGTCGTCGTAGTCACCTGGACACTTCCGGATGGGAGCCGAAACGTCTTGATTCTGAAAACATTGTCCAGATGACTACGACTGAAACCTTTTCTACTGGGGTGTAATCACAATACACTTTGGGGGGTATCCATCAACAAGTATTACTATACTGTAAATTAATTTTTAAACATAAGTTTGTAAATGAACCACAGTGGAATAGTAAGTAAGTGATATGTAGCTGTGAAAAACAAAATGCTATTCAATAAGAGGTGGATGGAAAGAGGAATATGGTCGTTGATGCACCTGCTAGATGAAAGAGGTTCTTTGCAAAATATGACTTCTTGGGAGATCACAGAGACTTTTACAGTATATGCTATCCCATAGTCAATGGCTCTGATGGCCCGTAATATGTTCCAAGACCCTTCATGCAGAACCCCATGTCTTCCTAAGCTCTTGGTGATGGACATGATTTTACGCATTTCAAACTTCCAAATTCAGTAATTTGGAAATGCTTTGTTGATGCATTGTATCCCTTTCAATCAAACCGAAAAATGCAATATCTCAGTTTTTCTCAAAAGATCAAATAGAAAACAATCACAGCTAACTATATTAAACTCCCTATTCCACCAAAAGCTAAGGAAGTTCCCTTTAAAACTTTTACAGGAATATATCCCTCAAGGGACGCAGCAGTTTTGGCTGGATTGCAACTGTTGCATTTTCTGTGATGAAAACACTGAGACATCAATTCAATTCAATTTTATTTATATAGCGCCAATTCAGAGTTATCTCATTGCGCTTTTCTATAGAGCAGGTCTAGACCGAACTCTTTATAATATTATTTACTTTATTTAGACCCAACAAATCCCACCGTGAGCAAGCACTTGGAGACAGTGGCAAGGAAAAACTTCCTTTAAGAGGCAGAAACCTCGAGCAGAACCAGACTCAATGGTGGGCGGCCATCCGCCACTGCCGTGTTAGGTTCATACTTTCATAATCATACTTTGTGTTATGACTGTATGTGTAGTAAAACATTTTGGGATGATGTTTATAACTGGTTGTTTTGATTTTACAAGGGAAGAAATCATTTTTGGTACCATCTTGAAAAAACAAAGGGCATGGACTAGTCCTAAATAGCCTACTATTATCATACACTGTAAGTTCTATTTGCATAAGTCAAGATTCAGGAAATTAAACCATACTTTCTTACCTTTCATAAAGAATTTTGTCACTTCTTTTCATCTCTAAACTTTATGAAGAAAAACTTTGCCAAAACACTGTAGAATCTGACTACTGACTTTGGTCTTTCTGAAAACCACTAGTAGCCCACATACCTCTGTCAACCGTTTTTGTCTTCTTATGTATTTGTCTTGTTTTGTATTTTAGTGAACTTTTATTTAGCTCTGTCTGGTGTCTGTACCATAGACTGTATATAAAGATCTGCACACTTACTTTTACAGTTCCATCATGGTTGTAAATTGTTATTTTCATGTTGTTAATAAAGTTATTAAAAATGTTTTTGACTTCCTGTCGAGTCTGTGAAGGCTGCTGGAAACAGTCCGTCTATTTTGTGACTGCCCCTGCTGCCGCCGCCGCCGCTGCCGCCGCAGCCGCAGCCACCGCCGCCGCTGCCGCTGCCGCCTGCTGCCGCCCGCTGCTGCCGCCGCCGCCTGCCGCCCGCTGCCGCCCGCTGCTGCCGCCGCCTGCTGCCGCCGCCTGCTGCCGCCCCTGCTGCCGACGCCGCCTGCTGCCGCCCCTGCTGCCGCCGCCGCTGCCGCCCCTGCTGCCGCCGCCGCCTGCTGCCGCCGCAGCCGCAGCCGCCGCCGCCGCTGCCGCCCCTGCCGCCGCCCGCTGCTGCCGCCGCCTGCTGCCGCCGCCGCCTGCTGCCGCCGCAGCCGCAGCCGCAGCCGCCGCTGCCGCCCCTGCTGCCGCCGCCGCCGCTGCCGCTGCCGCCCGCTGCCGCCCGCTGCTGCCGCCGCCGCTGCCGCCGCCCGCTGCCGCCCGCTGCTGCCGCCGCCGCTGCCGCCCCTGCTGCCGCCCGCTGCTGCCGCCGCCTGCTGCCGCCCGCTGCCGCCGCCGCTGCCGCCCCTGCTGCCGCCCGCTGCTGCCGCCCCTGCTGCCGCCCCTGCTGCCGCCGCCGCTGCCGCCCCTGCTGCCGCCGCCTGCTGCCGCCGCAGCCGCAGCCGCCGCCGCTGCCGCCCCTGCCGCCGCCTGCTGCCGCCGCCTGCTGCCGCCGCCTGCTGCTGCCGCCGCCTGCTGCCGCCGCCGCTGCTGCCGCCCCTGCTGCCGCCCGCTGCTGCCGCCGCCTGCCGCCCGCTGCCGCCGCTGCCGCCGCCGCCGCTGCCGCTGCCGCCGCCGCTGCTGCCGCCCCTGCTGCCGCCGCCGCTGCCGCCCCTGCTGCCGCCGCCGCCTGCTGCCGCCGCAGCCGCAGCCGCCGCCGCCGCTGCCGCCCCTGCCGCCGCCCGCTGCTGCCGCCGCCTGCTGCCGCCGCCGCCTGCTGCCGCCCGCTGCCGCCCGCTGCTGCCGCCCCTGCTGCCGCCGCCGCCTGCTGCCGCCGCCGCTGCTGCCGCCGCCGCTGCCGCCCCTGCTGCCGCCGCTGCTGCCGCCGCTGCCGCCGCCTGCTGCCGCCCCTGCCGCCGCCGCCGCCGCCTGCCGCCGCCTGCTCCCGCCTGCTCCCATCAGCGCAGTTCATCTCGAAGGAGCCCGTCGCCTCCTAAAATGTACGTTATAGCCGCCCCTTCCGGCCATGTGACTTGTTGGATTGTTTGGGGCCGCGCGACATTCAGTGTTGGCGGGTATCTGTGACTGCGAGCCTGCTGTAGAGCCTCTCAGTTGACCACAGACATACTTTACCGCTCCAGATACTCATTATCAAGAAAATGTCTGACTGGACCAGAGGCAGACGACGTGATGCTTACAACAGCGAACATGAAAATAGGTACGTTTTGATTTCGTAGTTTAACCTACTTAAAACACCGTCATTACGAGCTTCCTTTGTGTCTTTGTCCACATGACGGAAGGCACTAACGTTAGCTTAAATTCGTGTTTCGAAAGATAGTTTGTAGATGTGTGTTGTCAACGACATAACACATTTGCTGGTAAAGCATGAGTGGCTACGCTGTGTCTGTTCGTGTTCCAGTAAGGGTTTGCTCTCTAAACACCTTCTGCTTTCCTGCTAAGTTAGCCTGCATGACTAGCTTAACCTTCCTGTGTCTAGTGGCCAGTTGCCCCTTTTTTGGGCTGTGTTGGAAACACTGGGACACACAGCTAACGTTAGCACTGTTCAGTTGTCGGTGGCTTGGCAAGAAAGGCTGAGAAAGGCGGTAAACACTAACCGAGAGTGAAAAGAACGGAGAAACTGTTCGCTGGGTTGGATCACAATTTGTCATTATGTGTGCAGATAGCTGACAGGAGGACTGTACGTAAGAGGGACATGCCTGCAACGTTAATTAGTTACTCGGGATCCAGCTGAATTAATGCTTGCCCCGCGACCCTAAACCGTACATGCCCTAAACAGGGTGGGCTACATACTGGATGGATGAACCGACAGTCGGAACAATCGAAAGGAGGAAGTACATGGCGGGAAAAACTTTTGAACTAATGATTTATTTCTATTGGATTCAAGAGAAGAGAGCTGGTTTAAGTAGGACTGCGCCTGCCCCCCCTTGTGCCTCTCGTGTATTAACGTCAGCTCTAGCATCCCTTCGTGTCACAGCGGTAACGTTAACCTAACCACCGGTTTCTTTAGGACGGCTAACTTAGCGTTCACCGGCGACGTGTGAAACACCCGGAAGCTCGTTTAACGACAGCTGTTCTGACGGTGTTTTCAGGGTCCTCAAAGACTCTTCTACCCATCGGAAAGGAAAAGATCCCCTAAGATTTTGAACCGGCGCTTCAGTTTGTTGTCCAGGTAGCCGGCGGGCTGCCATCTTTGTTTTGATTCGGAAACATTAGCATTAGTTGCTGTAGCTAGTTCAGAAGTGGAGGCTGCGTGTAGTCTGCGAGCCAGGTCTGGTTTGGTGCACTGTTGGGTGCGTGTTGCTTCATTTTGTGCTGCATTGGCTTACTGGTTTGTTCCACACGGGTAGAAACGTTCTCCTGACACATGCTTGTAATGAAGATGCACATATGCCAACCCCCCGTTGTCTTCCCTGTGTAGGACCTACGGCCCATCTCGGTGGTCCCACTGCAGGAAGAGAGGGATCGACGGAAGCCTGCGAGCCACCAGAGAGGCAGATGGAGGTGATAGGGAAAACGGTGGCCGCACTGACGGCAGCTACAGCCAGTCTGACAACAGACACGCCAGGTAAGAGTGTACACCTGTAATGGAAGAAGATTTACATGTGTATGTGGAAGTGAAAGGTCTTTTTAAGTAAATCTACACACAGTACTCTCATATATAGTGACGGGCGGACGAAGCCCCGTGAAGCTTTAGGGCTTTCTTCCTATTTGTGTGGCATCTGGAGGCTTGCAAAACTTACAGCAGCCCTTTAAGACTGGGGCTGAGGCGCTACAACACCTCTCTGATTTGAATGGCTTTAGTCTCGTGTGTGTGTGTAATGAAAGCCCAAGAAGCCTGCGTGTTATTTATTAAATGTGTTTACCCTCGCTCAGAAGTGCTGCATTAAATGTAGACGTTATTGTGCATTATGTTACAGAAAAGTTATCCATAAATGCATTGTCTGAAAAGTTATTTTTGCAGACACAAAATGGTAGTGTACCTTATTGGCGTAGTTCAGGCCCAGTGTCACTGGACACTCGTGTGTTTTAACGTCATGGGTGATATTTATGTAACATTTCATCTGTGTTGTGATGTGATTGGAGAATGATATTCATTAAATCAGCCTGTTACTTTTATTACATCATTATTTGGTATCTCGTATTCTCCTCTTTTCCTAGCCCACCAATGTGCCTGTCACGTAGTTTAGCTGCGAAACTTTCAAAACTCTAACTCGGTTAAGCTCTTTTTGAAGCACCAGTGACGTTTGAAGCTTCAGACAGCGCACCTCACGGGAGAGAAAGGAGCTTCGGTGTCATCCGCCCGTCCCAACTAAAATAAAGGAAATGCATTTTTGGAGTGGGGGCATGACGGACTAGGAAGTTATAATCTCTAACATGTATTATGTATAAAGGAAAGAAACTTGACTGAGTTAACTAGGTGCAGCTGCTGAGTTAACACGTTAGTGACCACAGTTGGCAGTGTGTGGCCACAGCTACATCTGCTGGCACTGTGGCAACAAGAAATTCTACCCCCTCAGTGTGTTTATGCTGGTTTATGCTATGTGTTTCCTCCCTAGTTTCACCACTCCAGAGAGCACAGGCCCGGTGTCTCGCTGTGGTAGACAGGCTGACTGGGGCAGCCAGGTGGATGATGATGAGATGAGGAGGGATGTACACAGAGACATGCAGCGGTAATTGAACTCTTGGAAGGCTTTTATGCCAGTGGTTTCATCTCTGATTCATTCAAAGCACACTCTTTCTTGAGTGCCAGTCTTCATTGATTGTGTGTTCAGTTACAGGAGGAGGATATTGGGTGCAGAGGTCACCCAGAGGGAGAGAAAGACCTCCTCTGGCTCTTCTGGGAGGTATGTCCCCTTCTCTCATATTGTCTCTATATGTCCATTAAACTCAGAATATTCATTTGTTGATTAAACGTTGGCAGCTGAACGCAGGCCAACATGCTGCAGATTACAGTACAGCTGCTGTTCGGAGCTTCCATTCCTAATAAATAGCAGCCTGTCGCATCTTTAATGTTTGAGTCCGTGTGTGTGAACGGGGGATACGTCTGTCTATCTGCTGCAGCTGTGACTCCAGAGAGGGAGAAAACATGGAGACAGATGAGGCTGTGTTGCTACGGCGACAGAAACAGATAAACTACGGCAAGAACACACTGGCCTACGACCGATACATCAAAGAAGTTCCAAAGTAGGGCCACACACACACACACACACACACACACTCAATCCATACAGCTATGACACTGTTACGAGCACATATGTGCAACATAAAACATCATAGTAGAAGTTACTGAAGGTGCTGGCACTGTCACACGCTGCTCTAAAGAGTCACGTGTTAATACAATAACTCATAGTAAAACACGGACCTCTCTGTTTCCATTGCTTCTTCTCTTCCCTTGTTGTGTTCAGACACATGCGTCAGCCGGGCGTTCACCCAAAGACTCCCAACAAGTTCAGGAAGTACAGCCGTCGCTCCTGGGACCAGCAGATCAAACTGTGGAAGGTCAAACTGCACGCCTGGGACCCCCCAACAGAGGACGGCCAAGACAAAGTCCTCGATAACATGTAAGAAGATATTTGGCCTTCAACGAGATACAGGTCACCTGAGGCCCATAAAGAGCACAGCAGTCTCAGCCAGCTGTCGGTCATGTTCATGTGTTGTTTGTTCCTCCAGTGAGGAGCTGGGTCTCGATGATGTCATGGACATCGAGCTGGACTTCCCAACCTTGTCAGACTCCCAGGATGCCCCAGCCTCTCTCACCACGCACAGCCTTTCGCTGGAGGTGAGTTTACGTCACTTCTGTTTTGTGGAACATCTGAAGCTCGAACACGCACACGGGGTCGTGACTGCAGGGAAACGTAGACCCGGGGTTGGGGTTTGATAGCATTAAGGTTTTCCACAGGTTTTCAAGTAGCAGAAATTAGAAGCAGTTAGGCTGTGGCTTGGTGGTAGAGCGGGCCGTTTACCAATCAGAAGGTCGGCGGTTCGATCCCGGCGTCCCCCGGCCCACGTGAATTAGTATCTTTGTCCTGATGAGAAGCGCTTTGAGTGGTCAGAAGACTAGAAAGGTGCTAAAGGTGCTAGGTACAGTCCATTAACCATTTGTTTAATGATTGGCACAGTGTTCAGTTGATACACTTCCAACTTGTGAGTCTTTTCGTCAGAGCACAGCACAGCTGAACATGCAAAATATACCATTTGTTTATAGGCAAATATGCAATTCAACATCTATGGACATTCCAATAATAAATGAATGATTTCCTCTCAAAATCAACAGCTGATGTTGAACTTAACACAGCTACCTAAACTCTAAGAACTGTCTCAGGACTTTGTCTCCAGTTTCCCTAGAATGTGCACCAAATGACATAGATCTTTCCAAGAAACCTCCCGGGTCATTATTTGAAAGGCATTAGGACATTACAGACCTGTAAAATAACATTTAGATATTTTCCTCCATACAGAAATCCTACTTGTGTAGTTAATGAACATGTTTACCCAGTGAAACATTATATAAAACAATCAGTCACAGGCTTTTTGAGAATCCAGACACATACAATGTGCAGTCTTTTCATCATTCATGGATCTTCACATGGTGCCGTACATCTGTGGTGTGGGGCATTACATGCATTACATACATACATTACATGGAGTAGAGATCCTCATTGAAACCAGTACTTTATGAACAGGCTTTTATTGAACTTGATTGCTTGTGCTCTCTTGCTCAGGGTGAAGACTGTTTGGGTACTCCAGTTAAAGTACAGAAGACAGAAACCACAGCAGAGCCAGACATGGCATAGCTCATCGTTGGCCTTCTCCAAGAAAATCCAACTCGTTCACACGCATCTCGAATTGTTCGGCCGTTTCCTCCCGACACAGCCCTCCGTGCTCCCGGCACCAGCTGCTCGGTCTGCTCGAAGCAGTGCTGCGTCTGTCTCAGCTGGTAGTAATTAGTTCAACACTGTAACATATTTAGTGTTCCTTCTCCATTTATACTAGTGCTTCTTCATCCATAGGTTGGGGCCGTTTACAAATGACTACTCAGGGAGTCTTCTTCTATGGCAAGATTTTACAGTTGCATGTTTAATCAAGCTTCAGTCAGTTTAAATGGTTTGGGATTTGGTGTTCACGATAACACTTGTAGCACTGATCTGGGGCCTGGTAGAGCCGGCATCCAGGTTTGTAGGCGTCCATTATGTGCAAATGTTAAATCACATCCTGCTTGTACTTGCTTAATAAACAGAAACTGACTGAACTCAAAGGGATCTCCAAATAGCTTTAGCGGAGATAGGCAAACCAAAGGCAAAGTATTTTCCTTTTAACGATTCATTTTTTCCCCAAGTATGTAAAATTTTAAGTACTGGAGAGCCGTGGGCTGTGATTTGTTTTTACATTGGTTGTTTTTTAATACAAATGTTACTGTTTCTTATTGCTGTTTCCTTCATGGTGAAGACTTTCAAATAAAAAACCAAACAAACTTGAATGTCTCATTGTCTTTTGTGAGCAGAACTTTGACGGATTGCTCCTCCTGTCGTCCTGGTGTGACGGAGTTGAAAGCTGATTTGGAACCAGAGCAGCTGCCGAGTTGAATCAGCGCGTCAGCTTTGTTACTAACCGAGGCGTTACAGTGGAAACACTCAACCTCCGTTGCTCCATGTATACGTTAGATTAGGTTTTGTTTGTTGGGTATTAACGAGGACACATCACCGCTATCCTTGCTTACGCTGGCTCCCTGTTCATTTCAGGATAAACTTCAACATCTTTCCAGTTGTCTACAAATCTCTCCATGGCCCCCTCCGACAAACACCTCAGAACCTCACACCCCCTGCGGCACCACCGGCCCCCCTCGGATCCTCCCGCCGTGGCCTGCTGGCTATACGCTGTTGGTGGAGAGGAAAGGGCCCCTGCGGCACCACTGGGGCCCTCGGATCCTCCCGCCGTGGCCTGCTGGCTATACGCTGTTGGTGGAGAGGAAAGGGCCCCTGCGGCACCACTGGGGCCCCTCGGATCCTGGGAAAGGCCGGGCACAGGGCCTTCTCTGCAGCGGCTCCTCGGCTCCATCAGACGGGCTTTATTCTCTGGCTTTTACCTGTTTAACCGGTTTCCCTGGGTTTCAACTTGTTTCTATTTTAATCTTGCTTTATTTCCACAATCTGTCTCTTTGTGAAGCACTTTGGTGCAAAACATGTTTGCTTTTAAAGTGCAGTGTCAGTGAAATCAAGTGGAAACTGGGTGAATGTAAATGTTACACCAAGGCGCTCTCGGTGACTTAAAATCCCCTTTAGCCTCCAGCTGGAAAGTGACCTGACCTCATGACTGAGGCCATGTATGCAGAATTCTGCCCCTGCTGTCTTGACTGACGGATCTCTGCAGGTAATCTTGTTTTCCATTGGTGACATATTTGTTGTCACGTTGATGTTCTTTTATCTGCTAATGCGTGGTGGCTATCGTAGTTTCCCCTTTGGTGCAGGTCATAAACCTGAAGATGGATGAGCTCCAACAGCTGCCAGTGGTTCCCACTCATCGAGCATGCCGTTTCCCTTCTCACTGATGGCTGTGCAGATGCAACACAGCGCTTTGGACCAAAGCCACGGGGAAGGAGAGGACGGGTCAAGTACTTGGAAGTGGATTTTAAAATCCTTTTCTCAGTAAGCAGTCACATTAGCAGATGCGCGCGCCAGGGGTTTGTTGCGCGCCACAGCGGAGCTTGAGAGAAGCCTGCGGGAGGCAGTGTTGCGCGCACAAGCGTTAAAATTCCCTAAAATACGAAGAAGAAGAAGAAGAAGGAACAAGAAAACGAAGAGGAGGAGGAGATAAGAAACTAGTTACTGCTACTCTGAAGGTTAAATTGATTAGGATTTGAGAAACAAAGTGACCGAGGACCATGCTGAGGGCTTGTCTGAGAGGAGCTAATGCCACAGCCCGGGTGAGACTCGTGCCTTCCCCGCTAACCACTCCTTTACCACCGGGAGCTACCATGTTAGCATTAGCGTGTTGTCATTCAGTGACCCACAGCCTGGCTCAAGGTGCCGTAGCGGATTTTATTGTGAACACTGTTGCATTGTTAACCCTAAAGTGGCACCTAACGTTATATTTTAGAAAGAACACGACTCTTCATTTAAGTTGTCATCAGAAAGAGACCAATGCGTAATGCCACTGCTAGCTGGTTAGCTCCCAGTGACAGATGGCTAATGCCATTTCAGCCATAAGCAAGCTAACGAGCTGAGCTAACGCTAAGTTTTAGTGGGGAGGTTAGGTCAAACGTCCATCTACGATATCACAAAAACGTCGCTACCGTCAACCTGAATTTTAGTTTTCATTATTATTTCGTGTCAGTAGAAGAGAACACTGTTAGCATGTTTAAATGTGGCTAAGGCTAGCAACATTTCCGCTGAAAGCAACCTTTTTAAAAATAAGACGGTGTAGTCCCTCATTCGTCCAGGAGTGTTCTATCGTAGTCACCTGGACGCTGTTTTCAGAATCAAGACGTTTTTTAAACTAGATGTTTTATATCTGGCCCATGTAAGCCCGGGAAGGTGATTGAACTACATTTCTGGTTTAACGTAATGTTACTGCAGACATGCCCTTCACTCCCACAAGCGTGCTTTGTCATATCGGCTCCATGTTTGAAAAGATGCAGTGAAACTTCTTGGAAGTCGTCACAGCAGTTCACCCAGAAGCGCCACCGGGCTCGGGCTCGGGCTCCGGCTCCGGCTCCCAGTGAATACGGCGGCGGGGCTTCCGCCTCGCTGGAAAACCGGATCGTCTCCGTAGCGTCGCCAGCATAGGGAATATACTCATGTACAAGATGTTGAGGCACAGCACCATACGTGTTTGTGTGTAATGTATAAGCTATTCCATTTTGTTCTGGTTATTACATTGGGATTTTTGTGAAGTGCAAATTGTGATAACTGGACGAAATGTTAAATTAATAAAATGAATATGTGCATTTCAAGCGTTTGGTGGATAGATTTGTGGGAGTGGAACTTAACGGAATAAAATACAGCAAAACAGCCCCAGATCATGTAACGTATCAAACAAATGAAAGGGAACATTTGTCTCACTCACGGTTGTATTTGGCTGTGCCACAGTGCCTCCCTGTTAGGAGGTTAGAGACAGATGTGAGGAAGCTCATCTGAAGTGGCATCAGTTTCTGATGAAGGCTGGAGCAGCTGTCAGTTTAACAGCCCGCAGCATCTTTGGTCATCTTGGAGTAAGGAGAAGGGGCCGCTGCCTGTGCTGTTCTTCCCACCGGCCTCTTAAACTGTTTCACACGCACACCAACCTGTACTTACCTGTACCAGTCAGAAGCATACTTCTAAGTTTATTTCACAGGCAGTTATTTTCGTTTGTATTTGTAGATCTTCTTTTCACTTGTCATTTCATTATTTCATAGTTCAGATTTTATCAGAATGTTTCAAGAAAAGCAGAAATAACTTAGTAGCCCCCAGAACGAAAATGATCAAATTATAGTTCACCAGTTTCCACCAGGTGCAATGTAATTGATTTGCTCATTCAGTTTTTCCCTTTGTTAACTGAGGTAATCCTATGATAGTCATTCAGCTTCCAAAACAGTGTGTCATCATGCCATTTTAAAATGCAAAATACATCAGGCAGTGATTACTCTACTTGACAGCATTTCAGCTTTTGTCATCTTCAAAAATTACAGAGTTGCACAGGTCAGACTCATTCATTCCTCAATCCATCAAACTCCAGGAGGGGGCTTGTTTTTGGGCCAAGGGACGAAACACATCTACATAACAGTAGATGCAATAACGCTGCTCGAACTAGCTGTCTGTCTAACATTGACTTGCTCTCTGTCTGTCTCCCCCGCCCTCCGTAGAAGAACTTCGGGAGAACCCGTCTAAACAGTCTGCAACACTGTCGGCACTACACAGCAGGACAGAGCAGGTAATGCACCAACACACACACACTGTACAGGGATTCATTGTGCAAGATTTCAAGGGAGTCAAATGGAGAGCTTGTACATGACATTCAGTCCTCTTGATGATAGCAAGTCATTGTCACACCACATATTGGCATCAGATTCATGTCTATCCTTTGCTGTCCTCCTCCACCACAGCGGTGCTGCTAAAGTGGTTGCTGCTGGCTTGGTGACTGTAGGCGGTGGCGTTGGAGGCACAATACTCTACGCCAAATGGGACCCCAAGTTCAGAGCAGCCGTGGAAAACACTGTTCCATACTCAGACTTGCTGTTGGGTATGGCTTTGGGACCCGCTTCTCAAGATGGCGGCCTCCCCATCAAGAAACAGGTCAGGATGGATTCACAGCATGTTTGGACAGTGCTTGCTCATGGTGGGATTTGTTGGGTCTCTGTAATTAATATTATAAAGAGCTCGGTCTAGACCTGCTCTGTAGGAAAAGTGCAATGAGACAACGTCTGTTATGAATTGGCACTATATAAATACAATTAAATTGAACAGCAGTGTTGCACTGCATATGAGAGTGAAAATTAGAGTGTGTGAATATGAAAAATGATTTGATTGACTCTGTTCTGACACTCGGATCATCAAACTTCCCTAAGCTCAGACGGTAACGAATCCGTTAGCTCTCCTCTCTCTTTCTCATTAGATGTTTATGAGGAGAAAGAATCACCCAACAACTCCAGCAGAGTGAGACCTCTTCTCTCTAGCTGATCACCTCACGTCAGTTTCAGGAGTCTCATTCTTCCAGTTAAACTTTCCTTAATATCAGATCAGTAATTTCAGTTTATCAACTCAATAGTTTTGAATCGGGGCCTTCAGTATTTGGATCAAGGAGCTTGTGAAAAATCAGGTGTACCAAATTTAGAAGGCTTTAGCTGTTATTTAAAAGGCAGAGTGAGTAGGATCTTCCTAAAAAACAATGTGTAGCCTCATACAAAAGTAATCCGTCTCAGTCGTCACTTCCGAGCCAGTAGAAGTGTGTGGCGGTGTCTGTCTCTGCAGAGACGCTGCCTGTATTTTCTCCAATAACAGCACGCAGGCTGTGAAGTCTGGACTCTGTGAAAACACAGGGACATCGCTGTCTCCGTCCTCTGCTCCCTGCTCAAAATCCTTCCTGCGGGGTGGGACGGAGGTGTGGGCGATTTTATTTGTGCTTTAGAATGTAACCGCAGTGAAACAATCAGAAAATAATGTTTATTTCTCTGTTTCACTGCTTTGTTCTCACTAACGCCGCTCCCTCTCTTCATTCACTCTGCAGCTCTCTCTGTCTGTTTCTGTCTCTCTCTCTGTCTCTGTCTCTCTGTCTGTCTCTCGTTGAGACGGGGAGGAGGGGTTTTGAATCATGTGTTTGCAAACAGCAACTGAAAAATCCTACTTATTCTGCCTTCAATGTGTCAGACAAATTTTGTCAACATTTAGGTAAATACAGTAAGTATCCAATCGGTGCCAGAGATACCAGTATTAAAGAAGAATTTGAATTACTTAAAATGTTTGTTTTTGTTCTATGTTCTAAAACATCAAAATCACAGACTTTGTACAGAACCGATGATATGTGGCTCTATACAAAAACATTCAGAGACTCTCAAGCCTCAGATAAAATGGCTGCTGTTCCTGCTGTTTAGATGGGGTTGGCCCAGCCTCCCTCTCTGATGGAAAAACAGGCGAAGGTGTCCAAAGCCAAGTCAGAGAAAAAGGTGAAGGAGGCAGCAGAGAATCCGGCCAAAGAGACGAGTCCTGTCCCAACACAGCCTGCACAGAGCATAGAGGGTAAGTCTCTGATTTGGTTTGGACTCATACATTATGTACTGGCAGTGTTTTTGAGTTAATGGCAACTGCTGTTACAGTAGTCACTCATTTCAGTTTGGCACCTTGCTGCCATGAGGCCCTTTGTACCTTGTACCTTGGGGCACAATAGAGGGCAGCAGTGTGTCAGCATAGTACCTCCTCCTGATTTCCAGTATGGTGATATCACCTCAGATACCGCCATACTTTGCTTTTACAGTATATTTACTATTTACCGTGACCACATTCTTTCCCTAACCTTAACTTAACCCTGTTGTAATAATTATTAAACATGTGTGGACCTTTTTGATGAGGGAGGGAGAACAAAGGCTGCACAGGTAAAAGAACCCCTCGCTTTAACGGCCTCTGCTGGTACCGCGGTAATGAGGCCATACAGGGCCGGTACTGAGTGGCAGAATAAAGTAAAAGACTACTGTTCCTTCTGCTTTAAGGATTAACTTCTTGACTGGAGTCCCTCAAGGTTCAATCCTGGGTCCCATCCGCTTCTCCATCTACTTGCTCCTCCTTGGCAGTCATCAATGTCCATCCTGGAACTCGTACAGAACGCTGCAGCTAGGCTGCTGACTGGAACTAGGAAAAGAGCCCACATCACCCCCATCCTGGCCGCCCTGCACTGGCTTCGAGTGCACTACCGAGTCAATTTTAAGATCGTCCTGCTTGTTTTTAAAGCTCTTAAGGTCTGGCATCCAATACATAGCCAACTACCTCAGCCCCCACTCACACACTCACAAAAGCTCAGTGGGACAGGTGCTTGATACAAAAAAATCAATGCAATGCAAGGAGTACCCACACACTGGAATCACGGCTCCCTTTAATTTTATCAGTTTCCAACTACAGGTCTTCCTCAGGCCACCTTAGACCACTGGGCCAACATGGAGACATGCTTTTTTTAAAGCACTGTCACAAAGACTATCACCACTGCCTGAGTTATAGCAGGTACAATCTGGTTGTTGAGGCTCATTGATTTTAGCAGTAAATTACTAATTACCTGTGAAAACCTCTGCAGTATTGTCCAGGTGACAGTATGGAAAATGCTGACCTAGGTGTGTGAACTTTCACAGGTTCAAAATACAGTGGAGGTCTATGAGAATTAATATGGCGGGAAGCTGGAATATTCACTAAAATTTAAAATTTACAGATAAAATTCTGAAAAATATCAAATGATTGATGATGATGATAATGGAAATGTAGTCAAATATTTTCACTTAAGTCACGTCAACTTCATTTCAATAAATCAAACGCATCCTTCCAAGCACAGTGTGTGTTTAGGAAGGAACGATGGGCCCGTGCACCGTTATTATGCCAGAGTTACAGAACAACCTATGGAAGTCGCATAGCTTGTTTGACCTGCTGTCCGTGTTGTTGGAATAAAACTGAACCTCATTAATTATCATGACTTATTTTGTCTGTCATTTTATTACTTGGGAGATTTTTGCAAGAAACGACCGCCTGACAGGCAGCTGCAGCAGAAGCTGACGGTAGCCAGCAGTAACCAAACAGTTTTGGAAAGGCAGCGGGGTTCCCTCCAGCATGGATTACAACCCCACTGGTCTGTGCTGGGCACAAACCATTGACTGTATCTAAGGTTGGCACAAACACACTGGAACAACTTAGAAGCAATTCATAAGAAAGCTAACTGTTGTTTATGTTGACCTGATGTTAGCAGATGTATTTTCTTGATGGAAATGCGACCGTGACGGGTTGTTGTATGTGGGTTTTGGCAGCTGCTGTCCCCTCTTCCTGGCACTGCGTACCGGCACTGAATCTTTTAGTGGTACGGAGTACCGGACCGTACCGGCCTACTTTCACCCCTGCGTCGTTTCCAGAGAGAGATAGAAACTTCTTGAACTTTTGGCGCCCCCTAGAGGCAGAACTTTGCAGCGACCATTAGAGCTAGCCTGTTAACATGTGCACCAAATTTCGTTACCATAGCTTAAGCCAGTTTTGATTGCTGAGAGCTTGTTCTGTTTTGCAGTTATACATTTTTTAAATAGTGTTTAAATTGCCATTTTAACAGAGTATCAAAATGAAATTGAATAACTTTAGTGCGGCTCGGTCCAAATGTGGTGAAGATTGAATCACATTTGAAAGCTGTGAAAACTTGTAAAGGTTTTGGACATAATTCAGAATGGTGGTTCTCCACCAAAACGTGTGATCGTGCAAAGAATCTGGGTTTTTGTTTCTATTGCGCATGGTTCATAAGTTAGACTGAGACGTGAAAGTGGCAGCACCATTATAGGGTCCGTTGATATGGTTAGTTATCTGCGTAGCGGGGGGGGCTTCTGATAATAATAACACCGGGGAACCTTTGGGCCAGGCCCCGGGGAGGCCACAGTCTTCACTGAAATGCTGCTGGCGGGGTATGGTTTACCTCAGTTCCCAGGTCAGTGATATCCTTCTAAACGAGGTATTTTCATGTAGCTCGTCCTCTTGAAGCTAATGACTTCAGTTATTGCCTTTGACCACGAGAGTTAGGGGCCAGTGTGCTTTGCAAGCTGCTAACACTAGTTTTACTCATCTCAGCTTGACTGTTGTTGATATTTAGGATTTTTTCCAGCTCATAAATACGCAACAGTCTTAAGGACCCAGGAGGAGGAAAGACTGAGCCATAGTGATTCATTTTAGTTTTGCTAAAATGTAAGTGTTTATGTGCACTCTGTCTTTCTGCACCCACAGAGATCTCTCAGGGTAAGCTGTCTTCTGTCGTTCTTTAGCCTTCCTGTAGAATGCTGTGCTCCTGTGCCTTTCGCCACGCTCCACAGCTCAGTGTTAAGGGTAACACACAGGCGGCGTCACGGAGCCACACGTGGCACTGCACTTTATTTAGGTATTCATTCATCTGTGTTTAAATGATGAGATTATAATTCCTTTTTTAATTTGAACTTTTATTTTTATTGATTTATTTTTATTTTCTATAATCCTTTTTATTCCCCATTTAAATATCAATTAAAGAAATACTTTAGTGCTTTTGGAATTTAGTCTATTTACTTATGGATTCATTAATTCATTTGTAAAATCTTGAATTCATTTCTGTTTTTATTGTCCATTTAGATATCAGGTAATGGCATTCTTTAACTATTTCCATGGTCCTCCATAAGCCAAGTACTGAGGACCAATATCAGTAATCAGAAAAACACACTGCAAGTGTGCTGAAAGCCTGAGCAAGAAGCCAGCGATAGTCTGAGGCCCGTTTTAATATCAGTGCCACACAGGCTACACAAATGCCCTGGTCGGGTCCCTGGTCGGGTCCCTGGTAGGGTCCCTGGTCGGGTCCCTGGTCGGGTCCCTGGTCGGTCTAAAAACACATTCACAACCAAAAGCTGATTGGACTGCTATCAGCCGAGCCGTCATTGTTAAGTGGACACACACACAACCTCTATCACAGCGATAAAACGCAGAGAAACTTCGGTATTTTACTATAGAAATATATCCTTAAAACACTGCAGGCCGACAGAGGCTCTTTATAGCCTGTACCGTTCAGAGAGAGCAGGAAAAACCAAAACACAGAACTTGTGAGTTTGTCTTGATGTGAGAGGAACAGATGACAAACAGTACACTCTCCAAATCTTCACCAGATGGCTGACAAATCCCTAACGTAATTTCCGATAGCATAACCATCCAAACAGTGGGTGTCTCTGCACGTGTCTCTGCACGTGTCCAGGCACTGGGTGGGGCAATGTGATGAAATGATTATTATAAATGGGGAAATAGGTCGGCGTAGGAATCCATGGGTACGTGTTTTGACGCGTGTCACCCGTCGCTGATGTGTGTTGCCCTTTAGTCCTTTTTAATTGTTTAAATAATAATAATTGCTGACATTTTAAAGGCCAAACGATTAATCAAGAAAATAATCAGCAGCTTGATAATGAAAATCATTCTCATTAGTTGCAGCCTTATTAGGCTTCCTTACTGTTAGAATGTAGTTTGTAGCCTAGAGTATGTCCCTCACAGCTTTTAGGGCATTGCACTGTAATGCAGTCCAGTACATTAGCTCTGTGATAAACACTACCATACTACAGTTGAAGCTATTGGTGCAGAAAATGGATCTAGTTTTATTTTTTGGGATGAAACCAGTAGATGGATAGTCTTGGACCATCGGTGGCTGGATAAATTCCGTGTTTCTCTGAGGACTTTTACAATAATCTATCACGTGTGGGTCATTGTGGGCGTAACATTTGTTCTCTTCCACAAAGAGGTATGCTTTATTAGTCTTCTTTGGCCTATTTAATTTTATGATTGGCGCACACACGCTCACATACATGCAACCACACAAAGTGCCTGTGTCTTTCTGTGTTTGTGTCCCATCCAGAGGCTTCAGCAGAGGCGACTCATATCATCTCAGCCATCAGTGAGGTCCCATCAGTCCCTGCTCCATGTGACACAGAGGCAGCAGCAGCCAAAGGTAACAGCATCACCTGCACCTGTCCACCACTGTACACTTTGAAATAAAGGCAGAAATTCACCCCGTTTACATCAGTCTACAAGGATACATGTTTGTATCTGTAGTATCAATACTTAAATTTGTTATCTGATCACAATCGACACTGACCTAGTGACAGGCTCTGTGAGCTCAAAGAATTTGGGCTTAAAGGCTGTCTCTGATTGTTTTCTTATTATATGTATTATTCTTATATTGTCAAGAAAGGAAGTGTATGATTTTCAGCTTGCGGCTTTAATTAGTAGCCAAAGAGATGCCCAGTCTTCTAGCAGCGTCAGTCTGCTAGCCTGTAGGGCTCTCATTACAACAAAAGAAACCTATAGTAGACAATCGTATGGCAAAATTCACAAGTAGGCTAGTGTAAATAAAATAACATTATTAAAAGTATGTATGTAATGTATGTGTGTGTGTATGTGTGTGTGTGTGTGTGTATATATAAAAGCTTCACTGGCTGCTTTCAACATGTGGGTGGCTGAAGAAGGCGATAAATCCATAGCTCATGCAGTGCAGCCTAACCACCGTGGTATACAGTCATCAGTGATGATGCGCTAGATGTAGACCGCGTGGTAGCCTACATCCAAGTACATTATATGCCTATACACATCAGCTACCTATCACCTGGTAGCGCGCTTCCTAAGTCCCTTCAGATCTACACTGATCGCATGTCAACATCTAGCCTGGTGCCACACCTCTGTGGTTATACAGTGTGTGTGTTTGATTGTGTCGTGCATGTTTTCTCTAGAGGAGTGCAAAGACTGCCATGACCATAAGGATACCCCAGTGACAGCAGTAGTTCACCCTGACGCAGAGTCACCTGCGGCAGCAGAGCCACTGAAAGAACGTCCAGTAGAAGAAGTGGCAGCCAGACTGGCTCAACAAGACCAGGAGGAACAGGACATCCTAGCATGTAGGCTGGCAACGACACACACACGCGGAAATCATTTACATGTCAACCACCTGAATGAGTGTATTTTTATAGACAGGTGTTGTACAGTTTGTATCGTATCATGTAAGTGATTTATAGTACAACTTCTACAGAGATGATGGAAAAACATGTTTAGCTCTGTGTGCAGACGTATCTGCTCTCTTGCAGAGATCTGTTCTTTATAACTTTATAATCAGTGTCATGTGTATTGGCTCTACACTACATTTCCTTTATTGGCAAATCATGGACAACAAACACCATTTCTCAAGAAAAAAATGAGAAAGTGCTTTTAGCAATGTCTAGCTAGCCCTATTAGCTTTCAGAAGAAGAACATGTGAAGAAGTTTGACTTCTCGTTGTTGACTTCTTCTTGTTTCCTGTCTGACTGTTTTTCAGCTGCATCAGCCACTCTTGAAGACTCGCTGGCCAGCTCGGCTAAAGCTGCACTGCAGGCCATTGGAGCTCAGGAGGCAGCCCTGCAGGCTATCACACGGCACACACACAAACTGAAGGAGGCTATGGAAGCAGAGGTACAGAACACAGTGCCTCTGAGGATGTGGTGTGATTACAGTAATGCTGGCCCACGTGTGAAAAATGTGATTAGATTAGTATTTAAATTGGTGTGTTTTCGTAAGTAAAACAAGCTTTTGTTTGTTTGGGGTTTTGTTTTGTTTGCGAAGGCAGCTAATTGGCTTTAGCTTTAGCTTAGCATATGAATTCTTTTTGGGACTGGGAAAGGCACCCGCGTCGTGTTCGGCTAATTTAAAAAGGGCTCTAGCCAGGTTTAGATAAAGGAGTGTGCGCCCAATCAATGGATTTGCTGTTCATCCCAAATACCCTCACAAACAGAGAGGGTATGGCAGACTATCGGTAGATAGCTGCAGGATGCTAGTAAGCTGTGAAAAAGGATGTAGCGTTTGAAGTCATTTGGAGTCATGTGGTGATGCAATGGTTAGCACTGTCGCCTCAAAGCAAGAAGCTTCTTTGTTTAAACCTGCCGGCCGGCTGGGGTCCTTTTGTGTGCCAGCGAGTGAAACGTTAGCATAAGGCCTTCTTGGAAGAGTCCATGTTTGAAATTGAGAATATGAGCTGCATGCAGTTTAGACAGCTCAGAAACAAGAGGAAATTAACTTTGGAGAAAATATGGCAAACCGGTAACAGCACGAAGATTGGCGGAAGCTCTTGACGTAGAAAATATTTGGTTAGAGCAGCAGAAAGAAGGAGAGAAGACACAGGCAGCAAGAGAATGATGAATACAGATCACAGAAGGAAAGGGAAGAGAAAATGGCCTGAATTGAAGTGTCTGTCTGTCTCTCTCCCTGTGTCTCTCTCACTGTCTCTCTCTGTCTCTGTCTCTCTCTCTCTGTCTCTCTCTCTCTCTCACTGTCTCTCTCTGTCTGTCTCTCTCTGTGTCTCTGTCTCTCTCTCCCTGTGTCTCTCTCACTCTCTCTCTCTGTCTGTCTCTCTCTCTGTCTCTGTCTGTCTCTGTGTCTCTCTCCCTGTGTCTCTCTCACTGTCTCTCTCTGTGTGTCTCTGTCTGTCTCTCTCTGTGTCTCTGTCTCTCTCTCTCTCTCTCTCTGTGTCTCTCTCACCGTCTCTCTCTGTGTCTTTGTCTGTGTCTCTCTCTCTGTCTGTCTCTGTCTCTGTCTGTCTCTGTGTCTCTCTCTGTGTCTCTGTGTCTCTCTCTGTGTCTCTGTGTCTCTCTCTGTCTGTCTCTCTCTCTGTCTCTGTCTGTCTCTGTGTCTCTCTCCCTGTGTCTCTCTCACTGTCTCTGTGTCTCTCTCCCTGTGTCTCTCTCACTGTCTCTCTCTGTGTGTGTGTGTCTCTCTCTCTCTGTGTGTGTCTCTCTCACTGTCTCTCTCTGTGTCTTTGTCTGTGTCTCTCTCACTGTCTCTCTCTCTGTCTCTCTGTCTGTCTCTCTCTCTGTCTGTCTCTGTGTCTCTCTGTGTCTCTCTCACTGTCTCTCTCTGTGTGTGTCTCTGTGTGTGTCTCTCTCTGTGTCTCTCTCACTGTCTCTCTCTGTGTGTGTCTCTCTCTCTGTGTATCTCTGTCTCTCTGTCTGTCTCTGTCTGTCTCTCTCTCTGTCTCTGTGTCTCTCTCCCTGTGTCTCTCTCACTGTCTCTGTGTGTGTCTCTGTCTCTCTGTCTGTCTCTCTCTGTGTCTCTGTCTCTCTCTCTCTGTGTGTGTGTCTCTCTCTCCCTGTGTCTCTCTCTGTCTCTGTGTCTCTGTCTCTCTCTCTCTCTCTCTCTCTCTCTGTCTTTCAATTCAATAGGCTTTATTGGCATGACATTTGACATGTGTTGCCAAAGCACAATTCCGATTATGATGAAAGGAATGAAATTAACAAAATAATGTCTGCTGCTGTCAGTCGTTCTGATACATTCATCATGTCAGGTCAGTTTTATTTACACAGCCCAATATTCCCAATCTCAGCTTTGCCCTCAGCGGGCTCTGCAATGTGTACAGCGGCCCCCACCCTCTGTCCTTAGACCCTCGATTCAGAACACAAAGATTACAAAGGAATCGGCTTACTGTTGAATATAAGATCAGAACACGCGAGAGTGGCGTGCTGCTGAGGAGCTCTTTTGCTGAGAATTTGATGGACAATGAATTTATTAACCCTTATTCCTGAAGAATTCTGGTCTAGTTTCTCTCCACGCCCATTTATTAAAGGTGCTATTGATAATACTGATAACATCCAGCCACTGGGTGGCGCACTCCCCCTTCCAGTACATTCCAGTGGGTGCCAGTTGGTTGCACAACCTGCATATTTCATGGTGGAGTGGAGTGAGACTCAGACTCAGTCATGGCAAGTGATGAATCTATCGTGACAGAGTAATGAATTCATTTAGCAACATATTATACATACATTAGCTATATCGTTAATTGTTTGAGGGAACTATAACGTTAGCTAACTGGACGCAGCCGTCAGTCATGCTAACGTAGCTCCTCGGGGACCGAAGCTGTTATTTTTCTAAGTTTGACAATCTAACCGGTGACAACACTTTAGTTAAGGTCGTAAGGACCTTACCTACGGCTGTCGGCAGTTGTTGTTTATTTTCTTTAAATATGCAGAACTGTAATTTTATGGGTTATTGTTGTTTGGACGGTTAAGCTAAGATCGCTAATATGTGCTAAGGTCGGTGTTCGTTTTTCCACATTAACTGGCAGCTATACCACGTGATGCTAACGTTGTTATACTATTGGCTCACAAGCCTTGTTAGAAGCAGGAACCAAACATCAGACATCTCACACAGACGTAAACAAAACATTCATTTCACAATCATAATTTTTTTTAGGAAAAGTGACTTTTATTCCGCACCTTTCTAAAAGCTCTGTGGATATCTACATAAAACTGTAATCTAAATGGACTGAAACCACGCTGAGCTCAGTGCACGCATGCAACGAGTGAAGCAGCAGTGGGGAGTTCACTGGGGTTCAGGGAAGACCTGCGTCCTCTCTTGTTGTTGGCAACCGAAGGCATTCAGCGTATGTTATGGCCTGTGAGTAGCTGGTACAGCGGTGATTAACTCCCCTAGACCTAGCTACAAAACTTTTTACCAGTACTACCTGTGCTGTGACACTTTTAATACACAACGGACTTGTTTTGCAGTTCAGTGATCACAGTTCTTATAAATCCAGGTTCCACCTCAGGAGAAGTCAGCCCAGTGGAAGGATCTAGAAGCTGCTCTTGCTGAAAGAACCTGCGCTGTGAATGATGCTGGAAGTGCTCTGTTGAAAGCCAAGTAAGACGTGTCTAAACGCATTGACACACACACACACACACACGATGCAAAAAGGATTGTTTTGTTACTGGTCACTTGCTGAGCTGTCATCAACATTACCCCGATTCACTTTCAGATCTTGCACCAGTTTTCTCCTCAAACTGTCTTCTTCCTCCCCCCGACTCCCCCATCTGTCTCCCGCTGTAGTGAAGCCTTGGATGGACTCAAATCGGTGATTGACAAGGCTAATGGCCTGAAGGTCCCTGCTGTTCGCCCGCTGGTTTTAGCAGCAGAGGAGAATCTCCATAACATGGTGGTGGACTTGGACAAAGTGGTCACTAAGGTAAGGACATTATTTTGTACATTATGAACAACCAGATGAACGCACTTTAAAAGGATAACTCTACATTTTGAGAAATCTGCTCGTTCAGAGTGATACCCCTCCCATGTGTACGATAAATATGAAGCTGAGGATTTAACTTCCTCTAAGAACGCTTTTAGAGGTTAGGGTCAGGTTTTTCGAGGTCCAACCGACTCAATAGTTTGTCTACTTTTATTTCAAGATTTAGATTTGCCTCAGCTGAAGCCTCACAATTTCTAGATTCCACAATAACACTCGAAGACTTACATGTGACACTTAAGGACATGAATAAGGGCAAATCACCAGGAGGGGGCAGTATCCCACCTGAATTTTACCTGTCGTTTTGGCCAGAATTTGGATCGTTACTATTAGATATGATACAAACAGCAATAACTAAGGCTACATGCACACTAGCACGCTTTCGTTTTAAAACACGAGTTTGAGCTGAGCTGTCCCCCTTTTCATTTGAAGACTCCAGGGTTGCGTTCTAGTCTGGACGTGCAAACGGAGGCTTTTGGAAATGACACATTCGCCCACGTTCGCATCTTGATTGGGTCTTATCAGTCACTACGTGTCCTTCTCCAGATGTCCTATTGTTAAATGCTGAGCAGCTGGATACGGTGGAAACCGAAATGAAAACTTTAAAACGATGGTTTGATATTAGCAATTTGTCATTAAACTTAAATAAATCTAAATTCACAACATTTGGATATTGAAAAAGCAATAATCATGTACAAATCATGATAGATAATGTTGAAATAGAAATATTTATGAAAATACATTTGTGGGAGTTGTTACAGACCACAAACTGCTGGAAACCACATATAAATCATGTAAAGACATTGCAATATTGCACAAACAAAGACATTCTCAGTCCACATTCATTATATATCTACTATATATAGATATATATCAACTATTATCTACTGTGTGGAGGTTTGGGGAAACACACATAAAACACTCAAATCCAATTTTCATACTACAGAAAAGAGTTATAAGAGTAATAAACAGAGCTGATTATCGTTTGGTAAGCTGATTTTTGTTTGGGACTTGTGGAGATATATATATATATATATATATATATATATATATATATATATATATATATATATATATATATATATATATATTATGCAAATCCCACAAAACATTGTCATAGAAAAACCTTGTATTCTCATCGAAAGATGCTCCAGTTTGCACAAGACAGGCCGGTCCAGTACGTGCTGCCATGCAGAATGTGTGTAGATCCAGCGATGGAGAGCGCTGTAACAGTTTTTCAAAATAGTTGCTCCAAATGACACCAAAGCTGTCATGTTAATTCTGATGAAAGATTAATGATGTTTCATATGAAAAACACACTCAAACTGAACTATGGCAATTCATTTGTGGACTCATGCTGCCCTCTGTTGGTGTGTAAGCGTTTTGACAAGTCAGCATGTCTTTCGAGGTCACTGCAAGTCAACATTTGTACTGAGGATGAGCTCAGGGTTTTAAGAGGACCTTATCTGGGCTTGCACATTCTATTGCAGGTTTGACTGCTGAAATCTTGACGACTGTAACAAACCCACACTTCCTTTTCTGGGATAAAGCACACATCGGGGCCTTTTCTACAGCTGGAATGACTCTGCTGTTGGGCTTTCCTCAACCCACGCTTCTTTGTCTCACTGTCTTCACGGAGTGTAGTGTCCTCCGTTTGCAGATGGATGGTCCTAATACAAATATTAGTGTGTGGCAAATGGGAATGTGTATTTCCACATTGTTCCCTTGTGTGACATGATCTGTGTGTGTGTGTGTGTGTGTAGGTGCAGTCTGCAGAGTCAGAAGCTAAGATAGTCTCCCAGTACAGTGAACTGGTTAATGAAGCCAAACAACAGTTCCAGAGGGAAGTAAGCAGCCTGACTCCAGAGATCCAGGCCAACTGGAAGGGGCTCAGTAAGACCACACACACACACACACACACAGCGGACTTATGTCACATGCCATTCTCCATCTCTCTCCCCTCATTTCCTGTCACATCTCCACTATCTAGTAAATGCATCCAATTTTTCAAATATTTGCATATAATTGCAAACCCCCAAATTCCTGCACCCCACCCACCCCACCCTTGGCGGACCATTGATGCCTTTTATAGTAACTGTCAACATGATGTACTGTCAGTATTAGTACGTAGTGTACCCTCTCTACTGTTAGTATATGGGATGGAAGTGGGACACACTAGTGCTCTCCCTGATCAAGATCAACACCTGAAATTGAGTTCTTTAGATGAGAGACGCATCTGCAAAATCATTTTGTGTCTTTGTGTGTGAGCTGGTAAACTGTCAGCGGATGACCTTAACGCCCTGATCGCCCACGCGCACCGTCGCATTGACCAGCTGAACCGAGAGCTGGCCGAGCAGAGAGTCAGAGAGCAGATCCACATTGATGCAGCGTTGGAGCAGCAGAAGCTGGAGGACCAGAAAGCCCTGGACAAAGCTGTTAGCACCGCCCTGCTGCACATCAAGGAGGAGGCCCGGCTGGAGCAGGAGAGGAGGGTACGGAGGGGAGACAATGTGGTTCACGGTTTGCTGACCTTGATCTTCATTTGACATACATACAGCCTGCTGTCTGTGCTTCCTCACAGACAGCTCGGCCTCGGCCTCGGCCTGATGATGAGTAGGGCTGGAAACAGTCACCCATTTATTACCAATGTACCAACACTACAGTATCCCTAATTAAACATTTGTGTGTGTAGCTGTCGGAGTTAAGGGAAGTGATGGAGGCAGAGATGAGGACTCAGCTCCGGCGTCAGGCGGCTGCTCACACAGACCACGTCCAAGATGTCCTCAAAGTCCAGGAGCAGGAGCTGAGAGCTGATGCCGAGCAGGTGTCCACACATCGCGACTACACACACATTCAGTTTAAATATCAGAGCGCACAGATAAGTGCATTATGGGTATGGCTGTCTGTTGACTGTCTTGTGTACCAAGTATAGGGAGTTTATTGGAAATCTTCAGTATTCTTATTCTGTGATCACATACTGCCTCATGAAATCATGCAAGCAACACTCGCACACTGACAGCGAGGACAGGTGAACAGACTGAGCTTGGTGCCTGGAGCATCCACTCTGCTCGCTTGTCGTGGTGCATGTCTCTGACAGCCTGTGCAGCTGCGAGCATTCCTTCAAAGCTCTGCTGTGGGTTGTGTTCAGGTCCTGAGCAGCAAGATGCTGGAACAGGAGACCCGCTACCGTCAGCTGAGCCAGGAACAGCTGGATAACTTCACTCTGGACATGAACACTGCCTACGCAAGACTGAAGGGGATGGAGGAGGCCATAGACAGTAAGATACACATGCACACACCACTTTCTAGAAAAAGGCTAAGGAATACCATATGAACAATATAGACTGGGACCATGTGATACTGTCAGACCTATACTGTGTGAAAAGGTTTTCAAGAGTAACTGCAGCCAGTCTGTCAGCTGCTGACAACCAAACTTGTACTTAAGTAAATGTACAACCTGAAAATGAGGTGAGTCACGTTCATAATGAACCTTAATTAAATGTAGCGGACCCTGAAGTACACTCTTATCTTTACTGCAGGTCCTGATGCGGAACCATGAGGTTCATAAGCTTAGATGATTACTACGAACCTTTAACTGGCAGGTTCAGACACCTCAAGTTGTTCCGTGATCAGCTGATCGTTTCAGTCCAGTGCTCACCCTGTGAGAGAGCGCAGCTGGCTGAGTACAGTGGCTCGCAGAGCACATTCACCAGGCAGCAGCCGAGCTCCATTTTGTCCGGTCGTCGGGTTCCTCACTGAAGGAACGTTAATTAGCGGCAGCTGGTAGCACCTGTGATGTTTGTCATTTTAACCAGTGAAAGCGACAGAAGAGGACAGTTGACGATGAGAAGTAAAAGATTCGATCAGAGATTTGTTAGCGTTGGAGCTTAATGAATCTTACGAATGGAACCGGCTAGCAAACTCAACCATACGGCCGTGTGTTGCCACAAGTACGATGCACGGCACCCAGCTGGGATGTTTGGTGTGGTCAGAGTTTCAACAGGCTTAAACCTTTCGATGCATAGAGGTCAGAGCAAAACCAATCTTGATGTTACACATGTTCTCAAGGATGTCATCTCGCGCTGTAATAAACCCGCCATGTAAACACCTTCCTGTCTTTTGAATGCAGGCCATGTGGTAGCAGAGGAGGAGGCCCGTAAAGCTCACCAGCTCTGGCTCTCTGTGGAGGCTCTCAACTACACTTTAAAGACTGCTGACGCTGATTTCCCCACCATGCCTCTAGAGAGCGCTGCTCAGGCCGTGCGAGACAGCTGCCACGACAACGACTTTGCCTTGGCTCTGTCATCGGCTCTTCCAGAAGAATCCCTGCACCGCGGCGTGTACAGCGAGGCCTCTCTCCGCGCCCGCTTCAACTCCCTACGATCGCTGGCCCGCCGGGTCGCCCTCATTGACGAATCTCACAACTCCTTGTACCAGTATTTCTTGTCCTACCTTCAAGCTGCACTGCTGTTTGAGGATAAACAGGAAGCCCCACCCGCCCAGCTGTGCAGTGAGGATTTAGACCCATTCAAGCTTCTGTCATATGCTAGCTACTGCTTAGAGCATGGGGATCTGGAGTTAGCAGCTAAACTGGTGAACCAGTTGAGAGGAGAGGCCAGGAGAGTGGTGGAGGACTGGCTGACTGAAGCCAGACTCACACTGGAAACCAAGCAGGTAGTCAGTTTGCTGTCTGCTTATGCAAATGCTGTGGGGTTAGGAACCACCCAGGCTCCATAGGCTGCCACGCTTCATTTAACCTGGCAACCCTTAAAGGAACACTCCACTGAAAATCTCTTTGAGTATCAAGAAGTCCCCACTGTAGGCTTGAAGGTCTCACAAGAGACTTTCTGTGGTGTATTCCTTTAAGATAACTGAAGTTAACCAAGTGATGGATGTTAAGATGCAACATAAGTTTATTTGTTTTAAAGCACTAAGTCACTGTGGACGATTCTTTGTAAAATAGAACTGATGCACCCTCTCAGTCTAGCCTTGTCAATTCAGGCCCACAGGTTTGGTTCAGGTATTTATTTCTGGCTAATTTCTTTTTCCCTAGTTATTGTGGAAAATGAATCCTAACATTGATTAAAGAATTTGTCATGCTGCATTTTATTTTTGTCAATACTGCACATGTCACAATAAATCATGAACAAGAATGCTGTCTGTTAAATTTCTTCATTCCTGTTTAACTGCTTAACTGGGGACTGAATTTTAAGTCAAAAGTATTCAGAATGAATCAGTTGCAATTAAGGACAGCACAACATCTGTGTGAGCTACATCTACACTGTTGTCCATTATGTCTGTCTGCAGTCACTTACTGACACCACAGGATACATTTAAAGGACGTGGTTTGGAGATCACTCACTGCATCACAATTTGTGACAGTAACTTAACAAGCTTGTCTTTGCTGAGCTCCAGTGGTTTAACTTCTCACCTTGCTGCACTGATGTGCAGGTGATACCAGGAGCCCATGACATCACTGTTGGGGGTGGTCAGAGGCGAAACAGGTTTGAAACGTTCAACCACAGAGGGCAGCAAAACACAGATTTTTGCAGAGTCGTCTGAGAACTTCGGCAGGTGGCAGAACTCGGAGTTGTGTCTGAGGTCCGAGGTGTAGAGGGTGAACAGAAAGGATGGCGGGACCGTCGTCCGAGGGGCCCCCGTGTTGCTCACCACAGTGTCAACCACGCAGTGGCCGACCAGTCAGACAGTCCACAATCCAGGACACCTGCGTCTGCGTCAGCGTGCTCCCCAGCTGTGCAGGCCGGGCAGGCCGAGGCAGGCCGGGCAGGCCGTTTTATCGGTGGCTGGATCAGATGTTTGACAGTTGTTTGTGTCTTAAACAATAACAGATTGTAAGAGCTGCAGATAGTCCGCTCCTGCACTACGTTTGGACCTGATGCTTCTGCACCAAAGGATTCAAAGAGAACCTCCGGGCATCTTGTCTTTCAAAAAAACTGAAGCCTACCAAATAAGAAGAGCAAAACAGGTGAAAGAAAGTCATTTGAGGAAAAATAGCTGTTAACAGAATCATTTCAAAACTCAGACGAGAAGGCAACGTGCTAACAGCGGAGCGGTGTACCGCGGAGCGAGATTAGTGTCTTCGCCAGCTTTGGTGAGCCTAAAGCCAGAGCTGTCAGTGTCACGGTAATACATAGCAGTAATACACTGACTATCGATAATATGAAAAGTCTCAAAGGTGGCTGTCCCCTAAGAAAAGATCTATCTTACATTAATAATGGTGAACAGTGAAGGGCGAGATCCAGCACTGACCGTCACAACACGTACACACACTAACCACAGGCAACTGCTCTTTAAAAGATACAATAGTGTTTATTTAACCTCAGCACTGATTAATAATCAGTAACTTCAGCCAACAACCACTATCGTCTAATCCCGCAAATCTGAAACAAAGGGGCAGAGCCAAAATGGCGTGGAGCGTAACGAGTTATTCTACCACCGGGTCATTTGAAGTGTGTGTGTGTGTGTGTAAGTGTGTATATGCGTGTAAAGGTGTGTTGGTTAGTGAAGAGGAGAGAGAAAGAAAAGCGCAGAGTAAGGCACCAGAAGTCTCAAATGTCACGTAAGACAATAGCTGTCCCCTTATCACACAGGAACCCGGCAGCAGACCCATTCAGCAGCCGTGTGACTGGACTTTGGTCTGATAAAGCAGTTACTGGCTTCCACAGTGGCTAAAACTCACAGCGGCCCAGTGGTGTGGTACCCATGCACAATGGAACAAAGAAAAGCGCAGCCAAACGGGACGCGGCGGTCCGTTCCTTCCCACACTAATGCAAAGCACAATTGACAGCAATGAAGCTTGGCTGAAATAACCGTTAGAAACCTCTCTCTGCCCAGACACAAGCCTCTTCCCTGAGATCGCTCTCGACAGCGACTGAATGTGTCGGTCCGTTCGGATTGTCCGGCCGAGTCCTCTCAGGCTCAGATCCTGACGTGGCCGGGTCCAGCGGCGGAACTCTTCCTTCGGGCGGCAGCGGAGGGAAGCAGCAGTGGCCTTTCAGTGGAGAGAGAGAGACTCAGCGGTTATCCTTTTCTCCATGAAGAAAAATGGTAAAACCTGTCTTCCTTCGCAAGGCAAAGATTGTTACTGTATGTAGAGTGCAACAATCGGGATCCAAAAAGTGTTTCAGCAAACACAAAACAGTCTGTTGCTCATCGAGTTTAGGCCTTCCTTGGGAAATTAAAGGTCACCGTTGAGCGCCTCCTGTAGTAACAGAGTTACAGTGGAGAGACGGTGAGCGACCGGTGCGCTCTGCTTTGATCCAGGTAATGGCGCCTTGATGGAGATTTCAGACCCGCACACCGGCCTACTTTGAATTTTTTTACTCTTCCCCATTCAAAAGAGATTTGAATTTCAGACGGGCGGTCAGCATCATCATCTGCTTTCCTTACTGCCTGTGACTTCGGTGTTGGGCTTGGAAGCGGGAGAATGGCTCAGGTTCAAGGAGAAGATGGCTCTCTATCGGGGGGATATAAAGTCGGGGCTTTATCAGCTCTGCTGCTGTAGCGACGTGTAATGTCATCAGCTCGTAGGGTTGTTTTTCAAAATGATTTTGTTTTGTAGTGCCTGTGATGAAAAGAGGCTTTGCCATTGCTAAGGGGTCTCGAGAAAGATCCGGCGGTATTATGGTTCTGATAGAAAAGCGATAAAGAGACTGCCAGGGCAGTGTGTTTCCGCCGCTTCTGAAGAACAGGCGCTTTGAAAAGAGGAAATCAGTCGGGAGAAGCAATCCCAAAGCTAGGAAGTCTACCTGGACCCCCGTAGGAAGGCCCGTAGATGAATTTTAGAACAGAGAAGATGGCTCTTTTACATCACAAATCAACCGAATTGGATTTATTTTCGGCTCGCATGACACAGCTGTCTATCGATGAAAAGCTCTACGCAGATGTTTTACCTTCGTCGGCTATTACCGACAGCGGCCCGTTGAGTTTTTTATTCCCGGAGACAGAGAAGAGCATTTGAATCCGAACATCTCCCCCATGGGTCTCGTGAATTACCCTCTGAATAGGATTTTCAGTCAATGCGGAGCTATTCTGGGGGATAGACTGATATCACAGTGCCACTCATCCCTACAGAGCGATGATCGAGACCCTGCTCAGCTATTCAGAAGACACTAGACACAAGACATGGCCGGTTCTATAGACTCTGCAGTGACTAACAACAGTCCAGCAGAGGGTTCATTCTAAAGAGGTTCACCGGTTGGGTCCTCTCCACGCTGACATATTGTTCAGCGAGAGGCTTCTGTTGAACTCTAACGCTAACGACGTCTTCTGTCTCATGTGTGCCCCCAACGGCAAGTCCCGATTAAATATACCGGCAGCCTCTCTGTTTGTCAAGAAAGCGACCGTTTCGCCCGCCGTGCGTTTAGGTCACGTGGCCGGCCTTACTGAGGGGTATCACTCTCCACCCCTTATCCCGTTAATGTGAAAACTCACTCCATCCCGGAGAATTCCCCAGATGATATGATAAAAAACGATGCAATGGTATCAAATGTTGTGAAAAAATATCAGCGTTGTATATGGAATCAATCTTTCACCACTGTCTGTTCTTTACAAATGTTCAGAGATTGTTACAACTTGTGAGAATGGTCTGAAGACAAAAGATTGGTCTTGAATTAAGCAAGAGGCTGTGCTTTAACGTCAGGGGAGAGCCGGGCTTTGGAGCCGAACAGAGCCAGGGGAGCGTCGAGGGGTCCAGGGGGATTTCCCGGAGAAAAGCTAAGTGAGCTGGAGACTGGAGTGAAGTAGATCGGGAGGCAAAGTTGCCGAAATCTGAGGGAACAGAGGCCGAAGTCAGGGCTGGCAGGTCTGCGAGGAGATGGAGAACGGAGTTAGAAACAGGCAAAACAGGAGGCGATGGAGGCTGGAGCGTAGCGAACTCTGACGATTGTGCAGTGTGCAGATGGCTGGGCAGAGTCTGAAGAAGAGGTCTTGATTGACTTCAGCACACCTGCAGACAATCACTCCCACACGGGAGAGGGGAGAGGGGAGGAGAGAGAGGCATCCGGTAGGGAACTGAAGAGTCCCAGGGGCAGGTGTGACAGTAACTTTCTGGGTTCTGGCTGTCTCTTAAAACGGAGTCAAACGCCCTGATGACCTCGGCTCCTGTTTTTTTCTTCAACACTCGCATGTAGGCCTTTTTGGAAAATACATCGACGACCATAGATAATTAAAACCGTCGTTATGTTCGGCCAAGGCTTGCATGTCGCAAAGGTCTGCCTGAAACTGATGTAGGGGTCATGGTACAGAAAGTAAAGTACAAAGAGTATAATATATATATATATATTTCCCGTTTCATCCTGCATGGCTCTGCGGTTGAGAGGGGTTGTAACACACTTTTTTCCTGAAACGTTTCTCAGACATGCTTCCTGCTCCCCGCTCTGGGGTTTTTGAAGAACATCAGCGAGACACAAACTTCTTTATGCCACTTTATTGGCTCGTTACACAGTAGGATATAATACATCACAGTTTTATCATACTTCCGTCCGAGGGTATTGCGAATAACATAATGCAATCTTCTCAGTTCACTCGAGGTATTCACAGGCTGGTTGTTTTACACGAACACTCATCTACAACCAAAGTGCACAGAGTAAACCGATGGTTCACGGTCACATGGGAGTCTTTACTCATCTCTTTTATGATTTTACAAAAGGTTTCAGACACTGAACAATCGTCGAGGTCCAGTGTGTGGCGGTTCCCACACAGTTCCCGAGGTGTGTGTACAGAATGGGACTGAACAAAGTCCACTAGGCTTTCTTCAACGTCTGATAAAACCTCCCATGCTTCTATACTGTGACCCTCACCCTGTTTTTAATATCCTGAGCCGAAACATCAGTTAACTGACAGATAACATGTTCCGCTATATACAAGACACGTTTCCTACAGTGACTGCCCATTTTCAATCATTCATGAATTCCCTTCATGTCCACAGCTTCTTCCAACGCCTTGATCGTGGTAACGTCTTCTCCTGTTAGCGTGTTGGTGCTTTTCTCTCCGATGCGTCTCGTCATTTTGAGATCGTGGAGAAAGGCCGTGGATGGTAGGAATAAAACGATCCGTCCAAAGTCTTCGACTCATCGCAGTGCCGTGGGTAGAGATACTCTGGAATGTCATGGGACATTCGTGTTGTTTCTGACTCGGATAATTGACGTGACACCCGAAACAGATTTCGGTTCTATATTTGTACAGAACCTTGCTCAACAGTGGAACCACCACGGCTTTCGCCTCGTTCAGAAATATGGCGGCCAGCAATCTGTCCCAGTGGTGGAGGAGGAGGAGGAGCAGGATCCACGATGGTGGTGTGAGAGGGAGCATCTTTTTCAGCCAATGGTGTCTGAAATACCCTGCGTTCAGAATTAAAATACTCCGAGACAAATTCATCCGACTTTTTCTGTCCTACAATCTGGCAGTGGGGGGGGGAGTGGGACTTACTACCCAGGGCCCCAATGGAGGTAGGGCCCTCGAAAAGTAATTAGTGTCATAACTAAATTCAAATTGGCTGAATAAATCGGTTGAGACTGAACTTTGTATCCAAACCAAAAATAGTGGAGGCTCTCTGAGGCCGCTCTCTGAGGCCGCTCTCATCCCTTACAAAATATGCAACATTTGCATTGTCTAAGATAAATTAATCCGCATCATAGCTACAAGGTCATATGACATTATATGTATCAACATTACCTAGCAAAGCTTAACATCATGAAACACGCTGGTATGTTCCGCTCTAACGGGGCGGGAGTGTTTCTGACTTCCTGTACTTACTGTGACTGCAGCTTTTCGTCACTTCCTCCTGCCGCCGCCTGCTCTCGTCCACTTTTCGGGCGAGGCGCAGCTCACGAGGCCACGGACACACACCAGCTTCTGCTCTGCTGCTGATTTGACATCTAGCAGTTTTGTTTTTACTCTGGAATAGATCTAACTTGAAATGTACAACGAGGCATTTTCCTGGTTAAATATTAGTTGTTATTAAACACAAACTAATTTAGCAATATGCACCATGTAACAGCAGTATCAGCTGAGATAATAAAGGGCTCAAAACTAGATTTGGACCCAGAGACCCCCTTCAAGACAGGGCCTGAGAAATAAAGCAGGGCCCACATTAAGGCTGTCAGTTGATATTGTGCTTTACGGCTGCATATTCCCAAATAAAATTACAATTTATCATATAACCACAAACCAAATGCCACACGGTGAACATGGGGCTTTTCAGTTGCCCACTTTTCTAAAAACGTTTCCCACCTGGCTCCTGTGCAGAGCCGTATCCAGGAGTACCCCAACCCACCTCACACCACCAGAGATTTCTGAAGAGAAGCCAAAAAAGAACATCTCTTTTTTAATTTATTCAGTTAACTATTCAGTATACTCTCGGAGTGTGGTGGCCTGGGGTTTAAGGCGCCCACCATGAACCGTCCCACGTACAGGACGGTCTGAATGGAGTTTCAAAGCTTTCTCTGCACTGCCAGGAATCTAATTCAGGTGGAGAAAAGCAGATTTATTTTTGTTGGCCTAATGCTCGTAAAATGTAATGAATCTAGTAAAGTTCCTAAACCTCCAAAAACCCCAAAAATAATAATAGTGAGGACACTGTTCGGTTCCCAGACCCCTCCCACCCAGCATGACGACGAAACGACTCCAAACACAACGTTCTGAAACACTTCTTTTATTCAGGATGAGTGTTACTGCTCTACATATTTTCTTTTCTTGCCCTTCACACACAGAAAAAGGACAGGAAGGAGCTGAAAGATTACAGTTAAGCACCCTTTAAATGGTTAAAATAGTTAGTTTTGGACATTTGAAATCAGACCCCCCCCAACAAAGCGGGGTAAAGAAACAGCCTGCTAGCAGCTCCACAGGTAGGATCAGACAGAATGAGATCATTAACAAGGTATGTGTGAGTTTCAGAGGTAAACTGGAACCAAAGCTCACGCAGTACAACACAGACGATGTGCTTTCCTAGCTTGCTGGAGTTTTCCACATTTGCCAGAGTGCAGGCGGCAGCAGGACCACCCCGTCATATTCTAATACCAGCAAGTCATTTATACTGTACAGGAGCTGAAGGTCTAACGGTACGTTTCTTCCCAAACTGTTAAATGTACTACAAAACCTCAAATTCCAAATGTCAAAATACCCCCCCGTTACTTTGGACAAGAGACGACATACTTAGGTTTAAATGTCAGCAGAAGATCCTTCAATATACCAAGCAATTCACTTATTTAATAAGAGATGTATATTTTATTAAAAAACGATTCATTGAGTCAAAAGCCAACTGTGGGTTTGTCTCTATTCTACCCTTACTGCTGGGCCCTGTGGGGCCCTTCAGGACGCCGCCACGCAGCAGAAGGCTGACCGTGCAGCTCAGATTCATGAAGGAAAACGCACGTGCACACGCTGACTGAGGACGGTTTCTTCGTGCTCCCCAGCGGAGCTGAAAATGAAGGTTTGTTGGGTCCTGAAAGGGGTTGATGGAAGTCGAGACTTGGGACCTGCTGTGCCTTCATACGGGATCCCCACCATGTTAAAGTGGTAAAGGCGAGGGTCAGGCAGTAGCAGCCACCACGACGCACCGTGTCCACGTACTGCTTGCTCACCGAGACAAAAACATGTGACATTTAAAAGAAATACACAACGAAGTCATTTGCGCTGATTAAAGACAGTACAGCTGTAGTCGAGTTCAAAACTGGAATCTTTTAGCCAGAAGACCTGCAGCGTGGTTTAAGGTCAGTCGTGACACAGCACTGATTAAATAAAAGTGCTGTGTTGTTAAAGTTTGGCCATGTATCACCCTATGAAGCGGACACGGTGAACTTGTGCTCGAACAGCTGCAGCAGCTACAGAGTCACATGACGCTTCATCAGGAGGCGAGTTTGTGTCGCCTGACGGACGTCAGCCCGGTCTTCTCTCTGTCAGCTCTCAAGAGCCAGATGTCAGCAAACATCTGCTCCACTATGTTCAGCAGCTGCTCTCCGACTGCGTCTGCCTGCTGTCTGCTGCTGCTGTCTGCCTGCCACTGCTGCTGTCTGCCTGCCACTGCTGCTGTCTGCCTGCCACTGCTGCTGTCTGCCTGCCACTGCTGCTGTCTGCCTGCTGTCTGCCTGCCACTGCTGCTGTCTGCCTGCCACTGCTGCTGTCTGCCTGCCACTGCTGCTGTCTGCCGCTGTCTGCCTGCTGTCTGCCTGCCACTGCTGCTGTCTGCCTGCCACTGCTGCTGTCTGCCTGCCACTGCTGCTGTCTGCCGCTGTCTGCCGCTGTCTGCCTGCTGTCTGCCTGCCACTGCTGCTGTCTGCCTGCCACTGCCGCTGTCTGCCTGCTGGCTGCCTGCTGGCTGCTGCTGTCTGCCTGCCACTGCTGCTGTCTGCCTGCCACTGCTGCTGCTGTCTGCCTGCTGTCTGCCTGCCACTGCTGCTGTCTGCCTGCCACTGCTGCTGTCTGCCTGCCGCTGTCTGCTGCTGCTGTCTGCCTGCCACTGCTGCTGTCTGCCTGCCACTGCTGCTGTCTGCCTGCCACTGCTGCTGTCTGCCTGCCACTGTCTGCTGCTGCTGTCTGCCTGCCACTGCTGCCTGCTGCTGCTGTCTGCTGCTGCTGCTGCTGTCTGCCTGCTGTCTGCTGCTGTCTGCCTGCCTGCTGTCTGCCTGCTGGCTGCCTGTCTGCCTGCTGGCTGCCTGCTGTCTGCTGCTGTCTGCCTGCTGTCTGCTGCTGTCTGCCTGCTGTCTGCTGCTGTCTGCCTGCCACTGCTGCTGTCTGACTGCTGTCTGCTGCTGTCTGACTGCCACTGCTGCTGGCTGCCTGCTGCTGTCTGCCTGCCACTGCTGTCTGCCTGCCACTGCTGCTGTCTGACTGCTGTCTGCTGCTGTCTGACTGCCACTGCTGCTGGCTGCCTGCTGCTGTCTGCCTGCCACTGCTGTCTGCCAGCCACTGCTGTCTGCCACTGCTGCTGTCTGCTGTCTGCCTGCCACTGCTGCTGTCTGCCTGCTGTCTGCCTGCCACTGCTGCTGTCTGCCTGCCTGCTGTCTGCTGCTGCCTGCTGTCTGCCTGCTGTCTGCCTGCCTGCTGTCTGCTGTCTGCCTGCTGTCTGCCTGCCACTGCTGCTGTCTGCTGCTGAGCAGCTCGACTTCAGAGGCTTTTTCCAGCTTCCTCTCTGGAAACAGCTGCAGCTGGAAATGAGGCTGAGAGCAGAGTTTAAATTAAAAAGAGACTCTGCAGAGTTGGTGAGACTTCTCTGTGGGTTTGTCACTACGAGCGCCCCCTTTCACATTACACCCACTGTTAATATAAAGTATTGATGATTTGATGAAGCTGATGTACTGCGTGATTCTTGCAGTTGTTGGGTTGTATCCACGTGGCTGAATGCACTTATTGTAAGTCGCTTCGGATAAAAAGCGTAATGTAGTAACAGCTGCTGTGCATAGCTTGTGGCACTGGCTGGGACCAATCCTGCAGAGGAATGATGTGGGTGTGGCCCGAGGCTGGTGGAGGTCACTAATCTCTCTAAGCTTTTAAAATCATTTCCGTGTGCCTGAAGCCATGCTGCTGGAATTTCTTTAAATCCTCAAAACATCATTTTTGCGACACTAAAGTGTTAATCTCTAGAAACAGATATACGCTTATGAATGCAGAATCTGTAGGCAAGGGACAAGCGTTCTGCGTATCTGAAGTATTCTGGTTTCCGTTTGTAGTCCGAGTAGTATTGACCAATCACGGGCTTTGGTTGCAGTCTGTGTGGAGAGCTAAAGAGGCGGAACGCACTGGCCGAAATGTAACCTCGGAACCCGCGGGCTGTCGTGTGACGATGATTTAGCTTTTTATCAGTCTTGGAACCCTAGAGACGAGCTTTTTTTAATGCGTCTGCATTCAAATCGGCGTCAGGTGGCCGGTGGGTTCAGAGAAGACTTCTGTAGACTTCAGCATGACAAAGAAAGCAGAAAGGCTTGAGCTGGCAGAGGCTCAACAACCTTCAGGATTCTTTCATATATGTTACACTTTCCCGTTTCTTTGATAAACCAACTCACACATCTAACTAGAAAAGGAATCTCTGTCTGTCCTTCGATGTTCTCGACAACCGTTCATCCGATCGACTTCACTCTTGACACTTCCTCAGCAATACAGCGTGAAGCAGTTTGGAAGAGCAGTTCTCGAGAAAGCTGAGAAACACGGAGAGCCCCCGCCGTTCCAGAGCCACGTAGACAGGGTTAGGGTTAGTTTTAATGTTAGCGCTTCGATAAGCTTAATGTTATTCAGCTAAAGTTAGCTAGCAGCCTTCGATGAATGCTGTCAGCCTATCCTTGGGAGCTGGCTAGCTTCAGCATGAATCAGGAATGTTATCAACGGTAATGATGTAGCGGGACAGATTGCATTCATTCACTGTCACGCCTGGATGACAAACATTTCAACTTTCAGCATCTCCCGCGAATGCCGGTAACGTTAGTCCAGAATCCCATTTTTGTACTGCGCATTTGAACATTTGAATACATAAAACGGCTGGACATTTTGCTTTTCGTGTGCCGACATTCAGTCAATTTAATGTCATTTAACAAAGAAGCAGAAATAATGATTATTATTATGAATAACTTAGGCGTGGCTCATGTTTTGGGAGCACTGCTTATGCATGGCTGCTGCACCATCACACGCACATCTTCATTCGCCCTCTGTGGTTCAGGTTGGTTAGAACCAGGGAGGTTAATGTGGGAAAGTTCTGTCATCAGAATCCAGTGACGTGTTGCTGAGTAGCTGTACTCTGTGGACTCATCTAAAAACAAGGCTTACAAAAACGGTATGTTTGGGTTCTGAGCGACAGATCACCGCTCCGGCGCTGCATTTCCAAATGCACTAGAGACAAACTCTGAGGAGTGACAGGGCAGAATTAAGGTAGAAACTACTGACAGGGGGGGGGCAGCAAGTTCTCTCTGGATAATCAAATAAAAAGGAGCGAGGCCTAGAGTGCGATAGTTCACACCGACTCATTCATCGGAATTGTATTGCTGTGCGGACCGATACATCTACCGAGCTCCTTCCAATTCTTAACAGAACTCTGGTTCCAATGCCAACCGACAGTGTACATGCGTGTTTGATGCAGTCCGCTTGATACAGTAAGCAGCCTCTTGTGCTGCCTGTAATCACAACACCATGTGATGGCCTCTGGGGTGAACACACTCCGCCTTCCTCTGGGTCCTGGAAACAGCACAACTCTGCCAGATGAACAAAGCAGAACTTGAAATATGTTTTTATTGCACTACGACGTTTACTGTGACTACATCTATGGTTACTGTGTGAATCAATATCCTCTCTATACAGAAACCGTGGGGACCGGCCCTTCATAGTTCAGACATCTGCCTGCCACGATGGCCAAACTGATTCACGACGACGTCGGCCCCGATCACCCCTACTGACAATGTTTTCTACTTAATTCCTCCCCAGTCCCGACTCCACCCCAAGCAAGCTGCGATGATAACAGACAGCGTCTCAATGCCAGTGTCGGAGCGGAGAGGAGACACGAAGCCGTCTCGGCCAGACGTCCTCATCAGTCCTGCGGAGTGTTTTCAGCAGAGCTGCTCTGTGCAGCTCTCTGCGGTTTCTTCTTGTAGCTGGGCCAGCGACACACCGGGCAGCAGTGTCTGCCTGCTGCCAGCCACACCACAATGCACTGCTGGTGGAAGGCGTGGCCGCAGGGCAGACCCATCAGCAGCTCCTCGCTCACAAAGTTCTCCAGACACACCACACACTCTGAGCACTGCAGCACGTCACGGGGCCACACCGACCAATCGCAGCGCTGATGGTTAGACGCACCTTCAGGCGTCAGGCAGCCGTCCTCCGCTGCGCTGTCAGCCGGTGGTGAGCTTCTGTTCCCATGGCGACAAACTAAGGATGCAGCAGCAGCAGCAGGGTCCATGTTGTTGTACACAGACAGCTGTGTGTTGCTGTCCTGGCTGCACAACGATCTCTTGTGCCTTTTGCTGCTGTGCGGAGGTCTGCTGGGACCTGCAGGAGGGGACTCCCTCTGCTCCCCACTCTCTGCGTCTGAAGGTGAACTGTCCGTCTCTTGGTCCAGCTTTCCATCAGACCCCTCCCCCCTGTGCTGACCCACAGCTCTGAACCTCCAGGTTGGCAGGGCTTTAATGTAGTCCATGTTTACTAACGGGCGAAGCCAGAGATCAGGGAAAGCCAAACGCTCCAATAAGAAGTTGGGATCATCCTCCCAGTCCGAGTGGTCAGACGGGACCTGCTGTAGCGATGCGATTGGGTGAAGCAGATAGGAGGTGTACCAGTCCCACAGGCTGGCCAGCCACTCCAGGTTGGTGGTGCTGTCCTCTTGGCTTCTGACGCCACAGCGGCGTTTCTTCTCAAAGTAGTCGACCAGCAGGCCGTGGGCCAGGTAGGTGGACAGGAAGAGAGCTGGGTGGGAGGAGTAGAAGGTCCAGTCGGCTCTCACCAGGCTGGCCAGTGTGGTGGTGTCAGCATAACGAAGCAGCTTCAGGCTGTAACCGTACAGAGTGTCCAGATAGGGCAGCTGGAGGAGAGCCTAGAGGGAGTGATCAATCAGTGATTAGTGATCAGTTATCATCAATTCAACTCGCCACTCAGTTAAAATAGTAATAGTAAGGTAAGCCCATGGTTACATACATATCAGCGGCCACTTTATTAGGTACACCTTTCGAACACTGGCTAGGAACTCCCCTTTCCCTCAGAACAGTTATCCTGCTGGAAGCACATTTCTTCCCCTTTCTGATGTTTGGTCTGAACAACGTGTCCGCATGCGTTAATGCACGGACATGCTGCCACATCAAGGCTAATCAGATATTTGCATTAATCGAGCAGGTGTACCTAATAAAGTGGCCACTGAGTGTATGAACCCATGGACACAGATCAACGTTTGTCAGACGCCCCAGAGGATTTCAGAGCATCGGTCTTGTCCAAACCCAAATGAAGTCCTAATCCACAGTGCTAGTATCCATGTTACAGCATCACTTTATTTTAGGCCCCAATTTAACATTTATCCACATAAATAGTATACATCATAATAGTTCATTTTAGAACGCTATCAAAATCCCCCTGCAGAGCCTTGGAACTGGCTCGACAGAAACACACGGCCGCACTGGTTTTTGACACTTTGACATCAGACATGATGTCGGAAAACTTGTCATCCATTTGACAGTTCCTTGTATTGAATGGAAAGTTATTTTTCTGACTTCAGTGAAAGTCTTAGCTACTCTGCGGCACATAAATGTGAGATTCATCTATGTCGAACTCAGGTGGATGCTCTGATTGGATGATCAGGGCACGCTAGTTAGTAAACAAAAAGTAGTTAAAGAAGTAGCTCTGCAAAGCAGTGACACTTTCACGAGAAAGTGTCAGACAGTGAATATCACGATGAGGACCTCAGACAAGAAGATGTTTCCTCTTTCTACTGAACAACTGTTGCAGCGTCTCAGTCTGAGCCACAGCATACAGAGGCGGACCCGCTGCTGCTACATCACCTGATCAAACAGCAGCTGCGACACACGGTGACATTCTGTTGGAGGAGTCGGAGCGAGGCAGCGGACGAACCCACATGTAACCAACACAGTCACGTTGGCAAAGTTGTTCATCCCTCCAAGCTACAATGTCTGAAACGTGGTGCGCTTCACCGAGCAGAGTGCGCTCAGTCAGAACTATTCGTAGGCGGGACATCTGTCCAACACAGAACTGCACAGCAGGAATGTACATCTCTGCCATGGAAACAGTCCCAGGATTCATGAGCTAAATCATAATTACAGTGACTTTTCAGAATCAGAAATCAGCGTATTGCCAAGTAGGCAGGGCTGCTTACGGCAAAAATCCTAATCATGATTATTTAGGTCAATACTGAGATCACGATTATTTTACACGATTACTCACCGAGTTAGGAAACATCATGCATTTATTGAACTTATTATATGTGCATTACCCCATGAAATAAGAAATAGTAATCCAAAATGATTAACTTCAAAAGGCCGGGGTGGACTGCTCTGGGGGGGTGGACGGGCCGCCGAGGGGGCTCCGTGTGTGTGGGCTTAGAAAACATCCCAGTCAGTGCAGTCCAAGCACCTTACCCTCACAACAGGTTTACAGGGGTTTAAGTTCCGCCTGTATACAGGACTCCGGTGGATCAGGGTGTGGTCAGAGTGCAGCGCGGGGGCCGGCGTGACGGGCAGTGCTGACTGTAGAGGAACACCGATCCAAGGTATTCTCCTCTGTGGTCGGGCATTTCATAAACTGTCTATATTTGGGGAGGTCATGGCTTGGATTAGATTAAGTCGCAGAGGTGTGTGTGTGTGTGTGTATAAATAGTTTACATCCATGTTTACTAGCGCATTGCTGCACATCTCGGCGCATTACTGCTACAATGTGAAACCATTAGCAAGAATGTGTATTGAGTAACCCGTGTATGTGTGTGCATACGTGTGTGTGCATACGTGTGTGTGCATACATGTGTGTGCTTGTGTGCATGAATGACACAAACTAAACGGGGACCCAGTCATAAAAACCTGCTTCATAGCGCTACTAGTGGTCACAAAATCCACAGGAAACCTTGAACTTAGAGTTCAGGTTTAGGTTCCGGGTTTGTTAAACCACCTTTCGGGAAACAACTGGGCTCATGCTGTGACAATGTCAGTGAGAGAGGCAGTCGTGGACAGTAACTTTGTTCAGTACAAGAAGAATTCGTCGAAGAAGTCGGTTGTGAGAACCGTGTGGTAAAGATGATTTCTTACCAGAACAGGAAGCCAGGACACCAGCAGAATGGAGTTGTAGGTTCCAAGTGTTCGGATCAGAACCACAAATCGTTTCACTGTTGCTCCCTGTCCATGAAAATGAACACAGGTTAAAAAGAAACTGACCGTACCTCTCTCTTCTCTCTCTCCAGCACTGTGTATAAGGTGTTTAATCAACGGTGAAAGAAGTCTTCAGGTCCTTTCCTTAAATAAAAGTAGCAATACCACAGTGTAGAAAACCAAACGGAAAGTCCTGCATTCAAAATATGACCTTCTGTAGTAAAAGTACAAAAGTATTATCACCAAAATGTACTTAAAGTATCAAAAGTACGCGTTATGCACAATGATCCCGTTAGAGTTTCTTACTCTATATTATATTGTTGGATTGTTCTTGTTAATGCATTAATGTGTAAGCAGCATTGTAATGTTAAAGCTGGTCAAGGTGGAGCAACATTTTAATACTTTATACTGTTGGGTATGTTTTCTATGTAAAAGAGTGATATGCAAAGGGCCCCAGCATGCTCCGTGCGGCGCCCCGCGCCCGATCTCCTCTGTGGGTATGTGCGCACCGTCCGCAACTATTTATGTAGCGGACGCTGTGGAGCAGTCTACAGCAAGCACACGGGAGGGCTGCTGAAGAAGAAGAACGCAGGAAAAGCCCAATGTGACGATTCTTAGTTGAAACTTTTATAGTGGCTGTATGCTGCCACTGTACAGCACATGCTGTTTTCTACTTGCTTTTATGTTGTTCTGGTCTTTGTTTGTTTCGTATTTGTTAGTTATCTGATCATTGGTTATCGGATTCTCGTTTTAGGAGGCCGAAAAGGAAGGGATTGGGTTGGGGTTCCCACAGACCAATGAGCCAATCATCAACAAGCAGTGTCCGAAGGCCACTCGACAATTAAAATTTCGAGAGGCATGTTTGCTGCAAGAAGCATGCAGCCAGCTTTACTACAGCTGTCAGTATGTCAAATACATGTATCGACAGCTGTGGTGGACAAAAAGCTTCTCTTCTGAAACGTGGTGGAGTCGTACCTCAAAATTGTACTGAGTAAATGCATTTGCTGATTTTTACCACAACTGAAAACAGTAAGTGACCTGTGTAATGAAGAGGTCCATCCAGGCCAGCAAGTTGATCAGGACCAGACTGAGGACAAACAGATCATTGACCTCCGGCTGGACCGAACGCAGGAAAGTGTCCATGGCAGCCAGGGACAGGAACTCCCCGGTACTAAAGAGAGGACAGGTGGAGAAGATGAGGAGCGGAGGAGAAGGAGACGAGGGGAGACGAGAGAAGCAGAAGAGGAGTAGTGAAGGAGCGGTGGAGGAGTGGAGGTGAAGAGGAGGAGGAGAGAAAGAAGAAACAGAGACAATTAAAAGAGATTTGTATTTGTTTGTATAAACAATAACCCATTATCATTTCCATATTCAATCATCACCTGTTGCCATAGCGATAAATGCCCTCAGGCATCTTGAGGATGTAGGCGGGGCTCTGTGTCACACCGATCTCTGATAGGCTGCTGTGGTTGTCCCAGTGACGTATGTCCACGAAGATGAACTCAATCCTGCCGGTGAACTTGACGGACAGAGAGGAGAAGAAGGCGGGCGGCTGGGACAGACGTGCGAACAGAAACATCTTCACGGGGTGGGCCGGGTCCGAGCGCCACTCCTCCACCAGCTGCTCAGACTGACGCAGGGTTTTGATTCGATGAGCCACATGCGAGGTCATCCAGCGGAAGATGTGTTCGGTTTCAATGCGACGGCCGTTGTATTCTTTCAGCATGACTTTGCCCTTTGACGCTGAAGTCTGAGGAACAGACATGATGAGAGTGGAGCGCTGCCAGCCACGCTTGATGCATGACCTGGTGGACAGAACAGAGCACCGCCACGTCAGTATTACAGACAGACACTACTCTGCTTCCAGACAGGAACACACCACAATTACTGGATGTTCTTCATCAGGACCGCCAGCGGTCTGTCACCCGTTTACTGCCCATGGAATGGGGGGGCACTGTAGTTCCGCTGTTTAGCTGACAGTGGAGGTAGAAACAGAGCCGAATCGACGACTGTGTAAAATTGGCGAGCCGGCAGGACGGGACAGGGGTGTGATGTTTGATGACGTGTTATGTGTGCGACCCCCCGGGGGAAAAAAAAAAATAAATCAATCACACACCTGCGAATCTGCCATTGTTCGCATCATATTATACGCTGCACAGCAACTTTGCTTGCGTTGGCAGAGTGGCATAAATGTGCACGGCTAGCAAAAGCACCTCAACAAAAAAAGCAAAGCTGGCGTAATGACGGGTCTTCTTTACGGCAGCACTGCAGGATCTCGGTTTAAAAAGGGCTTTGAACTGACTGGCGTACTCTGATGACGTCACCATATCAATAGTCCTGTTCCTCACAAAAGGAGCTCTCATTCTTAGTTGTAGACTCTGTATACTCAAAATACAAAATCCACCGTAAACTATTCACATTAAATGTTTCTTCGTTTTCAATCAGCCCTGGTTATTCTCAAAATGAACATTTTTTCAGAATTTTTTTATTTGAAACAAGTGAGACTAGATTAATTAATACTGAATGACTTATATAAATACAAACAGCTGCCGATAGTGATAAAAGCCAATACATATAACAGCCGATTGTGATTGTTGTTGTTGACAACAAACAAAGCTGTTGATTCAACGCTGTAGTCATTTTTGGTGTTTGGAGTTATTACGGACCTCATTTACAATTGGCAATGCAAAGCATCAGAAAGACTATATTTGAGGGTTAGGGTTACGTCTGTCTCCACGTCTGTCCAGACTCATAATATACGTAGTGAACACTTGGAAGGAAATTAATAAAAAGGTATAAAGTGTATTTTTTGGTTAAATGTGAATATACATTGTTGAACTGATTAATGAAGGATGTATTGGCTAAACAGGTAGACATGTACTTGATTACTATGTAAAGATGGATTCCTATAGAGTATAGTTACACAAAACGTGCTGCTTTTGCTTTCTCCTGGCATTTTTAGATGTGAAGCCTCTATGAGCAGTAGGTGAAACTCACTCACAGGGTCACGGTTAGCCAGATTTGTTGTTTGCAGTCACGTGATTCTGATGACTCTCGGAATTCAGAATGAGGCAGGAAGTGAAAGGCAGAATGGACGAGATGGAGGAAAGCCCGCACTGTGCTAGTTATTGTTTACTCATTGTGTCGTCCCAGTCAACATGTGTGTGAAATCTGGAATCGCCCAGTTCATTCTTAAATTATGGCTAATGACCTTTGAGTCAAAAGTGTCCCCTATTCAGTGTCCGACCAGCTGTGAAACATGGTCACAGTCTCCCCTTCTGCTCCTGAGTTATGGTGTTGAATAATGGCCAAAAAAGGGTTTTTCCAGGATATTATGATGTCATGGTGAAGTTGACCTTTGACCTTTTGGGTAAAAAATGTCATCACGTCCTTGTTGTAGCCCTTTAAACATCTGTGTGAAATGATGTCATAATTACTGCATCAATTCTTGAGTTATGGCCAAAGGCGTGTTTGTCCAGGTCATTTAGAGGTCACAGTGACCTTTGACCTTTGAGTCAAAAGTGTCACCTATTCAGTGTCCGACCAGCTGTGAAATGCGGTCATCAATTCTTGAGTTATGGCCAAAACGTGTTTCGTGATGTCACAGTGACCTTTGACCACCAAATTCTAATCAGGTCAACCTTGAGTCCAAGTGGACGTTTGTGCCAAATTTCCCTACTAAGACAACAGTTCCAAATGCTTATGTCAAATGAGCAATATTTGTCCCGTGTCAGTGTGCCCTCATATGAATGAAAAGTATTTGAAGAATTTGAAGAAGGCCCTGTTGCCCACCTGTAGTCATTAGAGCAATTGAAGGTTCCAGTTCTGATCCCAAACTGAGACACTTTCTGCACCATCTTCCCCCAGTTGGACTGACTGAGCAGAGCTTCCCGGTCCTGGGCAACAACCTGCAGGTACACACAGGGACGTGACAGGTCAGACAGGTAATACAAAACAAATCTGTCAAGGGACATGGAACCCCTGCTGACAGTGTAAGTGAAAGCCCCAAACTCTTCTTCTTAGTACTTGATACATTTAATGACAAAAAGTGGATAAACACCAACACATCTGATCCATTTTGTGTTGAGATCATGTCAGCTTGCTAAGCTATTCCTTTCATAGAAGGAATTACAGACAGGCTTTGTTATTTTGTATGTTTGTGCTCTATGTTAACATGGCGTTGAGTTTTAAAATCTGAATCATAAGAGTTACGACATACGACATAAGACTGTTCACTTTGCAGTTGTTTTCAGCCACCAATCAGCTCATGTAGAAGCTCATCCAATAACAGAGATGACGTACACTGATAAAGTGACTGTTGAAGAAAGTTAAAGATTGAGAAAACTAAAGGATAAACAAGATGCCTTTCTGCTGGCTTTGCCTGTCAACTGTTCACCAACATGTTAGCCATTACGACTTAACAAGCTAAAGGCTCATTGCTGTCAGTTTGTTTTGGAGTTTTCTGCCTCTCCAAAACCCAAATAGCTAAGACCATCCTTCAGCCCCTCTGTCAGAGTCTGGCCTGTGTGATCCTGGGGCAGAACGCAGGCTGTAGGCACAGACTTTTCAAGTACAGTGGTGTGAAAAAGTGTTTGCCTAATTTCTTATTTTTTGGCATGTTTGTCACACTTAAATGTTTCAGATCATCAAACAAATTTAAATATTAGTCAAAGATAACAGACAACAAAGTAAACACAAAATGCAGTTTTTAAATGAAGGTTACTATTAATAATGGAAAACAAAATCCAAACCTACATGGCCCTGTGTGAAAAAGTGATTGCCCCACATGTTAAAACATAACTGTGGTTTATCACACCTAAGTTCAATTTCTCTAGCCACACCCAGGCCTGATTACTGCCACACCTGTTCTCAATCAAGAAATCAATTAAATAGGACCTGCCTGACAAAGTGAAGTAGACCAAAAGATCTTCAAAAGCTAGACATCATGCCGAGATCCAAAGAAATTCAGGAACAAATGAGAAAGAAAGTAATTGAGATCTATCAGTCTGGAAAAGGTTATAAAACCACAGTGAGAGCCATTATCCACAAATGGCGAAAACATGGAACAGTGGTGAACCTTCCCAGGAGTGGCCGGCCAACCAAAATTACCCCAAGAGCACAGCGACGACTCATCCAAAAGGTCACAAAAGACCCCACAACATCATCCAAAGAACTGCAGGCCTCACTTGCCTCAGTTAAGGTCAGTGTTCATGACTCCACCAAAAGAAAGAGACTGGGCAAAAATGGCCTGCATGGCAGAGTTCCAAGATGAAAACCACTGCTGAGCAAAAAGAACATTAAGGCTCGTCTCATTTTTGCCAGAAAACATCTTGATGATCCCCAAGACTTTTGGGAAAATACTCTGTGGACTGACGAGACAAAAGTTGAACTTTTTGGAAGGTGTGTGTCCCATTACATCTGGCGTAAAAGTAACACCGCATTTCAGAAAAAGAACATCATACCAACAGTAAAATATGGTGGTGGTAGTGTGATGGTCTGGGGCTGTTTTGCTGCTTCAGGACCTGGAAGACTTGCTGTGATAAATGGAACCATGAATTCTGCTGTCTACCAAAAACTCCTGAAGGAGAATGTCCGGCCATCTGTTCGTGACCTCAAGCTGAAGCGAACTTGGGTTCTGCAGCAGGATAACGATCCAAAACACACCAGCAAGCCCACCTCTGAATGGCTGAAGAAGAACAAAATGAAGACTTTGGAGTGGCCTAGTCAAAGTGACCCCTGACCTGAGTCCTATTGAGATGCTGTGGCATGACCTAAAAAGGCAGTTCATGCTCGAAAACCCTCCAACGTGGCTGAATTACAACAATTCTGCAAAGATGAGTGGGCCAAAATTCCTCCACAGCGCTGTAAAAGACTCATGGCAAGTTATCGCTTGATTGCAGTTGTTGCTGCTAAGGGTGGAGCAACCAGTTATTAGGTTTAGGGGGCAATCACTTTTTCACACAGGACCATGTAGGTTTGGATTTTGTTTTCCCTTAATAATAACAACCTTCATTTAAAAACTGCATTTTGTGTTTACTTGTGTTATCTTTGACTAATATTTAAATTTGTTTGATGATCTGAAACATTTAAGTGTGACAAATATGCAAAAAAATAAGAAATCAGGAAGGGGGCGAACACTTTTTCACACCACTGTACAGGTTAAATGGACTGTCTGGCTCATATATGGATCCTTAGTTTGGCATTACCATAAGCTTGTTGTTGCCACAGAATACTGCATGTCTCACAGTTCTGCCTTGACTGTTGTTTGATAGTGTATAGAACATCAGAAGTATATTTGTGGGAGGAATCCCTTTGACCCCACCTCCACCTGATATTAACATGTGATCCGTATCTGGATACATTATCTGTATGAGCTGCACAAGAGGAATCACTGGTCGAACCGTGCGTGGGATCCAAACATGCAGAGCTGCATACAGAAGAAGTGCCTCCCTCCCCCTTCCAGCGCAACTTGTCCCCTGGCTATCTGAACTACCAGGTGAAAACATTACTTTTCCTTTGTTTTATTTGGGTTGATGCTAAGAGGTTACTAACAAGTAATTCAGCGTGAGGTCAGGAATAAAATCTCCCTTCAATATAATCATGATATGGAAGCGTAAAATATCTCTCAAGTGCTTCCCAAAACTTCTCTCAGCTGCTCAACGATACATTAAGGTGTATTTCACTGGTCAATATGAACGTTTTATCCAGTCTCCTGTGTTTCCACAAATTAAGACATATAAGTCTATATTCATTCACTGCTTTATCTCTGCCACTAAGCCACAGCCACCCGTGTGTTTTTGGCCCCAGTCTGAGTCCTTTAATATCTGCCGATACCGAGGCTAAACCGACACATATATCTGCCTAAATGACACAGCGGCCAAGGGGAGAATCAAGCTGCAATCTTAAAATGAGATAAAATAGATTTTTTGAGATTTTTTGTGCCAAAAAAATAAATATAAGCCTATACATAGCAGCGGATGATTGCCCAGTGTTGATTAAATATGTATCTGGCACATAACTGGCGTAGCCCACTAAATTTGGTACATCTTATTTTTCACAAGCTTCTTGATCTAAATACTTAAGGTCCTGATTCAAAACTACTCAAGTGATCAGCTTAAACGATTGAGGATATATGAATGAACGTTTAACTGGGAGGTTCCCACTCCTGAAATTGACATGAGGCGATCAGCTAAAGAGAAGAGGTATCACTCTGGTGGAGTTGGAACTCCAGAAACACTCAGTCCTCTCTGACTGTACAGTGGTGTTACAAAGCAGAGCTTCTTCCCTCATAACGATGTTTGACTGACAACAGCCGAGTTTCATTTTGTTCTGTCATCAAGTTACTCTCAGAATTAACGTTAATTAGCGACAGCTGTGTCGCTGCCGACATTTATCATTTTAAGCGGTGAAAGCGACAGTCGGCGACGGCTAGACATGAGAAGCTGCTACCTGAATGTTTCGTGCACTGCTATCTACCAGTAGAAGAGAGAGAACAGATTCAATAACAAGACTTGTTGGCATTAGAGAATCTATGTATTCTGCCAATCTGGCTGTCAGAATTCGGTATGACTTCTAGCGGTGCGCCCAAATCATTTTTCACATTCACACTCAGGACATTTCTTGTAGCTACTCCATTTCTTGTGTAAATAAATACAATCTGTGAGCTGCGTGTGAAAGCAGTGCTCACAACTCACTTTTGTGAAACAGGCATCTGGCTGACATCCAATCACCATGTGAACCTGACCACCTCTGGTCAAAAATCAGGACAGCACAGTGTGAGATATCCAGACTAGAGTGGGTCATCTTGTGATGAACGTTGAGAAACTGAGTGTTTGATTAAAGACGATGTGATTTTCCTGCTGTTTGCAGCACAATCATTGTCATGTCCACTTGATCATGCTTAATATACTGTTATTGAGTGCTTTTACCTGAACCAGCCAGATCCCATCCTTAGTGTCCTCCACTAATTCATAGAAGTGCATCTCTCCACTGAAGTGTGTGGTGCTGGCATCTCCTGCCTCTGTCTGCTCCTTCTCTTTCTTGATGGCTGAGTACAGCTCCCCCTGGGTCAACTCTCCTGGGGGGGAGGAATAAAAACAGGGCTAAGGACTTATCTGCCGAAATGGTGACACCCCTAGTTCTGACACATTCATCGTGACAGGTGTAGCATTGCTGAAAAGAATCAGCTTACTATTGAAGTGAATTTCTTTTTGATTGTGACAATTTATCATGACTGAATGCATGTGTTTATTAAAGTCCCTCTCCCCTGAAAGATGTGTTTTTCTTATTGCTTCTTCACTTGGCTGTTTGAGCTTCACTGTGCAGGATGATGTATGTGCAGTGTGCTGCCGGAGACGTTTATCAGTTAAACCTGTGAAAGCTGCTAGCTGAAGGTTTTGTACAGTGCTCTTTGCCAATAAGACAGAGAGGAGCTGCAATAACAGATGTGTTACTGTGGGCGCTTTTGCCAACCCGGGTGTCAGAGCAGTCGATTAAAGGAGAGCAGCGCTGCGACACTAGCAGGCTGAGGGGAAGAAACACAGTGGAGCGAATGCTAGAGCACGGGGACATCGCTAACATACTCCATACATACTCCATCCAGAGGGGCCTAATGAGAGTGTTTTCTGTAATGGCGTCCTGTTATCCATCCGGTGATTACTGGAAGCCGGCCCGCTCTTCTGTTACTTTAAGTCAGGGTACATGTGTGCAAATAGTTAGAGCTTCATATATGGAGACGCATAGGTATTTATGCAATTTTATATCCATGGTTGTCATCTTGCTTCAGGCAAGGGGTGGGCAGTATCGATCAAATCTTTTTACACTGTGCATGGAATTTAATATTACAATAGTGGTTTATATCAAATATACAAAATGTTCAGGAAATTCAACTGAGAGACGATTTATAGATACTGGGCGGACTCACTACCCATAATAAGTCTTGTTCTAGTGTCAATGCTAGTGACAGTCGGATCAATAACAAAAAACGGACCTGTGTCAATATTACATCACGTTCTGGGCACGTGACACTCTTCCTTGTTATTTACTTGCGTTTGAAGGGCCATGCAAATAATTAACAGAGAAAGGCAAAAATAAATGCTCTTGCAAAATCTTTCTGTGGTGCTGGAAATGTGTTGAGAGGTAGCCTGGTGATGATGCAGTCGGACATCAGGACACAGAGCTGTCCCCTACATGGTATTAAATAGTTCACATTTTAGACTTTCAGCATCTGATATATGGGCTGCCATAGTGAAGATATGCAGTGAGTGGGACACTTCACAGGAAAGTGCTCTCTGGGAGACGCATTACGTAACAGAGCACTTTCTACGTGACCCCAAACATATATGTGACCCTTGTGTGGTGACCTCACCTCTCTGCGACATGTGAGCTGATGCCCAGCTCCCTGCTGTAAGTTAGCACGGCCTGGCCAGGTTCTCTCAGTAGCACCTGCCTCACGGAACAAGCACCCAGCATCAGGACCGGCAGCCTGGGTCTCTGGGTCTCTGGGTCTCTGGCTCCTATCTATTTTGTCTCGTGAGTGGGACATTTCCTAGGCTTGGTTTACAGACTGACCCATGACTCATCATTGTGTGGTGGTGTGCTAACTGATCTGGATCGGAGCTTTATTACAGCGCAAACGCAGAAAATACTCCGAACAACAGATAACGAAGGCCTTTACCTGACTTCTCTACCAGCTCGCTCACGTCCTTCTTCTCAGCCAGTCCGGAGTATCCCAGCCCTCGGCACTCCAGGATGGTCTTCAGCTTCTTGTAACTGAGAGTAACTGGATCCACGAGCTGAGTAGCGAACATGCCAGTCTCATACCACACTACCGCCTCAAAAATCCTCGCTAGCATAAACAGCACCATGAAATACAGAAGCAAGAAGAACAGTTTCAGCCACATCTTGTAGCTGGACGAGAGCTGCTGGCACAGGAGGACGGCAGAGGCGCTCTGTGGCCCCTGGACAGGCTACATACGGGCTCCACGGGCTCCCAGTCGCCGAGATCCGCTTAATGTCAGATGTGTGTGCGTCCGTCTACCTCCATCGTTGGATCGAGTGTGGCTGGGAAGACGTTCCCTGACCGTTCACTTCTTTCACCAGCAGTTTACATTCATGAATCCTGCTAGCGCTGACAGCTAGCTAATTAGCTTAGCGTCGCGGGTAGGCCTTGGTGATGTATCAACCAGAACAAGCAGGCCTCGTCGAGCTCAAGTGTCCGCTGCACGCGCTGCACTTTCCCGCTGAATGTCAGCGGCGGGAGCCCCGGACTGCCGCTGCGCTGCCAGAAAGTCACAACATTACAAAACGACAAGAAGGACCCGTCTGATGTCTCTGCGATCAGCTGGGGCGCACCGCGGAGCTGACGTCACATCCGGCTCCACCTCACGCATGTAAACAAGCTACAAAATAAAAGTCTTCAAAGCGCAGACGAGTTAAAGGGCAGGCCCGCCGCCTGCAGCCCGCCGCCTGCCTGCAGCCCGCCGCCCGCCGCCTGCAGCCCGCCGCCTGCCGCCTGCAGCCCGCCGCCTGGACAAAGCAGTTGGGGACGGTAGGGTCGGTTGCTCCGGGGGCCAGTTAGGTCAGCGCCTAACAAGACTTTCGTCATGTTTGTGAGTCATTATTGTTAAGTTGGTCAACCGCACACACGACTCAAGCACAGAGCACAGCAGAAGCTCACACTCATCTCTTACACAGGCCAACACCAACACACCACGACAGGCACGCCTCAGTTCAGTCTGCTGCAGTAACAGTTCCAGTGCAGACTAAATCCCCCAAACTAACTCAGCTCCACCCGCAGCTCCACCCGCAGCTCCGATTCTCCCTTCTGAGGAGCACACGCAGCATCAGGCCAGACGATGCCGCAAATCACGAAGCGCGCGCGCGCGCCTGGACTACGGTTTATAACATCCCATCAGAACTGGCTTTGATACGGACCACGCAGTGACAGACCTGTTGCTCCATGTGAGATTTAAAAAGGGTACGTTGTTTCATGACCGAACGGACGGGCTGGAAAATGTTAGGTTTATTTTGAAAATGCATTCACGGTGGAAAACTGTTCATACTAAGCTTAATGTTCGTCTTGAACGTGTCACGACTGTATTCCTGTTGGGACGTCCTGTGCAGGTGAACAGCGCTGCTGCTCCTCAGCTGCAGACACGGAGCACCTCTTCAGTGTGCAGACTCCACTGAATCACGACTGTGCACACGATGCACAGGATGTAAGGTCACATTTAGTTTTGAGTTGGTGTGCAAAGGTGCTTTCTACTGAACCAGTCATCATCTGTCTTAAACATTCAAACTAACAGAATCCTCGTCTCATCATCAAAATGAGCCTTAGTTTATAATAAAACCATGAACAATAGTCCCATCATTTCTTCCCTTAAACAATACATCTGCTGTGATTCCAGAAGAGTGGTGCTCCTGTGTGTGTGTGTGTGTGTGTGTGTGTGTGTGTGTGTGCTGCAGCAGTGCTGCTCACTGATGTGACAGTGGAGCTCTGTGGCTCAGAGGAAGGAGCTCCATCACACACGGCTGCTCGCTGGCTGCTCTGGCTCTGCACATGGGATTTGCTGACAAGAAGAAAAAGACAGAATTTGACCGGAGTTCTTTTATTTTGGAAGAAAGTGTCATTTTACAGATGTGACATTTTGCACAGCAGTGTGTTCTGGACCTGTAGCACCACCGTATTAGTGTAGAAATCTGAGCACGTCATTTTAAAAAGGCACTCACTTTTATGGATCCTACTAACAACAGATGTTTGAGTCTAGCAGGAATAATATCATCCAGTGCTCACTTCCACAAACTGTACAAACGTATAGAGAGAAAGAAATCCAGCTGCTGACTTTGCTGGAGCTGTGGTGGACTACAAAGAGCCTGGTCAGGACAAAGAAGATTACATTATAGAAAAGGGAAGTACAACAACATGGCACGGTTAACTGGAGGATGACTGTGGTGAAAGACAAACATTACAGCATGGGGGGGGGGGGACACTTTAACATCACCTGCTCACTGATTCTAATCTGTATGTGGGTCATTCTCCCCCCCCCTCTGACTTTTTCCTTCTGCTGCATTTTATCAGCTCAGTGTGAAATTTGACTTTTGTGTGAAAATGTTGTTGCCAATCTAGATGCTAACATGCTAACATGCTAACAGCAACATATCGGCCTGTTTGGGAACCAATCAGACGACAGAAAACCATAAAGCCATCAGGAGAGCGAGAGCCCGTCACAGCTCATCAGACGGTCTGCTGTGATGTCAGCTGCAGCTCGGTGCTGCTGTTCTCTGCAGACACGTCTGTTAGCTTGTATGTGTTCACATGCGGTCAGACTGTCCCGTCAGAGCAGCCGAACCAGCAGTCAGCAGCTCCTGTCTGCAGTGGACCCGTGGACGGACAGACAGCCGTCTCTGGATCACTGTGAGACTGAAGGAAACTTAGAAACAGCAGGATTCTCAGGCAGGTTCTGCAGCCGCTTTCTCCTCTGCTGTCTCAGTGGATTCATGAGGTTTATTCTGGACGGACGTCAGAGACGATGATGTCCTCTGGAAGTGTGAGTCACACTGAACAACTCGATGCGAGTTTCATGTTGAGTTATGACTCAGATCCACCTCCTGCAGTTTCTTTGCCTCCCCTCCAGCTCTCCGGCGCCCCCCTGGGGAGGCTGCAGTCTTTGTCCTGCTGAATGTCCATGTCTGTTACAGACCATGTCCTGTCATTTCACCAGGGTTAAAATGCCGTCCGGAGCGAGGAGCACGGTGAAGGTTGCATCCCGTCCGAATGGGGCTTTATAGGCCTTTTTCCCAGCAGGCATTTTGACACGTCACAGCAGGGAAAGCACAGGCGTAATCAACAGCATTAATGGCAACATGCCATTTAGATCCGCCAGCTGCAGGGCCCTGCTACTGAGCATGACGTGCGCTGCCATGGCCTGCTGGGACACTTAATGGAACTGATGCTAATAACTAATGTCATTAGTTCCACCTGTGCTTTTCCTGCTATGACGTCAAAAACGTCTGCTGTGAAAAAGGTCTATAGGCAAACGGTGTACAAACACTGTCATCAGCTGCAGAAAGCAGCATCAGCAGGCTCTCTCGGGACCATAACCGTGGTTTGGCATGTTTTAGCACATTTACTGAAAATAAATGCTTGAGTTGTGTACTCCATCACAGTAAACATCACGTCTGTATCCGTTTTTTGTCAGTTTCATTGTAATTATGAGGTGATTTACTGCAGAGGTTTCAAACCAAGCTGCACTTGAACTGTTCTACCAGGCAGCAATAATGAAACTTTGACAGAACTGAAAGCAGAATTGATGTTCACTCTAGATTACACTACTCAAACTAATGTCAAAAGCCATCCAAAAATCTAAAACATGTACAGCATACATCCAGAAATGTTGAAGCGTACATGATTTGTAGTTAGGGAGCTCAGCGGTCCTTTAAAGACAAAACAACATGTTTGCTGAGTCAGTGTCTAATTCAAGTTTGACTTTCCCTGGCTGATGTGTGAAAACATCCACAGCGACAGGCAACACAGACGGCCAGAAGGGCTGACCTGTCAGTTTGTTTCTGCGTGGTGTTTGTATTCCAGTGCATGGCCTTAATGAACAGCAGTGTATACAATACGCAGTGCAACACATTAACATTATCAACATGTCGTCTTTCTTCTTGCACTGCAGACACTGTTGTTCTGTCTCTGAGCTTCTCCTTAAACTCAGTCCTGACCTCCGTTAGTGGCTGATAAAACAGTGCTGGAAATAAAACCTTCCACACCCGTCCGTGCCATAATCATATCTATCTCCATACATGCTCGTGTATTTCTATTCCATGTTTAAAACTCATTACCACCATATGGACACACAGTTGGCAGTTGGAGGGAGATTAGTTTCATTCTTTCAACACCTGTAGTGCTGATTATATCTAATCACTGAGAAAACTATGGTTTTGGGTTTGGGCCCGGGCCCGGCCCCTGCTGGAACCAAAGCCAGGACAACAACAGTGGATGCAGTGCAAGTGACGCAGGCAGTCATTTTTTAGCATTTGAAGAAGAAAAAGGAAGAAAATGAAACATGTTCATACTGCTCACATCAGAAATGTAACCAATTCCATTGCTAATTGCGTAACCGTGAAATTTGTTGTAATTATTTATTAATTATTGCATTTCTCTGTTATGAAATCAGCTTTACAGTGAGCTTACCTTCTTATATATACGTCGATGTAATTCCTAACATGCCCATAACTGCCTATTATTGTCTGTTAACACCAGTTTACCAAAGTGAAACTAGAGGCCCGAGTGTTCCTCTGACAGCCACCTACTGGCGGGAACGTCCCACAACGTTTTTGATACTTTTACACTTTCAGTCCCTTACATTTGTTTGGCTGAACCAGGGCCCACACCGTTCCCTTTGTACAAGTTGGAAATGTAAAGAATGAATAGTGACTGTGCTCAGCTGACCTTTATCTCAGGATAGCCTGTAAAGCTCAGACACATCGTGTCTCAGCAGAAGAGATCTTAACTGCCATACTTTATGCTGAGGCTTCTGGTCTGTGGACAGGTGTTGCTTTGTCCAATGTCCAGCCCCAGGTCCCGGTGCTGTTACAGGGAGGAACGGGCTGCAGTCTGCCGTGGCTAGTGCAGGTTGGGATACTTCAGGCAGAACCTGTTGAATGCATCATATATGGCCTGTCTGGAAATAAAACAGATATGCAATCAATTCTAAAGCAACACAGCAAGAGTTGCATGACAAAGAAAAGATCGTGTACGTCTGGGATTTGACCACCTCAACTTTGAATTTGTTCTTTTGCCCATGCAAAAAGAATTCCACCCCAATTCATGGACATGAAGATGGACAGGACATGTGTCAATCAACAGCTGTCTGACATAGTGTCAACAAAAAGTCAACATAACCATCGTTATAAGGATAAGCTTTATTGTACAGTGTGATGCAAAGTGGATTTACATTATAAGTGTAAGTCTCAAGTCTTGGTTATGAAGTTCAGAGTCAAGTCCCAAGTCAAGTCCAACAAGTCCCAAGTCAAGTCCAACAAGTCCCAAGTCAAGTCCAACAAGTCCCAAGTCAAGTCTAAGTGCTAAACGTTGTGCTTTGAGTCCTAAACAAGCTATTTACCTAATGGAATGCAATTTTTCATTTTTATACAGAGTACATTTACAGAATGAATAATGAATGCTTTTGAAAATGTGTCTTTAATAGTTTGTTTTAAATAAACTTTAAAAGCAAAATGATCAGGTGTGCCTTCGTTAGTTATGCCTGTGGTCTGGGGTTCAAATCCCTTATCAAACCCATTTGGAAAAAAAGCTTTCAACATTTGCAACAGAAGTTAGAGTTTACAGATTCAAGACGTGCGATGTGTAGTTTGTGGTGGCTGTAGACAGTTAATGTCTAATTCATGCTGGCAATCAGCAGCCACAAAGGAGCCAAATATGGAGTGTGTCCCTAGCCAAATACTCACCGACTCTGAACCTCACACACCTGACACCTGACCGCACTCATCTTTTGATATTCTCTGAGTCAGTAGTTTACCTGAAGACGTTCTGTTTGAACAGGTATGCACTGATGTGTCCTCCATTCAGATATCTGACTTCACATCCTGGCCAGATCTCCTGCAGACTGAGGACCCCTGTGCGAGGAATGTAGGCGTCCTCTTTGGCCTGGACCACGATGATGAGACTGGTGTCTACCGGGACTAGGACAAACGGAAGGACAGATTCCATTTATTTGTGTATACATGCTGCCGCTGGGACATACAGACGGGGGGACAAATGAAAGGAGAAACCTGAATAAGAGAGAAGAAACACATCAGATGCAGCAGGGCTCACTGAACGGTTTGGCGAGGATAAACAAGATGTGATGAAAATGCTGCAGCCTTTACAGTCACCTGATCTCAACCCAGTTTCACACCTGTGGAAGGTTTTGGACCAACGTGTAAGACAACGCTCTCTCTCTTCAATTGTTCAATAGACCTTAACTCTCAATTTGACTCTGCAGGCATAGCTGCCCTACTTAGCCGTCCACAGACTCTCAAGACACCATCTTCAAACGCTGGATTGAGTTTGTATATGTGGCTTGTCCTTTTCACATTCTGTCCCTTTCGGAGACTGGAAAGCTCCTCTGGGAATCTTTTCCTTTGACAAGATCCGATTATCTCCAGCTCAGCTTCCCTTCGCTCCTCCACGGAGGGAGAAACATGGAATGAATCCTTGATACTCCGCAGCTCTTTCTCCAGAACATCCCTCTGTTGCCTCTCATCGGACCTTGACTGAGCCAGCAATACAGTGACCTGTGTCCTCTTCTTGCAGATACTAGGATCCAGCCCATCACTCTTTTCAGATGATTCCAGAATGAGGTAGAATTGATTTCTTTGGCATAAAAAGCATTAGCCAACATTTTATTGGGACAAACTGCAGATCTCATTATGGGGGAGAATCCAAGCTATAAAAATGGTTATAGCTCCCAAACTGAACTACCTTCTACCTCTAAGTGTACCAGTGACCGCATTTCAGACTATAGATAAAATGTTCAGCCAATTTACTGGGCTGGGAAAAGGGCTAGGACAAAGTTAACAAGACTACACAATAGAATGTGGGGGGCTGAGACGTCCTAATATGAGACTTTACCAGGAAGCATTCTAGGGGACTCAGATAGTCTCCCTCCTCTCAAGCAGAGATGACAGACCTTTGTGGGTAGATATAGATGAAGAACTAACACCCCATTCAGGACAGCAGACTATTAGAGCCAGTGTCCAAAAGCTGATATCCAGAAGAGATATCAATAATATCTGGCATCATACACACAAGAAAGAGGGATCATCCCCCTTCCTGGCAGGATCCGCTTCAATATGGTATAATCCAAAATTGAAAATAGGAGGGATGGTGTTCTCCTGGAGAGAGTGGCACACTAAGGGGTTTGAACACACTGGATGTCTCTATCATAACAATGCCTTAAGAACATCTGAAGAACTGAGAGAACTCTACAATCCTCAGAGAAAAGACTTCTGGAGATTCCTCCATCTTTGCGACTGTCTGAATAAGGTAGGCCAGTTACCAAGTCGCCTGCCCAATCTTCTATATGCTCTAAATGGACATTGTTTAGTGGTCTTCCACACCTGGCAGGTCAAAGAGACACGAGAGACAACCCTACCTGCTCTGAATGGTTCACAGCCCATCAGAAACTGCCTCTTATGAACCACTGATACACAAAATAAATAGGAAAATGGACACCTATACAGAAATCTGGGACCCATTCTTAACACAGATCAGGAAAATGTAGACAAGTCTGATGTAGACACAATTTAAAACCAAGTCCACAGTGCACCATGTTCAACTGGCGGGACGGGATAGGATAATGGGATGGGAGAAAACTGTTTCCTTTCAGATTAAGTATTCACTTAGCTATGTTTATATGTCTACATGAGTGTATGGGCATATGTTTACAGGGTATGGATGGAGATAGATATATATATATATATATATATATATATATATATATATATATATATATATATATATATATATATATACAGTATCATCATTATTATTTTTGTATTTTTAATCTGGATGTCTCAATCTTGATGTACTTCAGCACTGAGGTGCTATCAGTCCAAAACAGAGTCAAGCAGCAGCTCCAGCTGAGGAATGGTAATTAGCTTTGAGGGAGCCACCCTGGCCTTTCCCTTGATAAAGACACTACAGGTTCCATAACCAACTTCACTTGCTTCTGCAAAATGGTGTAGCTGAGCAGTAGTCCACAGGCTTTAAACATTGGCTGACTTTGAAGTCCTCCAGTAGGTAGAGCTCCTGTATCCATTTTGTCCACTCCATTGCAAAGGGTGCAGGTATGGGTATATTATTCACGACGGTGCCACCCATGGACGCCTTCGGTGTGTTGATGCGCACTGTTTTGTCTTGTTTTAATTGTAAATTGTCAACTCTTCTCTTTCACCAGAGGAGCTCAGGAACATCAGGGAAACACCTCCAGCGAATTCAATTTTCCTCACATCACCCGTGGAATTATTGGACACTCATCAAAAGGTGCCATCACCTTTGTCCGTGTCCAGTAAGATGCTGGAGGAGAGGGAAACGCCGGTGCGCTTATGCATCTCCGCCAGCACGGACTTCGCACACCGTTACCAGGAATATTTCAGCTACTGGTGGAATGAACGACAGGGTGCGATGCTCCAAGTTTGGATTACATTTAGTTTTGTACACCGTACTGTACCATTAAATAACTTTAGGAACTTTAGGAAATAGCACAAACTACAGTCACTGTGAAGTAAATATGGTTGCTCACGCACACACACAAGTTTGTGTCACTATCCCTGTGGGGGACAGTCATTGACATAGTGCATTCAGGTTAAAGTCCCCACCGGGATATAAGAACATGAAACACACACACACCACAATCCAATGCACCACGGATGTGGCCTGGGCCGTCCACTAGCAGTCTAGCATTCCAAGAGTTGGTCATGTGGTGCAGTGTTCACAGTAAATAATAGGAGTCATGGAAGAATGGGACTGCAGCCCCCAGCAGCATTTACATGTATCCTCTACTGCCTGCTTTTGGCCTATTGTGCAATTCATCTCATTTCTGTGATGTTTTATAATAATGTAGACTATAATAATTGTAGACTCTGATTCTTTAATATTTAGGTACTATAATAACTGCACTGTTGTAGTAGTTTTGTTGTAGTAGCGCAATGATACAGGCATAACTTTGTCCAACTTCAAGTGTATGGAGGACCAAAACTGCCAACACTAAAAATAAATAAATAAATGACTCAATATTAGTTTTGGTGCATTTAATTGCATATTCATTAATTTATTAAGAATAAATGTAGGCATTAATTGATTTATAAAATGTGACATAAATTGATATGTCTGTTTTAATTTGCTTCTGTATTTATTTACCTTTGTATTAATTCCCCTATTTATTTACTATAATGTTCCATGTATTATTTTCCTTTTGCATTTCTGCTTCATTATGCAAATGAGGCGGCTGTCATGGGGTCAACTCTTCGCCTACTGGTTGATCGACATCAGAGTGCACAGATCGACTCTACATGCCTCGCTCCCACACCGGTGGCCAGGCTCGCTACAGAAATGGCTACCTCCAGTCAGGAGATCGCTAGAGAACTCAGGCTCTTAGCTAATCTAGCTAAAAATAACACTGTCAGCCAGGACTATTTACTTTTTCGCGTGGACGCTCTGGCTGACAGTGCGTTTCAATTAGCGGCAAACACGGACACAGAGGTTGACCCTTTTGTTTTCAATCATTTGGAGGAAGTGGCTCATTGCCTGAACATGTCCGTATACCACACAAATAATGCTGGGACAGTTGGGTGCCCTCCTCATATGCTGCCTGCGGAAGCCCTGGAAAGGTTTGTCTATCGGTGACATGGCAAGGCTTTTGGGGGGTGGTGAAAGAACAATTCACCGTCGGATGGCAGAGTACGGCATAAGGTGAGTGTGTATGCGAGGTCTCGGGGTGGGTTGGTGTTGTGGTAAGTTACAGGATTTTATGTATTTGTCTGTAAGAATTTTAAAATTATAGCAAGTGGTGTTCCGTCAAAACGTAAGCCAATGTAGCTATATTGCTACGATTGTTGAAAATGTATCTACAACGATCATTGTTTAAAATGTACTTCTGTCTGTCACAGTTTGGTAGTGCACTGGATATTTTACCAACGATATGCTGTACCACACTGGGAGGGTTTAGTAATAGGGGACCCTGATAGCACACATACATTTGCCCGATGTAGGCTGTAGATCTTGTCTTGCTTTCAGAGGAGGAACATGCGCTTACATTCACCGTCACATCAGGTTAGCTCACTCCTCTCCTCCCCAGACAGCACATAAGATAAGGCTGTAGATCCAAAACTGCAGTCGGCTGGTGTGAGTCGTCCCGACGTAGTCTGCAGATCGTTTTAAAGTCGTGCCTCCGTAGAACTCCCACGGAATGCCTACAGCGGACCTATGTAGGCCAGATGCTCTTTCCGACGTTCAGCCAACGTACTAGCCTGTAAATCTGTCGGTCTGCACCATTAAACTTACCAGAGAAGTTGGCCATGTGTGTACATTCGTCCATCACTCCCTTCATGAAGCATATAGACTCTCTATGTAATGATGGCCGCCAGCACTTGGCTGAATCCGTCTTCTTCCCATGCAGAGTGTTGTTTGCATGAAGGCTTCTGAGAAAAAAAAAAAGATTTTAGATGAAACCTGTGTCACTGGAGCGAAAAGTGACAGTAGGATCCTGAAAATGAAAACAAGTCAGTCAACTGAACAACAAAAACTGAAGCACAGTGCGGGTTTACTTCCTGCATTGTATGGTAATTAGATTTGATTGTGACAGCAACGATTTATGAGTAAAGTAGTAAGTCATCTCCGCAACACAATACTTTGTGAAATAAGTGAAACTTAAGACAACTGTAACTAAATATTGTGGGACACTAAATTAAAAAAAAGGGATTTTTTTCTGGATCAGTACTTACCAAGTAGGGTGTTTTTTTAAGCTTTAGAAGTAGTACAAACATGTGTTAACAAAATCTTAAACTGTGGAAAACAACGATTTATCTGCTGTTGGTCAACAAAATCAGTAATTTATCTATTACATACACAGTTTCCACAGGAAAATCCCTTATTAGTGTCCTGTAACACTATGTCCATGTCCATAGTTGCACATACTGTGCCCATACAGGTTTGTACTGATGTTTAGACCATGACAGAGCATAATTACTGCCACTACAGTTGTACTAAATGATATCATACATTCACTGGACAAGAATCCACTGTTTGTGGAGCTTTCTCAGGCTCTGGATACTGCTGACCTGCAGTTTACTTAAATGTCTAGGTTTGGATGTTTTTGCTCAGAACTGGTTTCATGCACGTTTGTCTGACAGAACACAGGTGATCTGTACCGATGGCCTCAAACCACCTCCCTTGGGATAAATGAGGGGGTACCACAAGGGTCTGTTCTCAGGAATTACATGTTGAATAATAATAACACACGTGACAACAATTCCTTCCATCAGCACAATGTGCTAGAAGCCCTAATTATAGATTATGTACATCAGATCAGACCAAACATTCAGTACCTACTGTACACAATAACTAGGTGTTCAAATCTCTTCACCTTACCAATGTATACACAAGTGATATGTTTAACATGTGTTGTGTCAGTTGAAGCATGTGGATCATAAGTCCAGAAAACAAAACAAAAAATGCATTTTTGAGCAAAAGTGGATATCACAAATATGATATTTGAAGCCGTGTCCTTAAAAACGGCAAAAACACATTCGGTAGCTTCTAGTCACAATAACTGATTACCTTGGTAGAGTGTCCAAGCTCGTCCCACTGCTGTTCACTGATAAGAATTGGTCTACTCTGTCTCCAGCCCCGCCCCCTTCAGGGCCTCCACCAATCAACAGGCCTCGTCCAGCCTCAGCTTCCCCTCCAGCTCTGGAGTTCTGGCCCACTGACGCTCTGTCATGTCCGGACAGGCCCAGCAGATGCTCTAAAGAGTCCGCATTCTTCACAAGTTCTGGACCCATCTTAAAGGAATCAGCCTGATCGATGTGGACACACAGACCAAAAGACAGATACAATGCATTGCTCATCAGTGTTCGTGTGTGTGTTTGGTAAGGGGGGAGTAGTTCTCCAGTAGAAGGCTTGTTGCTGCTCTGATGCTTGGAGAGCTTCCTGAAAGAGCCACGTCTAACTGTAGAACCATTTATACATGTTGGAAATGGAAACGCAAAATTCCAAATGCCCAGAGCCCAACAGAGCTGGTCAGTGTCGTTTCATACTGACATGAAACACAGAAAAGCATGCTAATGTGAGCATCTGTGAAGCTACAATAAGCAAATGTTTACATTAAATTGGTAAGCAATTATCTTAATAATCTATTATCTCATAACTGATCAATTTTCCTATGATCGATTATGACAGCTTGTCGATTCGGTACCGATAGTTTCCACATTTCTACTAACTCATTAGCATTTTTAATATCCTTATGGAACCAAGCCAATTGTGACCTTGGCCGCCCCGGTTCTTTTGAGAAATTCGAACACCACATAACAATTGTAGACATTTTCAATCACTATGTGAGAGTATGAGTAAGTGAAGAGTGGAAGGCTAACGTACCCCACAGTACTCCAACAGCTTAATGATTTCCTCTTCAAACACTGAGTTAATGGCATACTGCTTCTCCAGCTCCGTCCAGTTCACCGCTTTACTCAGCACTCCCTGCGCGCACACACAAATCAAGCTGATCATTTGACCAGCACTACCTGTGCCGTGACATTACAGCAACCAGTAACTCAGATGGACACGAGAGACACTGTGAATGAGAGGGGACCGTTGCTAAGCTTGGAGCATTTTCCTTCATGGAGAGGAACTTCTGTTTTAGAAAAATAAAAAAAATAGAAACAAAATGAACAGTCTCCCATTTGATCCCATGATTGGAGACATTATAGTGTTTAAAAATGTGAATTCGACTTTCTTGCTCTGTAAAAACTTTCAAATTGCCCGTTTCTATTACAAAATCACCACAAAATGTCAACATTTTCAAAAGAAATGGATGAAATTGACCTTGTTACCAAATGTCCTTTGTCTGACATTTTGATGAAACATTCAAAGCCATAGCATGCACAAAAGATTTATAATATCTCTTGCTACAGAGTTTATGTTCATGGGAATTCATTAAGGCAAACTCAAAGCAGTTTGATTGAAACTTTAACACCATTCTTACCGTGTTTTATCATACTTTTATTGACAGCATCCTTTCTTATTGCATTGTTTGCTGGTATGGAAACTCTAAAGCACTGTGGTTGCAGCCGACGGACTGGGCTGACTAAGCCACTACCTTCAGAAACCCCCCAAAAACGCCTTTATTCCCATGGCAATAACACAGTTATGTGGTGGTAGTATTCCCGATTTTAGCATGTTGGGGTGGGGGGTCAGGGGATGCAGTTTCTGTATTCATTCATTCATGATTCGCATTGCCTTGACCGAGGATGGCAGGACGGCTGATGTAGTGTGTTGTTGTTATTGCTGTTTTTTTATTTGTAGTTTTTGAGATGTGTCCCTGTGCGCTCTAACACAAATGTCCTCTCTGAGGACACTACCGTTTGTAAACTAAACTTAAAGGCACGAGTGAAAAAACTTTAGAAATGTAGATTTGGAAGGGTTCAGGGTGAAACCACAAAGCTACAATAAGCTTCAGAATGTGACCTTCAGAATCCAACCAATCAGGCTGCAGTTTCACTGCACACTGTCACAGCTTCCATCAACCAACAGGGAGAGAAAAGCACTGAACACTGATCTACTGTATGTCAGGTAGAAAGAGTGTGTTACCGTGGTGAAGACACTAGAGGCAGTGGACCAGGACAAACAGGGAACCAGAGGGATGGGCTTCGACCAGTTAGTCACTGCCAGGGACGCCATCTGGACACAAAGACAGGATTAGGAATTATACTGGACCCCCTTGCGTTTGTATGCGGGCTTGCATGCAAAATATTTACTTTCCAAGTTTAAGCTACGTGCTGGTGACTAAGGGTCTCCAGGATGACAAGCATGCTGAATAGTTATTTAGTGCAGTACTGGTCGAATATGTGGGTTTGATAAAATAAATCAAAGAGAAAACTACTTCAATAAACAAAATGGCAGAATGTGTGCTGTTTTGGTGACTCACATATCCTCCCATGGAGATGCCAGTCATTCCTAGTGGCCAGTAACCTTCTCTCTCCAGCCAACGGAGAAGCACTGTTGACTCCAGGATCAAAGCCCCTCCCATCACAAACAGGTCCGACACATTCTTTAGACTGGACCTCCTAAAATACTCACAAATAATGGCCCCGTTTACTTAACACTGAATTAATCCCAACTTTAGAGCAAAAGTCCACTGAAAATCTTGCCAGGTGGCTCGGAGCCGTTTGGAGCTCGACCCTTCACAGAGGGCGGCGGCCTGAATTCACAGCAGTCAGAAAGGATGTCATGAGAAAAGGGAGCGTCGAACCATGCACAGACATAAAATCACTCCTGTAGCACAATCCACTTCTCCGCTCAGCCCCATTTTCATTATGTTCAATTGTTGCTTTGCCAAATAAATCTTTAAATATATATAATATTCTATCTATAACTTTAAGACGGTGTCGTCCCTCATTCGTCCAGGAGTGGTCCATCGTAGAAAAGGTTTCAGTCGTAGTCGTCTGGACTCTGTTTTCAGAATCAAGACGTTTCGGCTCCCATCCGGAAGTCATTCTCAATTGTGAAAATGGTCTGAGAAATTTAAGCTACTCTGTGTTGCTTAGGCCCCGCCCTCAGGGAGGAGTCTACCTGAGTGTCTGCTGTTTACCCTGCCTACCTTCACCTGAAACTGACCTCAAAACTCAAATATCAGCTTCAAAAATGCAGTATCTTTTGGGCACTTCTGCCTGTATTCTAACCACAAATAACCAGTCCAGTACAGAAAGCAGCACAGGTGTTTGCTGTACCAAAGACATGGTCTACCAGTCAGCTTCGTTACAAAGAGCACAATCCTCCAGAACCTGACAAACTGGACACTGTTCACATTTCTTCCTTTCAGATTTCAGTCTGAACCAAAATACAGAGTCAGAACCGTTAGCATGAGGTCATGGATGGAGCCATCAAATGCAAACTCAACATATTTGTCAGGCTTCTCGTTTTGTTTCTCATTTTTAAAACTAAAAAGCTCGCTTTATCTACTGCTGTCTGAAATTAAAAACCCAACCAGTTGCCAAATTGGTAATCAATCAATCAACCAACCAACCAAGTAAGTCACTAGTGTGTGAAGGGGAGTTAACTTACAGTTGGTCTTTGGGTTTACGGTAGCCATGTAAAAGGTCAGTCAAGGAATAAAAAATGGTCCCAGACAGCATACATCAGATAAAGAGAAGAAGAAGACACAAACACACGACATCAGACGTTGGTCAGAATAGATTTCTGAATTCTTTCCTCAGCTTCATGTGTGAGTACGTCCTCTTTTATACTTATCGATTCATGTGCTTGTTTCATCAAGATTCGCTCTTATTGTCTTCATCATTATTTTGGTTCCAAAGCATCAGCAGTGCTAGCCTGTTAGCCTACTAGGTATTCAAGGTACAGGGTTAACACGGAATATACACACTTAAAGGGCCACCCCTGATTTTACACATGAAACGTGACTGTTTACAAGTCATAAGGTGTACTACTAATAATGTCTTCTGTGGTTCTGCAGCAGCTTATATATATATATATATATATATATATATATATATATGATAGAGATTTGCAACAGAAGGATTTATCTTAAGTTCTGAAATTCTGTTGGGTGTAATACATTGGACGCCATGAGATACATTATAAAGAAGCACGTCGGTTTCTGGCACTACGTCACTCTGCTGGCAGTCTGATGATTTTATCAACAACAGCAAACTAATGCAAAGCAAAGGCAGAATAATGCTTAAAACGTAAATGAACTATTGTAATCAAACACTCTGCAAACTGTTTAAATCTGCATCAGTAATGAGTGTTTAAAGTGGTCAAAGCAAGAGCGTCTGCACTGATCTATAAATGAATATGAGTGAGTGTCCACAGCTGCTTCATACTGTATGAGAAGCTTCTCCTTCAGTTCATTAAATCCCTGCAGCCAGCTGAAGGCAGCAGGATATATGCACATATGCGAGCAGCCCCTGACTGGAGAAGCGCTGCTGCACACACTGTTCACTGTGTTTCTTTGATTAAATCAACACCAGGCCGCTCCAGAATAACCCCACACACCTCTACGCGCTGCCTGTTTATGCAGGAGGCGGCAGATTACAGCGGCTCATCGTGAAAAGTCAGGATACCTTGGCCTACGTTCTTTTGACTGTTGTGAGTGTCACAGCTTGACTGAAGCGCAACACCATATCACCTTTTATCTTTTCAAACCGCACACAAATGTTTCCAAGAATAATTGAACCTTTTGTAGTCTGGTTTTGATTTTATCTGACCTAAATCAAAACTATACACGCAAGTAAAAATGCCTTAATATTAAGTAGTTAATTGGAGACTGTCCAGCAGAATTATCTTCAAGGTTTCCAACATAAAAAAGAATATGATAGAAGGATATAATAAGGGTTCTCCAGAAGCAGTGAAGCCATTCCTGCCTCTTTGATCATGGGCCTGGCCATCAGGGTCCGCCGACGCCAGAAAAACTACACACACACACACACACACACACACACACACACGTCATTAATACTTAAGAGTCAGAAAGTACAGAGAAAGAGGATCAGGTTAACTTCACAGCAATCTGTCCAGCATTCTACTGCTAGAAGGGTTAGGGTCCAAAACACTGTACCAACTGATGCAGCTCTAAACTGGTTCCCATAGCGTCAGCTGCATTTTCTATAATATTGTATTACAGGCTGAATTACAGGGATCTTCTTGTTTGTTCCTCAGCGGCCTCTGTTGTCTGCTAGCCAGCTCCACCTTTCTGGTGTGGGAAGATGGCCGCTTCCAGAGGGAACACATGTACACAAACCCAGCTGGTTGTTAAACACGGTCTTGGCTTCTCAGTGAGGTTAAGAATAAGCTTCAGTGTTCAGTGCGAAACATTACATATTAATATTGAAGTCATTCCTATAGAAACACATGCTAATGGAGAAGAACATCAACAAGAGAAACAAGGCCAATATCAGGACCTCAGCCTCTATACTACTTCCTGGATCTTAGCCAGCATTTTGGGTTTGGCGGGGCTGCCTGGGTACACTTCCAGTTCAAGTTATGTTGAGGTTAAAAGGGTTAGAGCCTTACATGGTCTCCTGTCCCAGCCAAGTGGATACATACAGGTCTGTTCTTCTGCCACCTCTTAGGAACTATAAACTGGAACCTGAAACAACACACACACTGTGAGGACTCACTTGGATACCACAGCGCACACACACACACACGTCATGCTGCGTGAATCTCACTAGACGAAGCTAGATGTGGCAGCAGTCAGTGCTTTAACAGGAACAACGCACAATACATTTCCTGCACCAGATCTAATGACCGTTTTAATTCAAAAGGCCACATAAATGGTTCGGCCCGGTTCGGCTCGACCGGCAGCAGCATTATGAGCTCAAACAGTCAGCATTATTTGGTTGAGAAAAATGATGCTTTTAATGAAAACAAATGACGTGCAATAAACTCTTATTGTGAAAAGAAGCAGGAGAAAAAAACATCTCATTATAATGAGCTGCGTTTCAAACATTAGTTCACAATTTCATGGTAACACGACATTATGTCATATGACTATTTATTTCTCCATGTCTCATTTATGAACTTAATATTGAACACTTGGGTGGTCCATACTGCTCTACCAAGCTGCCCGTCCCTTCCTCCACCCCTACACCTCCCACCCAGCCACCTGGCACCTTGGACCTCCTTTCAATGTCTAGTCCTTGCTTGAACTTATTCTACTTCACTGCTTTAGTATTGAATGGACCCTTTGTTTTTAACAAGTATTCTACGATCTGTTGCAACTTTCTGTTCAGGTTTTGTAATTGCCATTTTCCTAAGCTCGCATTTCACCAGAAAGAGAACTATCCCTTTACGGCTTCCGGTGATCACAGGGCTCACATTAGCCGCTGCGACATCATCCGTTAGCAGCAGAAGTAGAGGACGACATCATGTTCTGTACCTGGCTTTGACGGCCTCCGGTGGCAGGATTCCAGGAACCAAGTGCTCCAGAGGAGAGATGAAGAACCCATCGTGGATCTGACAGTCAGCGTGCTCCTCTGTCTGGGCACAAAGGCACAAACACACACACATATCTGTGAGAATGCAAAAAAGAAATAGTTATATTAGTGAGCGGTGAAGAGACAACAGATGGAGTACCTTGTTTATGTAAACTGGATAGTCCTTAGGCACCAGAGACTTGCACTTCTCTCTGTCTCCAATAATCTTACGGAACTCAAAGATTCTGCAAAACACGAACAAGTGGGAACATTTCAGTTCAGCATCAGCACAGATCCACCGGATTCATCACTGACTCCACAACAGCTCATGAACTGGCTGGACCGTGACCTCAGATCTACATCGTGATAAATTGGCACAATTTGATACTGAGACTGACTAACAGTCATTTCTAAGACATATGCACATGGCATTTCATGTCGCTGGTATTAGTTTGTCTGATTCGTACAGTAAGATTATTTAGGCTTTCTGGACATACACTCTGACTGTACGGGTGCAAACAGGAAAACCTCCAGCTTCTCTCTAGAAATAGAACCTGTTCAATAGCAACTTCTACCTCTTCTAATGTGCGTCTTGGTGGCCATTTTAAAAAACATTCTTTGTTTAAGAAAATATTAGGTCTTACAGACTGTTTAGGGTTCTGTCGAACACCATCACACTCAGATCCACCAGTTTTTGACAAATTCTCATCTGGCTCCAGTATCCAACAAAATAAATAACGTGATAAAACTGAAACTGCAGGCTTCAAATCAGCCCTTCAGAAACCAACCGATGACATCACAGATTTCCAAAAAGCCCCACAGATATCCACTGTGTACTTAATGTATCTGAGCTGTATTATAGTGGATTATATTCTGATTGCTCAGTGCTTCTCTTCCTGTGTGCACTGAGGTGACAGTGAGCTGCTGTAACGACAGAGTTTCCCCTCGAGGATCAATAAAGTGTTTCTGATTCTGAGATGCCAAATCAATGCTCCCTCGCTGCCCAAACCTTACAGTATGCCTCTTGTGTTGTGGACTATTCAATGCACTTTCGAGGTTGTCGCCTTTGAAAAACAAACCTATAGTATTGCTGACGCTGGACTTAGCCATCATAGCACCCACACTCAGCCCTTTCTCAGTCTGTTAGATAACATTTTAAACCTATTACACCTCAGTCATTGCAAAGCAGTTGTGGAGGCAGAGTTGCTGTTGCACACAGCTATTTATGTAGCAACACATCTGCAAATGGAAAGGAATGGCCCCCCCCCTGCTTTTCCCCCCTGGTCAGAGCAGCATATTCCACTTTCGAAGAGCACAATAACTAATCCCAGTTCTGCTACACCCCAAAATGTCTACTGCAAGCTGACAGGTTTGAATGAATAGTCGACTTTTGTGCCTTGTTTCTGAAGCATTCTGCTCACTGGCATGGAAGCACACATCGTCATCTGAAGAAGAGAAGACGACACTCTTTATTAATCCCTCCAGGGGAAATTCAATTTTTTCACTCTGTTATTTTACACACACAGGGCCGAAATACACACACTACACTGAGTGAAGACAGAACTGAGTTATGAAGCAAATCTTTCTGGTCAATCTTCATCTAAGCAAGCCTCCCCTAAGATCATAAGCCTTAGGTAGTGTCAGACAGAAGGAGACTGTGTGTAACAGCAGAGAGGGGCTCCTCCTGGAACATGGCTCCTCTTTTTTCCTCTACTTGTGTCTTAGTTCCTCCCAGCGGCGCCTTAACTCCTCCCACTGGTGTCCTGGCCCCTCCCAGAGCTGTCTTAGCATAACATACACCTGTGGTTCCTCGCTCTAAGCTCCTCTGGATTTAAGGGATTGGAACATCCTCGATGATGGTGGAGCTTGATCAATTTCGAAGCCCCCTTGGTTTCTCCAGTGGTGGCTGGTACCACTCGTCAATCCTGTTGAGCCGGTTCAGGCACAGTCACGATGCCCCCTGTATGCCTGCCTTTGTTGGTTTTCCTGGCAGGACTGACCTGGCACGTATTTATCAAACATTAATAAGACACATTTTTTAAGCAACTCACTAATGTGTAGAGGGAACCTTTTCTAAATCATTGTGTCTGATTGGCTCTTCCTCCTTGAAGACACATCTGCCGCATCGTTAACTTTTTTTTTTAAACTTTCTTTTCTTGCCGACTTATTGTACGATATATGCACATGACCTGGATCACTTTTGCTGACCTCGATATTGCCCGTTGTGTTTACATGCGTGTTTGTTTACATAAGAATGTCACCAACATGTTAGCCGACACGATGCCAGAATGAACGTCAGTTTTCCCTGCTATTTTAAGACTTGGGCCGCAGCGCTTAAGCGTTTTTACTGCCGAATTAACACAAGAAAACTATGCTGAGACATGTTTTGCTGTCATTTCTGGTCGCGTTGCTTCTATCCTCTCGTCGTCAACTCTCTATGTGGCGTTTCACCGTGGGGGAAAGTGGTAAAAAAGAATGAAACATGTATTTTTCCGTTGATGATGGTAGCACATATCGATCGGGCACTCGCGAGTATTGATGGGTACTGAAACCCTGTCTTAAACAGCCCCCGGGGCTAAATCATTAAAGACCGTAGTATTCAGAGCCGCTGCAGCCTCCTGCTGTCTGTGTCGGGCTGAGCTCCTCCACACACAGAGCGCAGTCAGCGGTCAGCAGATCAGACAGGCCGCGGTGGAGATTACTTGAGTTCACAACAAATGCAAATGAAACCATGAATTCTGCTGTCTACCAAAAACTCCTGAAGGAGAATGTCCAGCCATCTGTTTATGACCTCAAGCTGAAGCGAACTTGGGTTCTGCAGCAGGACAATGATCCAAAACACACCAGCAAGTCCACCTCTGAATGGCTGAAGAAGAACAAAATGAAGACTTTGGAGTGGCCTAGTCAAAGTCCTGACCTGAGTCCTATTGAGATGCTGTGGCATGACCTTAAAAAGGCAGTTCATGCTCGAAAACCCTCCAATGTGGCTGAATTACAACAATTCTGCAAGATGAGTGGGTCAAAATTCCTCCACAGCGCTGTAAAAGACTCACTGCAAGTTACTGCAAACGCTTGATTGCAGTTGTTGCTGCTAAGGGTGGAGCAACCAGTTATTAGGTTTAGGGGGCAATCACTTTTTCACGCAGGGCCATGTAGGTTTGGATTTAGTTTTCCCTTAATAATAACAACCTTCATTTAAAAACTGCATTTTGTGTTTACTTGTGTTATCTTTGACTAATATTTAAATTAGTTTGATGATCTGAAAACATTTAAGTGTGACAAACATGCAAAAAAAAAAAAAAATCAGGAAGGGGGCAAACACTTTTTCACACCACTGTATTTCTAGCTGTTTTCTGTTGTGTTCTTTGTTTTACGTACCTCTTGAGATCTTCAGGCTTCCCCCATCCCCCAATGAAGAGTTTGGTGAGGAGTAGCCTTCTGTAAAATACATCCAGTCTGCTCACACCCATGGACTAGCACCTGGCATCTACACAGAGAGACACACTTGATTAAGAATGTGCAGCATAATGTAGCATAACAGCTGAAAGAAGTCAGACTCTCGTATGGTCTTGTGTGCCAAGTAAAAACACTACCAGCCCAGCACAAAAGCTGAAGCAAACAAGTGTCTAGCAAAGAACATTGAGCGTCTAGCAGCCACAGAGGTACTTTTGTCAGGGTTGTTTGTCAGAGGCATGTTCCATGTGGTCCAGATACTTATACTGCCACCTTTTTATGTTTGGCTTCAAGTTTTACTCTTGCATTGCTTAAATGCTCTGTATGTATATTATGCATGCTCTTGCAAATTAAAAGATTTTCTGAGATGCACAACATTTGTTTGTGTTTGATGCCAGAAAATAATCTAAATTAGTAAGAATATTTTTAGGTCGGTTCTTTTATCGGTACTTGAAGAAACCAGCGAGAGAGGTTTGAAGAGCGAAGATATGATTTTGATGTTGCAAGTCCTCCACCAAACACACACACACACACACACACACACAGAGTGGGCCGCGAAGCAGCGGCAGACAGAATGACATCGGGTGAAGTGTTAGGTACTAGGTAGTACCGTGTTTTGAACAACAAGACTTGTGTGATGTTATACGGTGTTGAAATAAATTATCAAAATGTTCAGTCTCCTTGCTGGTTGTTCCATCATAGTAAGAATAACGTTACCGCTTTTGCCGTAATGTATCTTAAAGACTGATAATTAGTTATTATTAGTTTTGTAGAACATCTAGATGACGCTCAGGTAACTTCATGGACCGCAAATTTCTGTCACCCTCTGTCATGGGTTTTTTCCTCTCACAATCTTTGCTAGTTTTTTACTACCATGGCCGACGCCAAGTTGTGCCTCACCTGCACCACAACCATGCCCCTCTTGGATGCACACGAGTCATGCTTCCTCTGCCTGGGACGACGATACCTGGAAGAGGCCGACCCACTCACACGTTGTGTGTGCCCAAAAATGGTGCTAATTTTTGCCAAACGTGAGTGGGGTGCGCCGCTAGCTGCCAAACCTCCGGGAGTGGCTTACGCCGACTACTCCACGATCGAGGGCTGGGAATGGGACAGGGGTGTGCTGGTGCTGGAGGAGTCAGTCAGGGTCTGTGTCCTCCCGCCGCACTCCCCCTGCTCGGTAAGAAAAACGGTTGCCATTGTCTGAGACAAACTAACTGCTAGCCTGCATGATAGGTGCTATGCTGGTGCTGCTCACGGTGTAGCACTCGCTAGCAACATGGCTTTCTGGGTGTGCTCCCTCGACAAACTCACCCACAAGAGGGACGAGCTGTCGGAAGCGGAGATCGCATAAGTCCAGAGAGCCCGATTGAGCGGCTGGAGGAAGCCAAGAACGCGTCAGAGCAGCTGGCTCCTTAGCTCAGTCCTCAGCAGACACAGCAGCCACGGTCCCAGCCCCCGCATCAGAGAGGGGGAGAGATCCAGCGAGAAACCGACTGCCCAGACCTCCCCGGCTGCCACCTCTGCACCCTCAGCCTCCCCTGCCTTCCCACTGGAAGGCTCTGAGTCGAGCCGACCCACCCGCAACTGAACTCAAGGGTGTTCACATCTTCTGCCGTTAGCAGGGAAACTGGGCTGTTCGCTGCCTGTTCTACTAAGAAAATGGCTGGTGGCTCTTCACTTCTCCTCCGGTCTTGAGGCAAGGAGTAGCCACCGCCATCTTAGCCCTTCCACCTGAATGTGCACAGGTGATGTCAGTGGTAGCAAGGTCCGAGGACCAGGTATCCCAGCTAACCTTGCGGCGCTGACGGAAATGGCGTTCATAACACTGTGACAACAGAGCTTTTCTTCGTCGGGAATGCCCCGCCGGTGAGTGTTTCTTCATTTGTGTATCTTCCCAGCGGGTCCAAGCGAGGGATATTTTCCTTATTTAGCCCTCGCATGAGCTTTTACCCACCATCCTCTGTGCTCACCTCGCTAGAGATGCAGCTGAGTCTTTCCTAGCATAAGCCGATTCTCAGCCCTTTTGGCGATTCTCTCCCAGTCAAACTCGTCACCCTCCCAGTGACGGACTGTTACCTGATGTGGGTTCTGCGGAAATGTTATGCTCTTCAATTCTGCCACAAACCTCCACCGTTCAGTGGCATTCTTCAGACCCCCCGCCCCACGTCCTCCCCTTTGGAGAGGGTGGCTCTGGAGGACATTATAGTCTCTCTCCTCCACTAGGGGTCCATTACGGCAGTCCCCCAGGTTTTTTTCCCCCCATACTTCCTGGTGCCAAAAAAAGTCAAGAGGCATGAGACCGATCTGGGATCAGCGCATTCTGAATGGATTTATCACGCACCCTGTTTTATAGTCTATGGCTGCACTTAGCATATAACCGTAATGACACAAACAGAGGAGCAAGAGCATGATGGTGCTTTAGCTCACATGCCGCCCGGAACGATGGGCATTAGGAAGCAGCAAATCTAACATTCCCCACCTTTTCCTGGAATGTAGTCCCGTCAGAATGGCGCTTTCAAATGCGATAAATACAATATTATGAATGATGCACTGAGGTATGTAAGTTATAGCTTCTGAAGAAGTTGGTATACAGTAACATTACGCGGTTAGCTGATGTCAATGATTAACTTAGACTGTTCAAAATGACAAAGTGTAACCTAACAGTAACTAACGTTATATTATGTCACATGTTTTAGGGTGCTGTGTAGGAACATGAAAACCAATGCCACTGTCGCACACATTGGCTCTGAGACAGGCTACAAAGAAACATTTCCCTGTTGTCCGAAGTTCAACTTAGCTAAGTTAGCTAACAGCCTTGATCATTCATTGCGGATGCTTTCAGACGACGGAGAGTCAGGCAGGGAGTGTGTGAGTCAGGCAGACAGGTGACAGAAACAGTAACGTTAACGTTACACTACCTCAGACTGAACACGGACGTGTTATCCTTGCTGTGGAGCTCTTCGCACGGTTAGCTAACCGCTACCGTCCTCAGAGGGCGAATGACACGGACTCTTTGTCAAGCTACCGGTGCGCATCCGCTCACACTACAATGCAGTGTGCCGGCACTTCCGGTCGCAACATACAGCTACTCTTAGCATCATAAGCATTCTGTCAAGGCTCACTGCTCATGTAAACATCAGTAATATAACACAAATATTCAATTAGAAACGTAGCTTTTATGAGCAGTTCATGGAAATCCAGTAGATGCTTTTGCTAGTTACTTTTTCCCTTTAGAACAAACTAGCAAATATCCTTATAGATAATGTGCCTAAACTCTGCAATACAGTCTAGTTGTCATAGAATATAAATTCAAATACCACATCTTAATTACCTGCTCAACTTGGATAAGTGTTACCTCTCCTGTTAAAGGGACAGTTCACTCCAAAATCAGAAACACATATTCCTCCTCTCACCTGTAGCGCTGTTGATCCATCTGGATAGTTTTGGTGTGAGCTGCCGAGTTTTGGAGATATCGGCTGTCTGCCTTTTAGGAATATAACGGGACAATATGGCGCTCGGCTTGTGGAGCTCAAAGCGCCAAAAAATACATTTGAAAAACTCCTGACCCGGTTACTCGAGACAATCCACAGATTTGTTGTGAGCGGTTTCATTAGGAACTATTTTCGCTCTACCGATAGTTCCTGCATCAAACCGCTCACCGCTCTGAGAAAAAACCCTTTCCTGTTCCAACATGACAATGCCCCCGTGCACAGAGCAGCTCCGTAAAGAAATGCCTTTTCCCAGTTTGGTTGAGTGGCCTGCACAGAGCCCTGACCTAACCCCCATCCAAACACCTTTGGGATGAACTGGAACTCTGACTGTGAGCCAGACCTTAGAGACCCCCATCAGTGCTGGACCTCACTAATGCTCTTGTGTCTGAATGGGAGCAAATCCCTGCAGCCAGCATGAAACTAAAGAGTGGAGGCTCTTAGAGCAGCACATTAATTCCCATGCTGTCAGAGTCACATGCTCAGCTCCCACACCTGGCTGGACGCTTGGACGTCCACATGCTGTACGTTTGAAAAAAGACGACCTGTTTTACATACAAATCACATGTATTGCACTTAATATCATTTAACGTGCCTTTCCTACCTTCGAGACTTTTCCATATGGTATGAAAGTCAAACCTTGAACACTTCGGACTCACTCGAGACAGGTGTTCCATCACAGTGCACATCCTGTCTGCTTCGACTGTGGTCAAGATGATGAAACAGTTCGACATGCGCAATACAAAAACACTCATGGTAAGACAAACAAAGTCATAATTTGGACTAACCATGTGTACTTTTATCATGTCTACATTTGACTCTTTACCTGCCAGAAATGGGCTTCCACACAATGCAGTTTGGAGTCCAAACTAATTTGAGAAGTGTGCCCTGTTCCAGAACATGAACCGAACTAAAAGAAAAGCAGACTTATTGAGAGACCTTCGGTCTCTAATGCAGCTAATACTGCTGTGCTGGAAACTCCACGGATTCTTTCACAACTTAAAACAGACTGTCGTCTCCTGTAGGTCCCATTCTAAAAGACTTCTCAATTATTGTAAGAGGTTTATTAAAGTCATCCAGACAACTCCGTCAACCGGCTTGAAAGACCGGAAGAGACGGTGTAGTCCCTCATTCGTCCAGGAGTGTCCCGTCGTCGTAGTCATCTGGACCCTGTTTTCAGAATCGAGACGCTTCGGCTCCCATCTGGAAGTCATTCTCAAACGTGGAGATGGTCTGAGAACTCAGAAGAGAAGACTGGAAAGACTGGAAGAGCGTTGTTTGGAGTTGATTCTGTGTTGCACTGGGAGCCAATGAAGAGATTTAAGTACGTCAGCAATATATTTGAATTAGCTGGAGCGCTTCCTGTTGTTTGACTAAACCAGCAGAGAGAGAATTACACGTCAACCTGGTGGGGGCGAGCGTTAACCAGTTCCCTAGCAGCTCAGGATAGTGATCCTCGAACCTTCGATGTGTGTGTGCAAGTGATTGCAGCTGCTCTAATTATGGCACTGACGCGGCCTTCAGAGTTAGTAACTACTACAAGCAGTTTATCGTTCGCCACCTGCACACATACTGGACTGCCAGTAACTGATATCACTGACACAGGTAGCCGGCCTGTTTACAGGACTGAAATGAAAAAGCAGCGGCCTCAGGGTTAACCCTTGTAGCGCCATGATGAAGTTGGAAACATAGAAGCTCCTTTACTTCCTCTTCGAATATTATGATCATCTGAAATGGAAGATCCTTCAGTGAATGACTGCTGGTCTTCAGGTCACTGAGACCGGAACACGTTCCAGAGACCGGTCCGATTGTTTAAATGCAACCTTTTCGAGCACGTTAAGGGAGGAAATGTTTAGTCTGTACTAATTAGCAACATAATGCTGATAGCAGCAGCAATGACCTCATCTTGAAATAATAACACGTTTTAGATTTTTCCCAAGAACTGAACTATGTCACTGTATCTTGACCGATCCCATTGCGTTCTCACGCGATCTGAACATTTTCCGTTTTGTTCTAAATCTAAGTGTTAGTTATAAATTTATCTCTCGTTACATGCTAAATATGTCCCTTTTTTCTTTTCCTGTAAACGTACTCTGATGACTCATCTTGAACTCTTTGCGGTTACATAAACGTATCCAATCAAATGTGATTTGGCGTGACTAGCTTACCACGGCCATCATATAAAACTGCACTTTACCGTTAGCTAGTGGCTGCTGTGTGTTTGGATTCCAGCTGGCAAACCCTTTGTTGACATTTCCAGAGAATGAGGCCGAGGTTGTTTTCTTCCATTGTGCTCACACTGTGCACACACTGTGCACTCACACACTGTGCTCACACACTGTGCTCTCACACACTGTGCTCACACACACTGTGCTCACACACTGTGCTCACACACACTGTGCTCACACACTGTGCTCTCACACACTGTGCTCACACACTGTGCTCACACACACTGTGAACACACTGTGCTCACACACTGTGCTCACACACACTGTGCTCACACACACTGTGCTCACACACACTGTGCTCACACACACTGTGCTCACACACACTGTGCTCACACACTGTGCTCACACTGTGAACACACACTGCTCACACACACTGTGCACAGTGTGCGCACACACTGCTCACTCTGTGAACACTCTGTGCTCACACTGTGAACACACACTGTGCTCACACACTGTGTGCACACACTGTGCTCACACTGTGCACAGTGTGCGCACACACTGCTCACTCTGTGAACACTCTGTGCTCACACTGTGAACACACACTGCGCGCTCACACTCTGCGTGCGCGCTCACACTCTGCGCTCACACTCTGCGCTCACACTCTGCGCTCACACTCTGCGCTCACACTCTGCGCTCACACTCTGCGCTCACACTCTGCGCTCACACTCTGCGCTCACACTCTGCGCTCACTGATGCTCTTGCTACGTGCTTCGATCAGTCTCTTTATTTCCAATGACAGCGTTAGGGGAATACATACTACAAAGCAGACACACTGGCATCATGGCGGCTGGGCTCCATTCCACCCAGAATCAAAAACATGACACCACAGAGGATTGGTGAATATTGAACATGAGTAAAGACAAACCAATCAATGAACTCAACAGTCTGTGCTGATGCTGTGGTGACCTCATACCAGGTTTAAGGATCAGAATTGTGAAGAACGTCCAATTCCTGGACCGATTAGAACAGAAATGAAGACCGAGCAGGGTCTGCTCGGACACACACTGTGCTGGGATCAGTTAGCCCATGTTATGGCGGTTTCCATAACCTCTGTGATGAGTGTCTTTCCAGTCATCCCAGTTTCTGGCTTTCAGCAGAGACTCCTCATCATCATTTTCAGCCTGTTTCTCTTTTTCTTCTTCTTCCCTGTCCTTTGCATCAGTGTCCTCCTCCACAGCGAGCTTCCTGGGTATCCTGTGGTCAGGCAGGACCCCGTGACTCTTCTGCTGTTCATACCAGTCATCTACTGTCATGGTGGGAAGGCTGGGGTAACCAGCCCCGAACACCTGAGCCTGTGGGTGAAGCAAACACATACTGTCACACACCGCTGCACAGCATGTGAGGGAAACTACGACCTGCTTTTTGGGCGAAATAAGCACAGCTGACTCAGAGAGCCCAAGCTTTCTGAAAAGACTGAATCTGTGTCCTGCCTGCGCTCTGCTCTGGGTTTGCAACCTGTATGATCTTCATCTGGAAGGTGGACGATGTTGCTACTATCTTTGTTGGACAGGTAGCTAATGTTAGCTTCACGAGGTAGCTATCTACAGATTGCTGTTGATGCAACATAGCCAACATCAGCTCTTCATCTGCTAACCTTCTGTCAGCTTACACAGGAATGAGATACAGAGATGAACCCTATCACGTGAGGCATGCTAACTTCTGTACGTGGTGTGGCCCCATGTTGGCTTTACTGAAGAACACACACTCACTGTCACTGTGAGCCGGCCTTTATTGCATTCTAGGTGTTCTAGTTTTGTCCCCACTCCCACTTTACTGACTAAAATCTCTGGAAACGGCGTCCTCTGATTATCCAGCTGCTAAAATCCAGATGAGAGAAGGGAGGAGCCGATAAAAATGTTGTCTTCTTCGGTTCTCACTGAGCGCTCCAAACGCTTTAGGAGCAGCAGCCAGAGGTGCCATAAGGTTTATGCCCTAGGTTTCGCCTTTCAGGCTACATGCAGGCTCCAGACACTTCTCAGTGCCAGGTAAAAACTAACTAACCAAATAATCTTTTAAAAAAGCTGCTAGAACGGAGCATTAATCAAAGATAGGGCAGTAAAGGGCAGCGCTCTTTCTAGTTAAGATGCAAACACAATATTATATATCATAAAGTATCAGTCTCTAATCAGGCCAGTAAACAACATGTGCTTTTTATGTAGGGTTACAGCAATTTTCATTACCATTATGCATGACAACCAACTTGACAGAGTCAATCTGGTCAACCAACGAGGTTAATCAGTTGTTCTGTGTGTGTGTGTGTGTGTGTGTGTGTGTGTGTGTGTGTGTGTGGAGGCCAGCGGACAGAGCGTCCAGTAGCAGACTGCCCCTTCTGCCTGAGTGACAGAAGGCAAACCGATAAAAGGCACAGAACTAGTCAAACCTCTCCTTTCAATAGGCTTTAGCAGCTTAGCTTTAGCATCATTTTATAATCATATCATCTTTTCTGTAACACAAGTCATTCTTCAGAGAGTACTGTATTTTTTTAGGCTGATTTTGATATTTGATATTGAAAAATCTGGTAACATATTGGTCGATATTTATTTTTTCCCCACAGACAATCTTGATATGGACCTTGATCCTGAAGTTTGTTTGTGTGTGTGACCAAGACACATTTTGAGCGGGACATTTTACAGTTGAGAAATCGACCCGTCAGCGCTCTCTGGACATTTCTGTACAGCCAGCATACGCACCGATGCTAATATATCTGCAATAAGCTCATATCGGCCTGGACGATGTGTCCAGCTCTACTCTATTCGCTACGTCTGCAATCACCAGCAGCTCTTCTTGCTAGTAGTTGTGGTTCAGTCTCCTACACACAGTCTCACCTGTACAGCGTCCTTTGTGAGGATGAAGGGTTTCATGGGAGGCCTGACCGGCTGGGCCGGCTGCTTGGCGGCACCCTGCTTCAGACCATCCATCTTCTTGAGTATCTCCGCCTCCTGGTCAATGCTCTCTATTTCGTCCAGACACAGAGCGACCCATCTCCGGACATTCAGAAGGTAAAACTCTCTGCTGACTTCATCGTCGGCCTGTCCGCTGTCCACGGCTCTCCGAACATCCGACAGTCTGGCTTCCAGGTCCTTCTTCTGACGGTACCGCTCAATCTTAGCTTGTCTCTGTGCTGCCATGGAAACCAGGTCTGACGAGCAGGGGACAGACTGGAACAACAAGCACACATCACAGTTTGGAGTATCAGCTTAAATTCTTTTCAAACTATATCCTTCTTTCTGTTTCCTCTGCATCACTTTGTCCTCGAGCAGCACTGTCCCGCCAGGACGTCCTCTACTTTCTGTCCTGCTCTGTTCATAGTCAGCTGGTGGTGATATGTAAAGCTACTGTTTATATGAACTGAACATGTCCTTAACAATAAAAGGGTCTGCTTTTGAAGACAGTGAGAGGCCATAACGGTGAATGGCAGCAAAGCTAGCGCACAGTATCAAAGGATCACTTGGAAAAAGGGGAGAATCAAACAATACCAGGGCATAACAGATTTTAATACATCTCTGATAACACACAGTACAGTGAGTGGAAACAAGGGCTGATCCCCTGTCAGCTCAGTTTGTCACAACCAGCCGCTAACACTGCTGTCGCTGCTGCGTCGCTGCTGCCGCTAACACTGCTGTCGCTGCTGCTAGCTGCTAACACTGCTGTCGCTGCTGCTGCGTCGCTGTCGCTGCTAGCTGCTAACACTGCTGTCGCTGCGTCACTGCTGCCGCTAACACTGCTGTCGCTGCTGCGTCGCTGCTGCCGCTAACACTGCTGTCGCTGCTGCTGAGTCGCTGTCGCTGCTAGCTGCTAACACTGCTGTCGCTGCTAACACTGCTGTCGCTGCTAGCTGCTAACACTGCTGCGTCGCTGCTAACACTGCTGTCGCTGCTAACACTGCTGTCGCTGCTAACACTGCTGCGTCGCTGCTAACACTGCTGTCGCTGCTAACACTGCTGTCGCTGCTAACACTGCTGTCGCTGCTAACACTGCTGTCGCTGCTAACACTGCTGTCGCTGCTAACACTGCTGCGTCGCTGCTAACACTGCTGCGTCGCTGCTAACACTGCTGTCGCTGCTGCGTCCACAGCTACACGCCACTCAGCGCTACAACTAATGATGCAAACGATTACAGTAGCTCCTTCTAATGATCAGTATGTTACATATTTAAGGGCTCTGCAAAACAACTTAGCAAAGTTACCAGCAAATGATCAAACGGTAACTTAACATTTGAACCTTTTCAAACTGAAGCACGTCACTTGTCTTACGAAGCTGTCATTTATGCTAGTGTAATCATTAGCTGAACCACTTACCTTGGCTGAAGAGTGTCCATTTTCTGATGCTTCGTCAGGGCTTGTGTTTTCATTCGTCGCCTTTGGCAGTTCAAACTGTGATGAAGTTATGTTATACTCTTTACATCTCCTCAAGAAATCCATAAAGTAGGCCCGCGCTGCTTGGACTGTCTCCAGCCGTTTGTCTCGGCTGGTCTGCTTCATGGTCAGCGCTCCTAACAGCGCGGGCAGCAGCAGGTACTTCAGGTCTGCCGTGGCGACCTCCTCCAGCTCTTCATTGCGGCTGAACAGGTCGAGCTGAGCCACCATTCTGGACGCTTCCTCCAACATGCCCATACCGCGTTTCACTCGGACCTGGATACTGTTAGAGCCAAGTGCCTCGTTTGTACTGTCTACCTCCTCAAGTATCTTCCATCCACGATCTAGCAAGTCAGATAATTTAGGGTGTTCTGCGTCTGAATTTACTAGCTGTCTGACATCGTTGCTGTTTTCACATTCCGCCATCTTGTCACATTTTCCGGGTTCCGTCTTCTTCGACTAATGTTGTTTTTTGCGACGCAATGCTTCAAGGAATGTCACTGCCCACCACAGGTCGAACATGAAAACTGCACTGGAAGGCGCAACAAGCTTTCTTTTAACCACACAACATGTTCAATAAACTGTATGCACCTGCTCGAATGAAGCTGCCATAATCATATACATTTCTGAAAGATATGTTGTTTAGAACCGTGTTCCAGTGAAAGGAGCTGCTGCTGACAGCACAGTGCCTTGTGTCCTGTGAGCAGCTGTCCTCTCCCTGTGTCAGTATAATGTTGCACAGGGCAGAACCACTGCGGGGCCAGACTCATGCAGCACCTTTCTATCCACTGCTCTCTCTTCGTTTGGACTTGGCCTTTATTTTACTTGGTTTATATGAGAAGGGGGGATTAGCATAGGGGTCACCCCTGCATACATTTCGAGCTGGTTTTCACGGACCTCAGCGTCGCTTCGCTGCGTCAACTACCATGCAGCACGTGGCGTTAGCACCGCGAGCGCCATATAACGTCAGTGCTAAACAATTGTAACGTTGGGCTGTTAGATTTACATGGGACGTTATACAGACATTGTGGTACCAGGCGGCTCGCCTGCTTGTACATTGTAGACTATGGGGCGTGTGATGTCCCGGCCCTGGCGGTACCGAACCACAGGCCCTCCACGGTACCGAACCACAGGTACCGAACAACAGGCACTCCGCGGTACCGAACCACAGGCCCTCCCCGGTACCGAACCACAGGTACCGAACCACAGGCCCTGCGCGGTACCGAACCACAGGCCCTCTGCGGTACTGAACCACAGGCACTCCGCGGTACCGAACCACAGGTACCGAACCACAGGCCCTCCGCGGTACTGAACCACAGGTACCGAACCACAGGCCCTGCGCGGTACCGAACCACAGGCCCTCTGCGGTACTGAACCACAGGCCCTCCGCGGTACCGAACCACAGGCCCTGCACGGTACCGAACCACAGGTACCGAACCACAGGCCCTCTGCGGTACCGAACCACAGGCCCTCCGCGGTACCGAACCACAGGCCCTCCGCGGTACCGAACCACAGGTACCGAACCACAGGCCCTGCACGGTACTGAACCACAGGTACCGAACAACAGGCCCTGCGCGGTACCGAACCACAGGCCCTCTGCGGTACTGAGCCACAGGCACTCCGCGGTACCGAACCACAGGCCCTCTGCGGTACCACAACATTTTAGAAAAGTCCTGTTGAGAGTTAGAAAGGCACGTGCGGCCGGCCCGTGGATACACGGTTAGTCTCTGTGTGAATAATAGGAGGATATGAAGGTGATTTTGGCTGAACTGACAACGGGTGCCATGCTGGGGTCTAGGCCCTACACACAGTGGACCGGCAGGCTATGCTCACAGAGTGGCTGTTGTTTTTAAGTGTAGGATATACGGCAGAAATGAGGCTGTTCATTTGATGGGGTTCGTGCAGACTGCGTGTCCGGGACACGGTGTTGTTTGTGTTAAATATTGCAGCTCTCTTCTGTCCCGTCGTGTGCTATAGGCTTCATTTACTGTCAGCTCTTGCCTTTATATCAACAGGAGTGCTCTCGTGAGGCTATTGCACCAAAAACTGCCTTTTGTTAAAGTCAGAGGTCATTTCAGCGCCACAGCGGCAGACAGACAGCTGATGCCTGGCCTACACTAGGCGGGAACGGGATACTCGGCCAAGCCAGCGCAGTCGCCTCTGGACCGCACTGCACGGCCGACGGCTGGCAGTGGGATAAGGGCAGACCACCCAGCGAGGATTCATTCAGGGTCCGGCTCCTCCCTTCTTCCTCTCTCTGTCACTCCTATCTGAGAAGGACGAATGATGGCCGGCATGCTGGACCGTTGCTACACTGACTAGCAACATGGCCTTCTTAGCGGGCTATCCGGACCATCTCACTCATCAGCGGACGGCAGCTGCCTTCCTGTGAATGTCCCAGGCGTTGGCCTTCAACAGAGGCCTCGGGTCTCCCAGATGCTGTAGTTTCCACTATTCAGAACGTACGGGCCCCCTCCACCTCCAGGGCATGTGGGACATGTGTTCGCGAACTGGTGTGAGGGCAGAGCTATTGACCCACCCTCATCACATCCACCTTCAAGTCTGAATTATCAGCCGAGAGCCTTCTTTCCCCCCTCCACGCCAGGGTGAGGGGGAGAAGCACCTTCCCTCCTTGTGTCCTGTTTGTGTGCTTTGCTGTTATGTGGTCCACACTGCAAGCTCCAACTGATGGAAAGCCATGGAGTGCACTGCTCTCATGGCTCAGCTGCTGGCTCTTTGGTTGTGCGATGTCATTTGCAAAAGCTGGATTGCTGTGTGTACAGATTCGGGCCCAGCTTGGGAGTACATCACATCCCGAATGGCCTTCGCCTCCTGTCGTGACTAAAGTTAAGCCCGTTAGAGGGCGGAGCACATAGCAACTAGAAATAGCAGTTACCTGGATGTAACTCCAGTTCTGTACGTGCACAGCCCTCTGTCTACAGGCCCAGCTGGCCCCGTTTCCAGTTTCTGAGCTCACAAAGGAGCAGAACAGCAGGTGCACTGGTGAGTTGCACTGCATGGTTGCTACCTCTTGATTGGGCAGTGAGTCCAAAGATCTGTCTCAGGGTGCTGAGGCGGAGCCTCGATAGGGTAAACCAATAGCGAAGCCTGTCAGAGGAATAGCACATACTCAGAGAACTGGAGTTACATCCAGGTAAGGTACTCAGCTTGCATTTCACCAGCAGAGTATTCATGACACAGCCACGGGAATGGCACACTGACACATACAGCGCAACAGGCATCTTGCTAGTAGTCACTGACTGCACTAATTGAATGCCTCAAAACTAAAAGCCTTAGACTACATTGAGAGGAAGCCATCAGATCACAGGCCGTCATGTCAAAGTCAGCATATCCAGCCGTCTGTTGAAATATTTATGTCATAGATAATAAATGACAATTTGCGTCTAGCCACAAGCCGTGCTTCCCCTTGTGCGAACTGGGCTCCAAAAACTGAAAGAAAGAGGAAGAGACAAACACTGAAAGGCAGCTAAGGCACTTTAATATCAGAAATAATCTTCGGATCAAATATTCTCTCCTGGTACAACCTGATAAGGCAACCACAAAACATTTAAAGCACTTGGTTTTACACAACAGAAAAAAATGTATACTTCTGATGACGTATTCTCATGAATGAATACTTCTCATGATGTATACACACTCCAGAGTCTCATCTTGCTCTGGGGTTAAGGCCATTCTAACTTCTTAATAAGGGACAGAAATCATTACAGTTACAGTCAATCACAGTTCGTGTGAGTAGTTAATTTGCCATCTGCTCCTATTCCATTTGAACACAACAGCAGCTCATTTTAGACCTATTACATTCAAAGGTATATTAAACCCATGTGAAAAATGATTCACTGTCAAGTGACCTGATAAATCCAAACACGACTTAATTAGTAGCAGAGGTGATTTGATAAAAACCAAACAAACAAACCACTTTTTCATTCTTCATTTAACTTTTTTTTTCTATTTCTCATTTGGCAATTTGAAAAAGAATGGGGGAGGGAGGTATGGGGATACCGTCCCCACTACTGAAAACTAAGCTTTCTTAAACTTCCATCCCTCCATCTACTAGTACTTTATACTATTAGGTTTGTAGCAAACCCTGAGTGTGAGGCTGCACTCTGATTTGATGTCCTTTCAGGACTTCTGCGTCCACCACGTAGGAGCCGTTCATTTGAAAGCTGTAGCGTGTTACTCCGTTCCACCCTACACTGACATCACTGAGGGAGTAGTGATGAGTGACTGAACTGCCTTCAGATTGATTAAAATCACTCTATATATTTAGTTCCTAAGCATACATGTCATCACACACCCCAGTGGCTCAGCAGTTAAGGCACGGAGCTTGTAGAGAAGCAGAGCGGGTGAAGCTGCAGGTCCTGCCAGGATTGTGTCCTGTGAAAGCTGTTCTTTAAATGATAACCTCAGTGTTCATCAACACAGACACAAATGACTACTTAATATTATGACAGCATTTATAGGGCTATGTTGTACCACTGGTTACAAGTACTTCTACTTGTTTCTATGAAATCACGTTTTACATACTTTTGACTTGGTAAATAGGTCTAAATACTACAGTACCCATGAGCCTTAGTGGCCATTGCTACTTGGAAGATGCTAACTAGGAGCGCAAATACCAACTGTAGAAACCTGAACTCTTTATTGGTGCTGGATTACCAGCCAGGCAAAGTAGCCAGGGGGACCCAGAACTCCAGGGCCACCAACAGCCCCAGGCTTACTGTGTCTCCACTGGTTTGTGCTGCTTTAACAGAACATTTGTTTGGGAGTATGTACCACTAATACACAATGTAAACTGACATGATAAGGGCCTTCAATTGGGTCCTACGTAAATACCAGACCTTGAGGCCCCGTGTTGTACAGGGGACCAGAATCTTCCTTTAAAGTCCAACTCAAATCACATTTAGTCTTCCCAAATAATGTCAAAGGGATTTTTAAACGTATTGTTAATAGTTTCATTATTAAAAGGAAGAAAAAGGAAATATCAGAAATGCTCCCTTTTGTCTCGGAGGCTGGAGGGTCGTCTCTGTGTTTGATCGACAGCAGCCGGCGGGCTGAGCCCCAGCCGGCGGGCTGAGCCCCAGCCGGCGAACAAGACACAAAGGAAACAAACTTGTAGCTTATAAGCCATGAGCCGACAGCGTGTTGTTAGTGAGACTGAAGAGTAAGGACCACAGCAGCCTCTAAACTGACAGAAGTGACATTTGCAGGTACGTTTACATGCTGTTTAACACTTTAGCAGGAAAAACAATGTGGGTTGTTGTTCAAAGTCTATGGTTCTTGTGTTGTGTAGCAGGCTGCTGTCTGGCTCAGTTTGACCGGCTTCCTATAATACAACAATGACGTTACTGCTTTATAAAAAATATGGAGCCAAAATGAAGCCATTTGATTGGCTTCATGGAAACAAGTTCTCCATCTAGATACAAGCAGAACTAACAGTATTCCGACAAATGAATGGAAAAATGTAAATTTCTCTTATTTTTCCAGAGAACACAGGGCATGTGGCTTACAAAGCAGATATGTATGCTGTAGCAGACAAAAAACATGAGATGTCATTTCAATTAGTTTTGTTCCACTATGTTTCATTTTCCTGAATTACTGTGGTAATAAAATGGCCACGAACCAAATTTGGTTGGTTGGGTTGAATAAATGAGTGGGTACTTAGTATATGTACTATCACAGAACACTGTGTCCATTTTCTGTCCAGAAAACTTCCTGGACATTACTGGGATATTACAGGACCTGTATAACCAAAATGATTTCCAGAAACCCTGGATGCCTGAAATAACTGCTCCCACTTTGCTACTCCATAAATATCATAACCTGGTTTAAGTTCAGCCACACAGAAACAACCAGAACAGAGTCCATGACCTGTTTATGGTCCCAACAGTTTAAAAAATAAAGCTACAGACTGAGGTGTGTGTCCAGTAGCTGGCAGTGGAGCTGGACTGAAAAAATATTACCACTCAATCAATTTAAGAAATTCAGATTTTGTTTTTCAAAATTCTAATCTAGAAAACACATTTTGGCACAAGACAGTTTAAATGCACACTGGTGATGATGGCTGTGTTGTTGGGAAATGAATTGCTTGCTGAGTCTTTGTAGAAGGCACAGTGTGTATGAATGTGTGTTGACACACACACACGGACAAACCATGGCTTAGTGAACAGAAATGTGGCATTGTTGCCATGGACAGCACCCCGTTTGTTGACAGGACTTTGGGGAACTTCCTGTCCTGAAGTCCATACTTGCTGTGAAGCTGGAGGATGCTGGTCAGCTCTAACTCATCAGGAAGCTGCAACAGAGGCAAGATGACTTTTAGCCAACAGGAAATAAGGCATTATCTCAGCCAATCACAGAAGGTAAAACAAGATAAACCCATATAAAAGGGGCTGCCTGTCTCTACCTGTATGGGTATCCATGGTACTTTGCTCTGAAAATGGACAGCAGCCAGCTGAAGAACAGCATCACCAGACCAATACCTGCTACACACATAACTGACACACACACACACACACACACAAAATCAGTTTTGCTATACAGTCTACAGGGCTTAAAGCAAGGAGCATTTCTGTGCCTGAAATGTGTTCCTGTAATATAATGTCTCACATGTAAATTACATTGTACATTTCCACAGCACCAGAGTTGTGTTATACTCACCACTCTGCTGCTCTCACGTTCTCTTTTTTACACTAATACTACTTTCATTTACTGACTATTTCCTTTTTTTTTTTTTTTTAACAAGCAATTATAAGGGTACCATCAAGAAAACTCTAGCTGTCCTGTATATGTTACAAATTAAAAGCCAGCCAGGGATGGAAGCGATTACGCCCTCTGAGCCGCTGGAAGGCTTTTACTGTGAAACATCTCTACAGGTGAAGTGTTTGCATTAACAGCAAATTAAAAGTTCTTACTAAAACATGATGGAATATAATTAGAAAACAGAAGAAATTAGTAAGAAAGATGTGTCTGTTTCGAATAAAGCAGTTCAGAGAATATTCGATATTGGGGGTTTGCTGGATTCAACGCTTCATTGAAGCTATTTGATGCTTTCAGTGTCTGAAATATTCAAAATCAAGATGTTCAAATCAAACGGCAGCATTCAGCAGGACATTATCCAGCATCAAGTTCTGTGGGTTTGAACAATGCTTGGCTGCACAACATGCGTTTGTACTGATGGACACCTCCAGTGTTGGAGAGTTGACAAGGTCGAGCCCTTCCTGAACAACTACACTGAGATTTTTTGCTCTTTTAAAACTGTTTGGATGGGAAGTTCTACTGATTGACAGGTCATCTGAAATGAAAGATTTGACTGGCAGTCTGTTTACAATTTGACCAAATGACTCAGGCTGAACCATTGTATTGTTCCACTAAGTGATACAGCAGCTTAAATCTTCCACCTGTTCTCACAAAACTGTTTGAATGTCTCTTTCACTGCCTATCGGACGATCTTATGCGTATCGTCAATGCATCCCACCACGCGGGCGTTTTCCCCTCTTCTCTCAAATGTGCTGTTGTCACTTTGTTATTGAAACAGAGTAATCTGGACCCATCCACGACTAGCAACTATAGACCAATCTCCAACCTTATTAGTAAAATCCTTGAAAAGATACCTAACCCTCCACAAGTCTGAGTGAATCATAGCACTGAAACGGCTCTTATCGAAGTAATCAATGATCTTAAAATCAACAGCGATGCAAACAAACTTTCTATTCTAGTACTGTTCTACTACTAAGTCAGCTTTCTACCATTTACATTTCCCCCCCAATCTTAGGAGCTTCCTGTCCCAGTCGGACTGTGAAAAACTGGTCCATGCATTCATCTCCAGCAGATTAGATCACTGTAAAGCCCTTTTTGCAGGACTTCCCAAAAAGACAACAGGTAGGCTCCAGCTCATTCAGAATACTGCAGCCAGACTGCTAACTGGGACTAGGAAAACACAACCCATTACACCGTTCAGGTATGAGGACGTGTTGTGATAAAAGTAAATAACCTAAATTAAGAAGTAAAGTAATGAATGAATGTGTAATATTTATACGTCTCAAAGATTTTAAAAAGACGGCCAATTTGTTTTTAAATGTTTCAAGAACAGATCTTAAAAATCTACATTTGAATAAGTAATATTTTGCCAGCAGAATCAAATTGTTTACAGGATGTTCAACCTTCGTTTTGTTGTTCCACAAACTTGACTTCTTTCTTTACAGGGATTGTATAACCACGTTAAAGTCTGTCCTCGAATAGATACGAGTTTACAATGAATTACACTTCTTCCTCGACATTGAGGTGCTGTTTAGCACAGCATGTCGCCATGTTTGGTCTACGGCGTTCTTCTGGTAACACTCGCGGACTTCTTCCTTCTTCACAAAATGTTTTGTTTGTACTGCAACGGAGAACGCATGAGCATAAACGCCTCTGTGCTCACGCTCCATCTGCGGAGGCCACGGTGTCTCACGCGAGCATAAACAAAGCTTAGAAGCTTTCTGAGGACGCAATTCAGGACTGTTCGCGCCATTGTGAGACAGAAACACAGAAACACCGCTTTGCTGCGGTCCAGCTGATAACGATCTAGAGTGTATGCAAGAAGGCTGAGGAAAATAGGAATAATCAGTGTGTGCGTGTGTGTGTGTGTGTGCACATACTCTTCCTCTTTCCAATGTCCATGTCAGAGGTAGCAGCCTCACACAGCAGCACCATTCCCATGGTAACAGCAGCATCTGGCAGTAAGGTCAAGGTTTAGACAACAAATGCATGTGATGCCTGACTTGGGCTACTCAAAAGTCAAACCACTACCACCAGGATTAAACAGATACAACCCAACAAGGGCCACTTCAAGATCAGGCATGTGGAAGGGGGGTGGTCTGCAGCCCTGTCACAAACAGATTGTCAAACTGATGATGAGCGTTAAACACAACAATAAAGCTAAAGGAGTAAGGATTAGTTTTGCTCTGGGCATTTTACAGGAGTTAATATAGGTAAGAATTTGGGGTTATTCCTAAGTATTCAGTGTGTGCTGCCTGTAAAAGGGAGAGTATGCATACAGCTGAAGGATACTGAAGAGTAGGACAATGTGCGTCTCAGCCACAAACTGGGCCTGACTGCTGCCGTGGATGTAACTCTGAAAACACAGACAGTTTAAGACTTCTGATTCACGTAATATATTTCGAATGAGGACATATTGTAAAAAGTGTGCTTCTGTCTTACAACTTGTCCGGTGCTGGGGTTCTTGTGTGCATAAGGTGGTCCTCTGATGTGGTTCCACATCTGACCTGAGGTCATGATCAGGACAAAACACTGAAACGCACAGAAAAAAGACACAATTCTAAAGATCAGGACATATTCATTAGAAACTGGGGTGGGAGACTTCACCATTTCCTTTACATTAAAAGATTTTTCATTCTGTTTTCCCCCGTAACCGTAGTTTTACCAGAGATTAAAGACTTGATTAAAGACTCCTCGTGGAGTTTGGGGTGCGATTCATATAGAGCCAAGACGTCGAAGTCTGAACATGATGAACATATAAATGGCAGGAGCTTTTGCAGGATTATGTAACTGGCTGGGACACATTCAGTTCAGAGCAGGCTACTTCCCACAACCACCGTGTATTCAACTATGCACTGCGGGGTGGGTGGATGCGTGTGTGTGTGTTGGCTGTTGTTACCAGTGCAGAGACGGCCCACACATTCTTGTTAAAGAGAAACTCCAAATTGTGCCTTCGTAGATATGCCAGTCCTCCAATCACAGCCAGGAGGAAGCCCAGCAGGAGAGGCCCTGCGTAGTTGGGAGGACGAATGACACGGATCTGAAAACCAAACAAACATGACTAGTCATCAGTGGCTCCCGTCATCATGAGTGCGACTGTTCAAGTTCACGAGACGAGTGAAGATTTTTGGTTTATTTGATGGATCACATCAGGGGCCCTGGCCACTCACTTACCTGCACATCAGTCCTGTCTGCCACCCATCGAGCCAGCTGCTCAGCTGCAAAGCCTCTGACCTGCAGCTCATAGGTGTCAGACCTGCGAGGTTTCCCTTTGGATGGGAAGTGGAGGAAGGTCGGAGCAGAATTCATATTTAGCTGCAACACAAACACAGTCAAAACATTCAATATATGAGTCGGCTTATTCTCATTCATCTCATCTCACAGATTCAGCTTTCAATGTCTGTAAGTAACTAGAGTTAAAAAGAACCGAGAGTTGTTTCTTTACACTTTTGTGAAGATAAATCTTTGCGTTGCCTTGACTTTGGTCGGCACCACCGGGAAAAACCTCCGAGCGCTTCGTTCCGTTTTTAAGTTTAGGAGAGATGCACATAGATGACGTGTCGCTCTCGTTCCTGTGGAGTTTGAACGCACTTATTGTAAGTCGCTCTGGACAAGAACATCCAGGGTGGCTTTGGTGCACCAGGCCAGACGTCTGCTGGTCCAAGGGAGTGAGCTTTTCATTGCCAAATAACTGAACTCAATCTTAGTTTAATCATTAGACTCCAGTCAACTTCTGCTCTTTGTCAAGTCATAAACAACACAGTCTAGTTTGCATGCATGTCCCAGTTATGAGACTTATCCTGGTCATACTCCTATTCCTGATGAGATATGGACCATAAGAAACGCTGGCATTCATATCCCCTATATCTCCATATCCAGATTACTGATGGTGCAGGTTCTCTAACTGCCTGGCTGTCATCTGTGAATGTCCCGAACGTTTTATGATCCAATATTTATTTTAATTCTATTTACATTACACAGATTACAGTACGCACTTAGCCAACAATATGCCTGCCCATTCAAATTATTAAAGCAGTTTAGATGTCTGACAGCTGAGTAGTGCTGCATTAAAAATATTTCATTTTGTATATTATCCACAGAGGATGTTGAAACTGTTGTGGCGGGAAAGTCAGGATGGTATTTAGACAGACTTGTCAACCTAAGCATAGACAAAAGACAGAAGCTTTCACCTTGAGCAGCGCTGCAGAGGTGTGGTTCACCAGCGAAAGGTCATTGAATTAGATCAGTAAATCACTTTTTAAAACCCACAGCAGCTCTGCTCGCATTGCTCACTGATGTTTGATGCCACATCATTAATATAAAAACCAGAGGCTTTCAAACTGTGAGGCGTCATCATCAGGTTTTTAAGTTTTGATCAGTATCAAACTAGTCCAGTGACAGCCAATTTGCCAAAATGTAAACAAATGGACTGAAAAAGCGGGGCTCAAGTTGTAGCCCGACTGTTATTTTACCTCACAGTGTTGGGCAAAAACACAAAAGTCGCAGGAAAATAAAACGGATGAGCTAAGACTCAATCAGAGACTGCTGTGCCCTCATCTTTTATGAATTATGAGTATTATTCAACACGCATACACACACACACACACACACACACACACACACACAAACCTTACTCTTCAATATATAAACTACAACAACTGCTGCTGCTTATTGTCAGTGTGTTCAGTACAGTTCCACACACCTTGTGAGAACCGCAGTCAGTGGTTTGACTCTCGGCTGTTCTGCAGCGCAAAGCATATGTGATGCAAGATTTCTTAGGCAATTCATTTGTGCATTTCAGCAATGCTTTCACAATGATTCCAGCTGTCAGCATTCACACTGCATTTTCTACATTTTCTGGTTGTGATCGACCCTGAGGCGGAGCGGTAATTTAACAAAGCAGTGTCAGCGTTTTCCCTGCCATTATACGGCTGAAGGGTCTTTCAGCCACTGGAAATAATGGGTTTTAGAGCGCAGTGGTGCTGTTGTTGTGTTGTCTGAAAGGGCCATTAGGTGTGGCGGGAAAACAAAACATTTTTCATTCTATTTGGGGGTTCCCAGCGCCCACTGCACGGGTGGTTGGTATATCTTCAACAAGGGTCCACAGAAGCTCTCTTTGACTGAGGCTCTCACGGTGGGCTGGAATCGCCTAAGATACATTTTGGTGAGTAGCCAAACGTAACAAACATTGTCATCTACGCTATATTCCTCCCTCTCTCACCTTTTCCCAGCCAATGTATGGCGTCTAAGAAAACAAAGGGCATATTTCTCTATCACCTTAAAGATTGTGACTGTTAGCTATCTAGCTAGCTAGCTAGCATAATTGACCAGAGTGAAGCATCCAAGCCCTCTCGATAAGTGAACTTTTGTCAACTAGCCGGCCAAAAGTTGGCTTAAACCGATCACTGTAAGCACCGGTAAAATGGTGTAAATCTCACTGAATGGGAAATAAATTAGTTGACTAGAAAGTATGCTAGCCCTACAAGTAGAAAGCAGTACAGAATATCGCTGATGAGACCGAAACATCTACCAGTTATTCCGTTAGAACGGCGGGTCAGAATGTGCGATGATGAGCAAAACGATGTTCATCACACTAAGTGAGTGCCAAACAGCTAGGTAGTTAGCGAGTAAGTACAAGAAGACTGCTGTTTAAGTACTATGCCTGTGTGATAAAAGTTCATTTTCTATACACTGAATCCATAACATGCAAGTGTTTTTGCAGTAGCCCATCTACCGTACGCACCGCTGTCCTCGTCATCAGTTGATTGGTGGAAAATGAATCAACAACACAACAATAGTAGTTAGTAACATACTCATTGCGTCATGTCTGGAACACCTGATGCAACTCACCAGCCCTTACTGTTGGATCAGAGCTTGGGCATCAGCTGGTTCATGTGTGCTAGAGCAGAGAGAACTGGAAAATGGGCAGGTAGGGGGGCCTGGAGGTCTGGAGTTGGGAACCCAGGGTCTAGGCTACACAGCACCTTTTTCTCGTGGACAGTATTTTGTCTACCTGTGCATCCAGAGCACCTGCTTTGTGTTACATTACTGTTATGTCCAAGTAGTGCTTCCTTCCTTGTTTTTTATTGCAGATTTTTTTTACGTGTTTGTGGTTTGGAAAATATCAGCAGCAATGAACACTACATATGAGCTGTAGTAAATATGTCAAAACATGCCAAATCTCTGGTATGGTTCTTTGAAGTGCAGAGGAAAAACAAATACACAACTTAAAAGCAAAACTGTTTTCATGTCTCAAACCATGTGCCCTGGAGGACTGAAGGTCTGCAGGTTTTCCAGCGTACAGCAGCTCAATTTACTGACTAGCTCACTGGATCACTGAAATCCGCCAGTCCAATGCTTGGTTGGACTCAAAGCCTGAAGACTAAGCCCTCGATGACAACCTTTTCAGTTTTTTGGTGTTCGTGTTTGGACGGCAGACTCTTAGAAAACAAAAGGCATAACCCTAGTCTCGGAGAAGAAGAAGTTGTCTCACCATCTGAAAGACGTCTGATCCTTCGTCAAAATCGACAGATGCAAAGAAGACTTTGTTAGTAAAGGCAGAGGAATAACGCCAGGAGTTAGCCAGCACCTGGAACTCCTCATCAGCTTGTCTGAAATGAAAAGATGCATTTAAATTCATAGTTTAGAATTAAAATAACAGCACCTGTTGCTACTGCTCCTGCTTTTTACCTGCAGACCCCACACTGTCTCTGTGGCTGCAGCGCTGTAAACATGATGACCACGGAGTAGTTTCTGGGAGGAGCCTTGACAAAGCGACGGAACTTATCTCCATTCATCCGGATGACTGAACGCCTGGAGGTCCACTCCATCATCTGAGTCACCTTCTCTGACAGCAGAGTCTACACAGGACACAGACACAAAGACAGCTGCTGGTGTTGGGGCGAGAAAACAGGAGAACACAGGACAAAAGCTAGGAGCCATCCTCATACTACTGGCTTCATACACTATTTTGAAGTACTATTTTAGTACACACAATACATCCGAGATAGAAACAATACAAAATGAGATGAGATAAAGGAATGTTACATAAAATATATTTAAACTCTTATACAATTCAATTCAAATCCAAATACTTGATTTATCCCTCAGGTAGCAATTTGGGGCAAGCATAAAAATCACAACAAAAATGTATTCATACATATAAGAACAACAACAGCAGTTAACTGACCATGACCTCAGATGTTCAAAAGTCTTTTGGCCTCTGGATTAAAACCAAACGTCCCTGTATTTGTTTTAATTCAGGCAGTTGAAAGCATAATCCTGATGACATTAGCTTAAGGACATGTGTAGGGTCAGTGAAAATAAAATCTGGCAACTTTTATAAAATACTGTCACGCCTGATCATCGTCTCGACAAAACATTCTTATAATCAGGTAGCAATGGGGGGATAAGTGTACACGCTGTTATACATGAGTTTGTTGTACTAGAATAAAGACTGTCTGGTAGTTTGTCTGCCAGAATCACGCGATGATCCTAACGATTTTGGAAGTATGCATGAGGGCTGGTGAGGGCGACAATGTTTAAGTGGTATCCATGATAGAGACTGGCCTGGTCTTCTCACTCTTACAGGCTGTAAAGGTTCGTGGAGCTGCGGCAGGGAGGGAAACAGGAAGTGGAGTTTAGTGAACACCTTCTACCTGGGCATGTTTTTTAGTTGTGGCACAGTGGCTGACTTTCTGCTGTCTTCAGTTATCTCACGTTAACTGAACGGTGAACGCGTCCTGAAAACAAGTTGAATGGATCCACTCACTGGACTTCAGACTTACGCTTTAAATATAACGTTAGCTAGTCCAACAAGTCCAAGTTTACAACCAGTACTATCATTTGGCAAACATTATCAATGTCTATGAGTGAAGGTCAAATTAATGTCATTTGTTGAAAACTAGTTACTTACTTACTTACTTACTTAGTTAGTTAGTTAGTTAGTGCCATACACAAACCACACGTTAGCTCATTTCTGGTTACTGTTAGCTTAGCTTCTAAGACTGGCACGGACGATAACGTTAGTCAACTTTGAAAACGTCACAGAAATGTCCCCCGAAGTTTATGGACTTTCCTCGCTTTATGTAATTAATGGCATGTTACCTCTTTTTTCTTCTGTGCTTCAGCGGGGTCATGGTAGAAAATAAAGAGCAGAAACAGCGAAACGTAAAGTTTTCCAAACATTCTGCACCACTGCCGTCGAGCGAGCGAGCGAGCGACCGACCACACACGACAACCTCCTGTCAGCTTCCTATTGGTCACCTCTCGGCCAATCACAGTGAGCTGTCAGTCCTTTTTCGAGTAGGGGATCCCTGCAGACCGGAGGCTGTGAATGGGCGGGGTAACTGTCAATCATTTTTTATTTGGCCAATCACAGGCTTACAATCCTCTGTCACTCAAAAACTAATTTCAACACTAAGCAGCCTGGACCAGTTGTCAATTAGTTTTTAATTCGGCTAATCATCTTTTTCATAGGAGAAGGGGGAGGTTCGACACGAAGAAACAAAGCTGCTGTGTCAGCTCCAGTCAAAGGATCAAAGTATCAACAGACAGCAACGTTTAAAATCAACATTTTAAAGTGGAAGTAGAAAACTTTTGATCATAACAGAATATAGTAACATGATAATGTGACGTTGAAAATGATAGCCTTAGTACTGCGTTTATCTCATTATTAGATTTGATTGGCTTTTGTCAGAGTGTACATGAACCCACTCACTGTTTTAACCACACCCTCGACCTTGTTCTGGTATATGGCGTTGAAACATTTAATAGTCTTTCCACAGAATCCTTCATTATCGGACCATTGTTTAATAACTTTTGAACTGCTATTACTGGACTACAAGCCATTAGGCAAAAACTCTTACTCTAGATGTCTATCTGATAGTGCTGTGACTAAATTTAAGGAAGCGATTCCATCTGCATTTAATTCAATGTCTCAATATAACAGAGGACTCCTATGCTAATTTCAGCCCCCCCCAAATTGACCATCTAGTTGATAGTGCTGCAGGATCACTGCAAACGACACTTGATTCTATCGCCCCTCTAAAAAAGAAAATAATAAAACAAAGAAGGTTAGCTCCATGGTATAACCCCCAAACCTGCAAATTAAAGCAAACATCGCGAAAACTTGAAAGGAAATGGCGTTCCAACAATCTGGAAGAATCTCGTTTATTCTGGCAAGATAGTCTTAAAACATATAGGAAGGCCCTCCGTAATGCCAGAGCAGCTTACTACTCATCATTAATAGAGGAAAATGAAAACAACCCCAGGTTTCTTTTCAGCACTGTAGCCAGGCTGACAGAGAATCACAGCTCTATTGAGCCATGTATTCCTATAGCCCTCAGAAGTAATGACTTCATGAGCTTCTTTAATAATAACATTTTTACTATTAGAGAAAAAATGAATCAAGTCCTGCCTTCAACCTGTACCGATTTATCTTCAAACACAGGAACCTTGGAAAGAGCTGTAGAGCCTGATGTGTGTTTTGGCTGCTTTGCTCCTGTCAACCTTCGACGATTAATTCATCTAAGCCATCAACCTGTCTCTTAGACCCCATTCGAACTAGGCTGCTTAAAGAAGTTTTACCCTTAGTTAGCACTTCTTTACTAGATATGATCAGTCTGTCTTTATTTACAGGCTATGTACCACAGTCCTTTAAAGTAGCTGTAATTAAACCTCTTGTTAAAAAACCCACTCTTGATCCAGGGGTTTCAGCCAACTATAGACCTATATCTAACCTTCCCTTTCTCTCTGAGATCCTTGAGAAAGCAGTCACCAATCAGTTATGTGACTTTCTAAATAACAATAGTTTATTTGAGGATTTTCAGTAAGGATTTAGAGTGCATCATAGTACAGAGACAGCACTGGTGAAAATTACAAATTACCTTTTAATTGCATCAGACAATGGACTTGTCTCTGTACTTGTCTTGTTAGATCTTAGTGCTGCGTTCGACACCATTGACCATCACATCCTATTACAGAGACTGGAACATGTAATTGGCATTGAAGGAACTGCACTAAGCTGGTTTAAATCCTATCTATCAGATCGATCTCAGTTTGTACATGTTAACGGTGAGTCCTCCGTGCACGCCAAAGTTAGTCACGGAGTTCCACAAGGTTCTGTGCTTGGACCGATTCTATTCACCTTATATATGCTTCCTCTAGGCAATATTATTAGGAAACACTCCATAAACTTTCATTGTTATGCAGATGATACCCAATTATATCTATCGATCAAGCCAGATGAAACTAACCAGTTAGCTAAACTTCAAGCATGCCTTAAGTACATAAAGACCTGGATGACCTGCAATTTTCTGATGTTAAACTCTGACAAAACTGAAGTTATTGTACTTGGCCCCAAACATCTCCGAGACACATTATCTAAAGATATAGTTGAGATGGCACTGCCCTGGCCTCCAGCACCACCGTAAGGAACCTCGGAGTTATCTTTGATCAGGATTTATCCTTTAACTCCCACATGAAACAAACTTCAAGGACTGCCTTCTTTCACCTACGCAACATTGCAAAAATCAGGCACATCCTGTCTCAAAATTATGCCGAAAAACTAGTGCATGCATTTTATATATTATTATTATTTATTATATTACTTCTAGGCTGGACTATTGCAATTTCTTATTAAAGGAAGTTTTTCCTTGCCACTGTCGCCAAGTGCTTGCTCATGGTGGGAATTGTTGGGTCTCTGTAAATAATATTATAAAGAGTACGGTCTAGACCTGTTCTACAGGAAAAGTGCAATGAGATAACTTCTGTTATGAATTGGCGCTATATAAATAAAATTTAATTGAATACTAAGAATGATGTGAGTATGACCCATGTTGGTGTAGACACTGTTAGAGCAAGTATCGACCAAACTAAATGCCAGTCTGATAAGCAATGTGTTCTTCCTGATTTAATGGGCCTCCATTTGTCCACAGAAGTGCAGCAAAAATTGTAGGCTTTGCTGTATAAACACTGGGCAGTTTTTGCTATGCATGAGGAGGACTATGGGTGGATGAGTATTATAGAACACGTGATCCCCACAGGTGATGCCCCACCAGTGCGGGAGCACTACGGACAGATTCCACCTAAAATGTACCAAGAGCTGACGAGAGCTTGAATCAAGGTATGTTGGACTTAAACATCATTGTACCTAGTTCTAACCCATGGGCTTCCCCAATTCTGTTAGTCTGCAAGAAGGATGGGATTTTGTGTGGATTATTGCAAAATCAATGCAGTGACCTATAAAGATGCTTATCTACTCCCAAGAATAGAAGAATCATTAGCAAGCCTAGGCAAGACAAAGTATCTTTCTACACTTGGAGGGGGAGGTTTCCCTTGCAGATAGAGAGAAAACAGCCTTCACTGCGCCTATGGATTTATTCAAATTTACCAGAATGCCCTTTGGTCTGTTGAATACATCAGCTACATTTCAAAGATTAATGCATAGCCTACATGTCGTAGGGAACAAAATCGATGGTCTTTACTGGTTTACCTTGATGATGTGAGACTTTGATAGTCATTTGGCACATTCGGATTCAGTGCTTGACAAATCTGTCTAAAAATAATGCCTTAAATTAAAGCCCAACAAAAGTTGCTTATTGAAACAGGAAGTGCAGTATTTGGGACACTGGATTTCAGCAAGAGGAATTGATCCAGATCCCGATGAAATCAAATATATCCGGGATTGGCCTATTCCAACAACTATCAAACAACTGCACTCTTTTCTGGGTTTGTCGGGTTATTACCGCAGATTTGTGAAGGACTTTGCACTTGGTGACAGTGGCAAGGAAAAACTTCCTCAGGGTGGGTGGCCATCCGCTGCAGCTGGTTGGGTTGGTTATTACTAATAAGAATAATAATGATAATAGTAATAAGACTAATAATAACAATTGTAGTAGCAGTTGTCGAGCAGGAACACGGGGGCAGCAGGAGGCCCACAACCACAGATCCAGACTCTGCAGCAGAGGAGAGAGACGAGAAAGCACAAAACTACGGGAGAGAGAAGTGACTCATCTCCTGGTCCTTGATGGTGAGCGAAATTCTGTTTGGCGGTTATATCATGAATAGGATTTAGTATTTGCCAGAAAAGATAACTGATCCAGAACAGACTTTTTTGGCCTAATTTATGTACAGATATTACAAACTGGTGTTCTCAATCTAAAAAACTGTTTCTTGTGCAGCGTGGCTGCTACTAAACAAGCCCCTTTAATCCCTTTTAAGACATTTGAACCCTTGGAACTGTTGTCTGCAGAGTTTCTGTCAGTTACAATGTATTTCACTAAGGCTACTAAGGTTTTCGTTTTAAAATTAAACGGAAACACGATCTCCGTCCAGACGGGCATTTCAGCCCCGTTTCAGAAATAATCTCTGTCCAAACTAACACGACTGAATATGGATATCACGTGATATTCACGTAGACTGGGCATGCGTGGGCCGGTGTAAACAGGAAGCAGATTGTCTACTCTGCCGGTGGATGTTCAGTTATAGTAAATACTGCGAACGAAGAACAGCAATGGTGAAAAGTAAGATCAGATATTTCTTTGCTTGGACCGACGACAACAACAAGGTGAGCAATGCCTGTAATTAGTTGATTGTTGAATGAGCTACTTGTGGTTGAGGTGATGACTTTGTCTGGAAAAGGGACACGTGATAGGGGCGTGACGAATCAGGGAAGGACACGTACTGACTGATAAGACCCAATCAAGATGCGAACGTGGGTGTCTGTGTCATCATTTCCAAAAGCCTCCGTTTGCACGTCCAGACTAGAAAGCAACCCTGGAGTCTTCAAATGAAAAGGGGGACAGCTGCGTTTCTGCACACCGCAGTAGTGTGGACGCTAGCTGTAAATGTAGAAAAACTTTTAAAACAAAAATGTAGTAGTGTGGATGTAGCCTAATAAGCACAAACAAAAGACATTCCCTAATATTTATGTACATGGTCAAAAATAAAAAATGTTGTTGTGGTTAAATACTTATTAATTTGGATCCTAACCTTGGGTTCAAAAGGCGCATCAAGGAGATGAGTCATATACTGAAGTATAACATTGCTATCTTTAGACATATCAGAAACTCACATTCTGTAGAAGCATCCAAGGTATATCTGATGCAATGATATTTTCTCATTTCAACTATTGCATTTCGTGCTGATCTCAAGCAAGCAAGATAGCTTAAAACCAATTAGGTCACTTCATAAACAAGCCTTTAAAGTTTTGAACAGGAAACCACAACAGTATCATCATTGTGATATACTTAGTAAATATAACATATTGATATTCAGATATTCGTTTGGTGTTTAAAATAACTCACAATACTGAACCACCATCACTGAGAGCTCAGAGCAAATGATCACTGCTTCAAGGTCAACTTCTGGGGGAGAGAGTGGAATCCCTAAAAGAAGCTATGTTTTCACACAATCTGTTTTTTCATTTTAGGCTACTAAGGAATGGAACAAGCTCCACGATTGTCTGAAAACGTTTAGATTTTTCCTGTGATGTCAAAAAAATGGATTTTAAGAAACCAGTCTTGTCTACATTAATTTGACACAGACACAGTGTCTGTATTTTATAAGACACCTTGATTTCTGTACTCCATCCTGTGTCTTTGACTGTTTATGTGAAGTACTGCGGGTGATAGTTCAGGAGGGAGTGGGGGGGCTGAGTGGGAATGATTATTTATATATATTGCACAGTGTTGGGTGTACTTATTGAAATTTGTATGTATCTATGATTGGATTCAGTATTTATTGTAATTTAAAGGAGCTGTATGCGACATTCACTGTCACTAAATGTTGCACTAAAGCCCCAGCATCTCATGGCCCACCAGACTCCATTGAGAAAAACAGTAATTTTACCTCGCAGATCATCGTAAAACACACTTCATTTCAACTCTACAGAAACAAAATAAAACTCACCAGAACCGTCTTTGTTAGACTTTCCACCGTTCCAACAATCACCACCTGTGGTTTGGTCGAAATAAATCCTTTATTCACCGAGTTAGATGAGAAAAGAAACAGCTCTCCTCACACGAGGGACTCACGTGCACTAACACGCACACGCGGCTGGACCGGCTGTATAATCAGAGAACAGAGGAGCTCTGATGACAACACAGGCAGAGGGGTGTGACGTCATCCTCTGCTCAGGACGCCATTACTCCACTATGTCTTTATATAGCAAATAGCTGTTTGCTGCTATATTAATGTTCAGAATCTCATTTACAGAACCCTTAATAATAAAAACAAATCATACTACACCCTATCATCCAGCAGGAAATGGAGCCTGTGAGAGATTTAATGGGACTCTTCTAGGTTTGCTGGGCATCTTGGGTAAAGAAAGAAGAAACTGGCATGACCACCTGCCTGAGATGATTCAGGTATATAATAATACTGTACACAGCTCAACAGGATATTCAACACATTATCTGATCACAATCAGAATCAGGTTTATTGCCAAGTAGGTTTTCACATACGAGGACTTTGCCATGGTATTTTGGGCCATAACAATAAACATATTAAGAGAAAAAAAAAACTCAAAAAAGTACTGCAAAAGTCAAGAATCATAAATAAAATAGAAATGTACAATAACATATGAAAAATATATAAAAAATATGATATGTAAAATGTATCTGTTTTAAAATTAAAAGAGCTGTACAGTCTTTAAAATGAAGGATGGAATGTGCAAAATATTGACCAAGGAGTATGCAAATGTTCACAGTAATAAGGATAAAGAATATGCAATGTCTAAAGATAATAATCCAAAAATGTGCGTGTAGCGTGACCTTGCTACCGTGAATTCCCCGGGTCACAACGCAGACACTGCAACGCAGCTTGCCGGTTACTTATTTTATTGTTCGACCGCTCACACACACAACAATCCACTAATGAACACAACATTGTCCGATAGAAGCGGCAGCGCCTCTGCTTTGCCTGGTTTCCTGCGCTGGTCCAGCTGTTCTTCTTTCCCAATAATCCGATTAATAATGCAAAACTCACACGTCTTCCCTGCACTGTGTGTGCCCGCAGTAAAGCCTCCCACCAGCCACCTACGGGTCTGCTCCGCTCACTACCAGTACCGGGGCGCCCCTGGTCTCACATAGCCCCAGACTTCACTGGCCTGCCGTCCCCCCAAGATAACTCTGTAATTCTTATCATTGTGGATCGGTTCTCCAAAGCTGTACATTTTGTGGCTCTGTCTAAACCCCCTACAGCCCTGAGAGACCACCGACCTTCTTGTCCAGCATGTGTTCCACCTACATGGAATTCCCTCTGACATTGTTTCTGACCGTGGCCCCCAATTAATCTCCCAAATTTGGAAATCCTTCTGTCAAGCTGTGGAGGTGGGCATGGGTAGCTGTCAGCTGCAGAGGGACAGGTGGGGGAGTGGCTCAGGTGGATTGGCACAGCTGAACCCGGTTAACTAATTATTCTCTCCTTCAATACAGTAGCAGGCTGGACACAAAAGGAAAGAGAGAAGGAGAGGCGGTCGGAGGAACGATGGATGCAGAGAGAAAGAGTGTGTGGACAAAAAGAAATAAAGAAAAGAATGAACTGAAAACGTTGTCTCAGCGTGGTGTCTCAGGGCCAAGAGGACCTCATGGTAGCACGATTACGCTACACAAGCCCTTGCTGCCTCGGTGAATCTTTCTTCTGGTTATCACCCACGGACCAATGGACAATCTGAACGAGGTATCAGGACCTGGAAGCTACCCTCCACTGTATCACGGCCACTAACCCCTCTTCGTGGAGCTCTCATCTGGCCTGGGTGGAATATTCCCATAATTGCCTCATCAGCGCAGCCACTGGTATGTCCCCTTTTCAGTGCTCTCTAGACTATCAACCCCCTATCTCCTCTGTACAGAAAGGAGATTGCAGTCCCTTCAGCCCGAGCCCGCTGCCAGAAGGTCTGGAGAGATTGCTGATCGTCGCTGGACCCCTGCGCCTGCCTACGAACCTGGTCAAAAGGTTTGGCTTTCATCTTGTGACATTCCCGTAAAGACTGACTCCAAGAAACTTTGACCTCGCTACATTGGTCCCTTTCAGATTGAAAGCATAATCTATCCCTCAGCTGTCAGACTTAAGCTTCCCCAGTCCATGAGAATACACCCTACATTTAACTGTTTACTGTTATGGTTAGTACCATAAAATGAGTCCTTTCTAGTGTTTCTCCTTCCCTGGTGTCTCCTGTGTTTCCCGTCTGCCTCTGTGTGTCTACTATGGGCGTGGCGCTCCCCTCACTCTCTCCCAGCCGCCTGGTTACCTGCACTCTGGCCTGATTGCTGATGCACCTGCCATCCATCAGCTCATCAACACAGCAGTCTCTCATTCAGTTCGTTGCTTCAGCCAGTTTAGTATCAGCTCTGTCGGCCGCTTAATGTTTATGTTAAGTTTCTTCCAGTGGTTTTTGCCTGCAATAACACTTGTCTCTTCTAGTTCAGGATCATCGCCAGCACTCCTGCCTTCTCCGCCTGCCACTCAGCGGTCCACCTACCCCCTTTGCCTGCCACTCTGCCCACACTCCCGCTCAGCCTGGCCGTTCTCCCTTCACTCTCCACATTTCCAGCCGGAGCCCTCCCCAACCTCTCTCCTTTGGCAATAAAGTCCTGTTCATCTTAAACCAGAGTCTGTGTTCTGCATTTGGGTTCCCCTGTTGATCTCAACATATCACAGCAGCAGATCTTGGCAGACTAGAAAGTCAGCTGAATGTCCGTGGGCAAGTCGTTTAACGTCACCTGACACACACATCATGGCTGGAACAGTGTTTGTTTGTTTCCCATTCACAGAGCCGAGCTGAGTACAAACACCGGAGGGTTTTTCAGCGCACACACTGAGCGGACAGCTAGCGGACAGAGAGGAGATAGTCACTGAATTTGACAAAAAGACGTGTACTGGATTAGAAATCTCACAGCCCACCTTCAACATCCCTCTGCAGGGAGAGGCCCATGCCGCCGTGGTGGGGAAGGTGTCTGAACTTTCCCTTTGTCTTTCAAATCGAAAGAACTTTCAGGCCAGGTGCAATGATTAATGGAGTGGGGGGCTTTATGTTTGTAGTTGTTGATCTGAGCCCCCTCCAGACAGAAGCTCTGGAAGCAGAGTCGCTGGATGAGAACTGCTGTTGAGGAGTACAGTCATTTAGCCTCTCACTGCCTTACTAAACCTGTGCTTTGACTCTTTAAACCTTTTCCAACCTTAGCTGTCTGCGCATAGCTGTGAACCAGGGCTTGTCATTGTTATAACTCACCCTGGTGCATGATGGTACACAGCAATCCTCATAGAAGCTGATGTAGGGTGTAACAGCCTCTGTGTACTTATCCAGACTGTTGGTAGCAGTCCTGAAAACACCCCAGTCAGTGCAGTCCAAGCACGCACGAAGATCCTCCATAGTTTCACTGTTCCACTTACCTTACCCTCACAACAGGTTTACAGAGGTTTAAGTTCCGCCTGTATACAGGACTCCGGTGGATCAGGATGTGGTCAGAGTGCAGCGCGGGGGACGGCGTGACAGGCAGTGCTGATTGTAGAGGAACAATGATCCAAGGTATTCTCCTCTCTGGTCGGGCATTTCATAAACTGTGTTGGAATGTAAACACTGACCAGTATGAAGGATGCGAACTCATGGGGGGACTAGAAAGGTTTGCAGTTGATTCCAGATCTGGAGACAGTGCTGTAGAATCACTGTCACATCTTTACACCAGCCACTATTAGTGTAAAAACAGATACCTCCACCTTTCGTTTTAACACTGTGAAGCTGTTAAAATTCAGTAGGTGGCGGTAATGCGCAATTAGGGACGCCAACCGCCATAAAACACAACAGAAGAAGAAGAAGAAGAAGAAGAAGAAGCAGACGAAGAAGCAGAAGAAGAAGAAGAAGAAGAAGAGGAGGAAGAGGAGGAGGAGGAGGAGGAGGAGGAGGAGGAGGAGGAGGAAGAGGAAGAGGAAGAGGAAGAGGAAGAGGAAGAGGAAGAGGAAGAGGAAGAGGAGGAGGAGGAGGAGGAGGAGGAGGAGGAGTTACTCTCTGGTCCACACTCCGAAGCAGAAGGTGGTGGTAATGCGCCTAATACGCTGGTGGCCAACCGCCGTTCAAACTCAAGAAGAAGCAGACGAAGAAGAAGAAGCAGACGAAGCAGAAGAAGAAGAAGAAGAAGAAGAAGTGCTAGAGCTAAGCTCTTGTGTTTAGCAAACACTGCTGTACACAGGATGGCTGAGGAGCAACACCACAGCGGCTTTCATAGAAACATACCGGTAGGTTAGCACCATTGCTAAACGCCTTGGTAAAGGCTCTACAGCTTTAGTCAGCGTGCTGGTTGTATTGTTTATTTGTGTGGTTTTGTCTTTGTGTACAATGTTAGCTGCGGCTATGCTAACAAGTAAGCTAACGTTAGCTTTGACAAAGACCAGGTTGAACTTTATAGCATGGTGCCGATAAAGGAGTTTGACAGGCGTGGAATAATGGGGCTTCTTCAGTTTTAATGTTACTTCTCACGTTGTGAATAAACGTTAGTCTGTCACGTGTTTGTAAACCGATGTACTGTCGTTTGTCAGTTGGTTAACAAACATGAATAACGCTGTTAATGTTTTGTGGTTTTGCTCCAAGCTTCCCAGCCACAGTGACATGCGTTATGTGCCTCGCCATCAGTGAGTTGTTTCCCTTTTAGACTTCGCCTTGACTGGCATTACCTACCGGCACACGACTTCCACCGAGTAGTTAACATGTGCAACTGCTGTGACGTCTGAACAGCCCAGTGTGCCTGTAATTCAGCTTTACTCACTGACGACGACGAGCCATCATTAGAATGTGTTGGTCCTGGAGCGGTGAGACAGACTTTCAGCCCTGAGACCACTTCATGCAGGCTTGCTTTTAGGGTATGTTGTCATCCATAGAATAAGCCAAGCATATCAAGTCCCTCCGTGTTTCATGATATCTTAACACAAACAGTGGCCTAAATGTAATACAAAATGGTGATTTAAATGTGTCATTTATTACTGCATTTCCATAAAGCTGTTGGACTCACAACAGACAGAATCATAAAAAAAAGTTGTCAAAATCTGTGCAGCAGAGGCTGAGATATCCTGACTTTTAGTCTCTAGTATGGGTCAAGCTCCAAAGACACTGGATCCTGCAATTCACATAATGCAACTTGATAGCATCTTTCTAAGTCCACACCTCCACCTCCAGATCGGATCAATTCAGGCTCTCTGTTATTGTAATATAGATAACCTTCAGGGTTATTTTCTCACACTTGACAAAGTTCCAGCGGAGCCACAAGTGTTTTCACAGGCTGAGTGAGATTCCTCGGGACTGATCTTCATGTATAAAAATTGGGAGTTCTCCTTTAAATCGGGCAGTACCTGGTCAGAGAATCAACATGCTAAAAGTAATGCCTGCAAATTGTATTTACCTGCCGAGAACCACGTGGCAGATAAACGGAGTTACTGAGGAGCTGGTAAACACAGTTGAGTGGCGGAAGAGCCAGATGATTCTCTTTGGAGTTGGTGGAGACCTAAACAGAGCTAAAGCTGCTTATGTGGAGGATAATTTGGTTACTGTTTGTTGCTCTTCCATTACTGGGGATCACATGGAGAAATCAACTCCAGCAGAGAGTGTTAAAGTGCAGCAATTTCCAGGCAGCCAGACCTTAAAGGGGGTTCATACTCAGCCGATGAGATTGCTAGAGAAATGATGGAGACTGGCAGAGTTGTCCTGCAGCTGAAGACACACCTGCACAGGCAGCAGACAGTGAAGAGAAAGCTGGACAATGTCATTATTATCATGTAGAAAGGAGCTGAATACCCAGGAAGACCCTACATGCATGGACTTCCTATCCTGAACACGTTCAGACTGAAGAACGTGCGTGCACCCCGCTCTGTGTTTCTCATGTCTTAACTCCTCCCTGTTTCCTTCGCTTGCGACTTTTCCTCACGGGCTGCTGAAAGTTGTTTTAGGGTTCCTTTGTCGATCAGACCTACAGTTAACACAAATCCACTGCTTTTAAGATGAATCAAACGAATACAATCTAAAAGTTTGGAGTAGTGTGGCATTCCATCTGAGCTGGCTGTGTTATAAAACTGCATGGTGTGGTGATGTGGTTTCAAATCAGCCTGATCAGCTGCAGCGTCCAGTCATTAACAGATACAATAAAGGGGTCGTGTCGGTCTGATAGAAGACTTCAGTGAAGGGTGGGCTCGTTTTCCCGCGCTCCCCACCCCTCTGAACAGAAATAAGTGAATCGAGACGTCCTTCGTGATGGCAGACTGGATGAATTTCCAGGTCGCCCGAGGAGCGAGGAAGCATGAAATAAGGCGCATGAGAAAGCTCCGAATGTCTCTGTATCCTCTTCCCTTGCTCCCATTAACTTATCTTCCTCTGTGATGTTGTGTCCAGAACTGACGTTCATGTTGGGGAAATAAAGTCTCCAGGCTGCAGGAGGGAGGAAGTGTGTGTGTGTGTGTGTGTGTGTGTGTAAGCCTGAGCAGTGACGCACAAGTGATGGGTCCTCGGAGGAAGGCCTCTAAACTCCAGCCTGTAGGGGGCAGCGGTGGAGGGGAGCTGGTCCTGAGACACAGTGAGCCCAAAGACTACATCAATGAGCTGTCCCATGAAGTCCTGTGTCATATATTCAGGTACACTGCCCTCCAGCTACACCATGCTGCTGGGACTTTACAATGTATCCTAGGGCTGGGTGGGGGGCTACAGTATTTATGTTTTTATTGTCATGTATCTTGCATGAGCATTACCATGAATAGGATGTCTGCACCATGCTGGTGATATCACAGTTGAAAAAACACAGTTTGTTAATTTTCCCTTTTTATTTAAATGTATTTGTCTGATATACCTGGAAAAATCATATAAAAATCCAACACTGCCTTAAAGCAGTCCTGCTTACTGATTTGCAACATCGCCATTAGAAGCGCAGCCACTACAGTATTACAAAATCTCTGATGGTTGACATCTCATGGTGTGTGTGTGTGTGTGTGTGTGTATATACACCTTGCACCTTTTATACACCTTGACCTAAGGTGCAAAAGGTTTGAAAGTTTAAACACTGTTTTGTAGGTACCTTCCCATGAAGGACATCATGTGTATGGAGTGTCTGTCCAGAAAGCTTCGAGAAGCTGTAACTCTGTACCTGCGGGTGGTCAAGGTAGTGGATCTGTGTGCTGGCCGCTGGTGGGAGTATATGCCTTCAGGTAAGAGCTTGCAGCACAACCACTGCATCCCTAACAAACAAATAACTAAGAGTGTGTTCAGTGCTACAGTACAACAGCTTCGAGGTTTTTGTTTAAAAGAGACATTACTAAGTTCTATCATGTGATGTGGGGGTTAAGGCTGAAACGGTGGTTGGCCGTGACTCAGTGGCAAGTTAATTCCACCACTGTGGGACCAGAACAGAGACGAGATCGCAGGGTCCTATGAGCGACAGGGTGGCCAGTCGTCCAGAGGCAGATGAGCGTAATGGTGCCAGAGTGTAGGGTTTAGGCGATGGCTTGGTGGTAGATTAACACCAGAGTCTTGAACTGGATGTCAGCCGCAGCAGGAAGCCACTGTAGTGAACAGAAAAGCAAAGTGGTTTGGGAGAAGTTGGGTGAGTTGACCATGAGGTGTGGAGCAGCGTTCTGGACTAGCTGCAGAGGTCTGGGGGCCGAAGGTGAGGAGGGAGTTGCAGTAGTACAGCAGGGGGGTGACAAACACTGGTGCCTATATCTAGACCAGTTTACTACTTGTGTATACCAGCTTATTTCACAGGTATCATTTTTTGGATTCTTTAGCCCAAAGCTGAGATATTTGTGCCCTTTGTGGATGGCACCATAAATGAAAACATGTTTGTGCTGCATGAGAAACTCTCACATGGTTCATCACTTGATAATGCTGTTCTTGCACATATTGAGACAGTGGCCTAAAGGTGTTTATTGTGTTTTCTGGTTTAGGCTTTACAGACAGCAGCTTTCTGCTCCTTTTGAAGAAGATGCCAGATCTGGAGCAGCTATATGGCCTCCACCCTCGATACCTGGAGAGGAGACGAGTCCGAGGCTATGAGGCTTTCAGTATACCTGGAGTCCTGGAGGCACTACAAGCCTGTCCCAATCTGCTGGTCAGTATGTAGTGTGAGAATGATATCCTGCTGCAGAGAGGTGCACTTACACATCACATAGAGCCAAGAGCATGCCGGTTTTCAGTCTAACAACCGTACCAAGTGATTCTACTGATTGGTTCCTCCTGAAATGACCTTGTGTAGTGTTTGGTTGGATTACTGCTAGTCCCAAAGTTAAGTCCACTTGGTAAAGAGTCTGTTTTGTTTTCCCCAAAACAGTTCAGTTCTAATCCAGTTCACAACCACGAAAAAGAAAGACAGTCAAATGTCTGCTCCGGGTTTTACCGCAGATCCCCCCAGAACAAATCAAAGTGGATATAGCAGTGTCCGTATTGTCTGTTCAGTAACAGTTTACAGTATATACGTCCATCAGTCAGTCACTCTGTAGTCAGTCAGGTTTGCAGTGTCGGCCTTAGCTTTGCCAAGACCAGAAACTCCGACTGGGAAATACACACCTCCACTGGATTACTCCTCCCTCTGACGGACTCCAGAGACGAGGCTTGTGTTTTACCGCGAGTTGGCTACAGTGACGCAAACTTTACAACACGATCTGCTGGTGTATCTCTCCTCCACTGAGCAGCTCTGAGACACACGAACAGTTCGCTGTGCAGGCAGAGCCTGCATGTCACTCGCTAGCATCGAGCTCCGTGTATCCACGAATAGAGACTGATTCCCATTTTAGAGGGGAACATTCAGCGATTTTTGAGCTTATTAATTAGACCTTTTGCAGGGATATGACTATGCAAAGGTACTCAGAAGGCTGCTCTCTTAAACAAGTAACTTAAGTTTAAGTATTTAAGTTAAATATTTGCTTTGACATGCGCATCCTGGGATGTGACTATTGCACATGCGCACATCTCGATGACGATGCTGAAACGTTTTATCGTGCTGCCCCAGTTACTGCACGCTCTTGGTATTCTGTGGCACACAGCAGTCTGTCCTTGCCCACAGGCTTGTGGTAATCTGTCTGTAGAGAGTCAGAAAGAAGAAGTTCATGCTTGTAGGAACAGAGGCATTGGAGGTCCTCTTGAGTTAGTTGTTCCATTCAGTCAGCGACTTTGTTGCCTTGTGATTCAGCTAGCCTGGTTTTAGAGAGACACATGTAAGCAACATAGCGAGCTTAACCCTAAACCTGAGTAAGATCAGACTCTGTTTCATATGGAATTAAAAAGGGCTTTTAAACATTTCTCAAACAGTGCTGTTGAAGAATATACTCTTTGCCTTGGACCATCTGTCAAACTGCACAGGATAATACAGTGCATGTGTTTTTAACAAAACGTGACACTAACCATTGGACCTGAAGTCAAGATTTCTTGGCAAACTACTGGTTCCAAGGTTAAGAGTGGATGTTAACGCTTACTAGATTTTTGCAAAGCTTTCAGCTGTATGTTGTGGTCTTCCTCAGTAGATGAAGATGAGAAGTGAGCTATCGCCATTACAACTAAGCAAACTCAGTCCACTGAAGGAAAACTGCAAGAAGGGTTTGAATGGGGGGCGGGGGGAAGCTAGTAAGTGGACCTTGAATTCAGATTTTTTTGTCAAATAACGTTATTTGACCTCATTTCAGGGTGTGGAGACATCCCATCTGGAGCTGGTGGAAGCCATATGGAACTACATGCCTCAGGTTCACATACTGGGAAAGTTCCGCAACCGTAACGGGGCTTTTCCCATTCCCGCTGAGAACAAACTGACCATCCCTATAACGGCGAAGATCCAGACCCTACATCTAGTGGGTGAGAAGGGCCGTTCTGCTACTGCCTCCGCACTACAGCTGAAATACAATGGAGTAAACTAATCAGAAATACTGGACGGACGTCAGGGCATGAGTTTGTGATGAATAGACATGCCTGAAGATTGTTCCTGTTGCCTCTGAGGTCCCCTGGGGGCCATGCTGTGTCACCTCTGGTTTTAAAAATACCATAGCTGTATTGATGTACTTCACATAGTGTTTGTTTGTTGTAGGTGTGAATGTCCCAGAGATCCCCTGTGTGTCTATGCTGCGCCACCTTTACCTGAAGTGGGTCCGTCTCACCAAACCACAGCCGTTTAAGGACTTTCTGTGTGTGAGCCTGAGAACCTTTGTCATGCGGAACTGCGCAGGGCCAACCAACTCCCTCAAATATGTTCCCCTGGTTACTGGTTTAGCATCAGCCCGGAACCTGGAGCAGCTGGAGTTGGTGAGAGTTCCCTTCCTGGGAGGGCTCATCCAACATGTGGTGGAGGACAGCTGGAGGTCAGGTGAGGAGAGCATGTGTTTCTAAACTGCTAAAGTGTTGGTTTTACCAGAGTAATATATATTTAGTGATTCATTGACTTGCTATTTGTTTTTGGTCATGACAGATGATTTGCTGTGTGTGTGTGTGTGTGTGTCTCCAGGAGGATTTCGAAACCTCCACACCATTGTGTTTGGAGCCTGTAAGAATGCTCTGGAAGTGGACTTGGGCTACCTCATCATCACTGCTGCTCGCAGGTGCTCAGCCAGTCATCACTTCCTTAAAGTGACTGAGAGAAAAACGCTTGTCCGTATACGGCTTATGTTTTTAAAGCTAAATGCAAAGGGTTTCATTGGCATCTTGTGGGTAGACACAGTTTAGTCACTGTTCAGTCTTGCACAGTGGTCTGTAACAAAGTAAATGAAGAACATCCAAAGTAAGAAGTTCAGTGATACTTACAGTATATGAGATTGTCAAGTTGCCCATGGGCAGTACGTTGTGTCCATATTGCAAATATCTGTGGCCAGTACATTCAGTACACAAAATGATGTCGGAACAATTATCACAGCATTATCTTGCAATCCATATATTCTAACATTTACTTAAAGGTACATTGTGGGGTTTTCTTGTAAACAAACATGATTTTGTTAACATTCAAGTACCAACAGAATAGGTTGTGAGTTGCTGAATATTGTTTTAATGGCTTAATGGGGACCAACATAAATACATACATTTAATGACATGATTTCTGTGTGTTTAACAGACTTCATGAGCTGCGTATCCAGCCTTCACTGACTAAAGATGGCGTCTTCTCAGCTCTCAAAATGGCTGAACTAGAGTTTCCTCAGTTTGAGACGCTTCATCTGGGATACGTGGATGAGTTCCTGCTGCAATGTTAGTTCCTTCTCTCAAATATCATCACCAGGCTCAGAGAACATCGGGCACTTTCCCGTCCCTGACAGAAATGAGCGATTCTCTCTTGGCTTCTCCTGTACTGACCTTCTGATTTTTTTGATTCATAATTTTTCAGCATTTTGCCTTTAGGTCACAGTACAAATACAGACAGGAAATGGTAAGGGGAGGGGTATCAAAGGTCCCAGTTGGAATTGAATCAACATCTTAAACTCCAGACCACCGGGATGCTTCTGCTCCAACTGGCAGAGTTACTCATTACAGTTTGTTGTGATTATTGTGGCCCAAATGACTGAACTCGCTTCACCTTTTATTATTAAGGGTTCTGTAAATGAGATTCTGAACATTAATATAGCAGCAAACAGCTATTTGCTATATAAAGACATAGTGGAGTAATGGCGTCCTGAGCAGAGGATGACGTCACACCCCTCTGCCTGTGTTGTCATCAGAGCTCCTCTGTTCTCTGATTATACAGCCGGTCCGGCCGCGTGTGCGTGTTAGTGCACGTGAGTCCCTCGTGTGAGGAGAGCTGTTTCTTTTCTCATCTAACTCGGTGAATAAAGGATTTATTTCGACCAAACCACAGGTGGTGATTGTTGGAACGGTGGAAAGTCTAACAAAGACGGTTCTGGTGAGTTTTATTTTGTTTCTGTAGAGTTGGAATGAAGGGTGTTTTACGATGATCTGCGAGGTAAAATTACTGTTTTTCTCAATGGAGTCTGGTCGCGAGCAAGAGCGATAGAACGGTTGTTTCTGGTTAAACAAAAAGGATCTTACTGTTTAACAAAAAGGTCTGTCTCTATAGGGATCCTTTTCCATAATGTTGCATTTTTAGTGGATGTACGCTACTTTGACGGGCGCATTTGTCCCCAAGGATTATGTTGCAGCCATTGCAGCCCGTGTTGCTGCTGCCGGCTGAGGCGTAGAGCCAGAATATTTCAGTGAATAAAAGATTTATTTCGACCAAACCACAGGTGGTGATTGTTGGAACGGTGGAAAGTCTAACAAAGACGGTTTTGGTGAGTTTTATTTTGTTTCTGTAGAGTTGGAATCAAGGGTGTTTTACGATGATCTGCGAGGTAAAATTACTGTTTTTCTCAATGGAGTCTGGTGGGCCGTAGTGTCCATTTGTTTTGGTCTGAGATGCTGGTGCACTAGTGTGACATTTAGTGGCAGTTAATGTCACTTACAGCTCCTTTTTAAACATTATACTCAAATTTGTGACAATTTTTGTGTTTCAGTAATTTGCAGCAACGTTTAAAAATCTAAGTTTGGCAGTAAAAAAAAAAAAGTCCAATTCTGGGTACTTGAATTTCATATGTTCATGTTACAGGTGTGTGAAAAAGTGCAACGTCTTATGTGTGTATGACAGGTAAGATGAGTCATTCGGAGCTGGTGAAGTACGGTCTGGCTGATGTCATTGAGAACCCCGGCATCATCACTGATATTGGCATAAAGGTGGTGAACGAGGTGTTCACTAATATTAAATACCTCCTCATCTACAACTGTCCCCACCTGCACAACCCTCACCACTGGATCACAGGTAAAACACACTCCTGACTCACTCTCCACACTTAAGTCCCAGTACTTGCCTACAGTCACACATGGCTCGAATATTAAAATCCATAAGTTAGTGGCGATCTCAGTTTCCCTATATAATAGAGAGGGTACTGGATGGCAGGTAGACGCTTCATTTTGCTGCTGTCTTTATCTCTCACTCTTTGAGTCTTGATGAAGTGATGTAGTGCTCTGTGTAGCTGTTATGTTCTGCCTGTTTCTGTCCTCAGATCAGTCCAGATGGAGCCGTCTTGTTGATCTCACTCTGGTTCGCTGTCATGCTATCAAACTGGAATCCTTCTCCCAGTTCATAGAGTTACTACCCAGTCTGGAGTTTATCTGTCTGGACCAGATGTTTAGAGAACCACCCAAGGTATACAGTATGTTCATAAACACACACACACACTCAGTCATATGCACCTTTCACATGCATTCATGCATACCTCACACATGCTTACAGCATTTTCTGGAATATATCTGTCTCAAGCTTGCACGCAGAATCCCTGAACTATATATGAGAACTGTTTCACTGTAAAGCTTTCTGTAGCAGACCCTAGGTGTTTTTAATCTGCTTGATGAACAAATGTTATTTCTTTCATACTATTAAACATTAATTCATTACAAATGCTGTTTGAATTTATGTGTAAAATAATGCATTGTGCTCCGTGACCGTCCAGTGTATTTATAACTCCAGCATTCTTTATATTAACCATTGCACTTTTAAAATGCTCAGTGCGTCGCCATGATGTCTTGGCCCTGCCAGCTGCTGATTGTAGCTACATTTAGAATATGGGCGCTGCTGAGGGGACAATAAGTTGGTCCCAGGATGTACTGTGTCAAAGGTCAACCTTCGCCTTAAGTACAGAGCGTTAGAATATCGTGGGGTGTCATCTACATGATTATATATAACTTGGCTTTGATTTGGTTTTGTGTTTTTCTTTAGCGTTTTGTGGGTTTTGAAGGGAGCCGTTTGAAATCTTTATTTATTTTTTAATGTCACATTTTTTCAAGATTCCCTCCAGATACTCTGCTTTCGATCAAACATTTTCTGACATGGTTTTCCCCACAAACGTTTTCAGTAAACTACTTACACATTCTTGCATAAAAAGTTGCATATTGAACCACGATTGGCATCCAGCACATACGTGATTCTGCACAGTGAAGCTCAGACTAAGGTCCTAATGAAGTGACAGTAAGCAAAACTCATTTTGACTAAAGGAGGAATTAAATTGTTAATCGAGATGTTAATACATCATTCCTTTTAGGGTTGAGAAATTAAAAAAAAAATGATATTGTTCTTGACAGTTTATGAGATTGCAACTTTAAAATGCATCACCCTCACTTAAATGTTTTCCATATGCTGACCTGAGTGCAGACATCAGCTGTAGGCGTACTGGCGCTGTGTACAGACGCTGCTGTGATCACAGCCGGTGCTGCACTAACCACCTCTGTGTATTACATGCTACAGCAGCTCTTGTCTGACCTCTTCACCTGCGTGTGGCTCGGCCTTTTGTCTTCTTCTTCGTCACTAACCTAAACCAACCTGCTAAACTCCATGCTCTGTAGTGTTTTTTATTTTAATTTAAATTTTTTTATTCCAGTTAATAAGATGTTTGGTCAGTCCTCGCTTTCTGAGCCATTCTCCTTTTTCTTGAGGTCTGTTAAACGTGTTGTAAAAACTATTTTGCCCTTGCAATGTTTCAAAACAACCTTCTGACACGCACGTATAATTCTGGTTTTAGAAAAACTACAAGTTAGCCAGCGGTGTCATTGTCAACACTTCCAGTTTCATAGTGCAGGCCTACCACTGCCTTTACATCAGAATGCATTTATTGTGAAGCACATGGAAGATGCTTGACGAGTTGTCATCAGCAGATGTAGTGGTGACTTAGTACTGATTCGCCAACTGATAGCAGAAACACTGAATGAATGAATTCAGTAATGAACAGCAGACGAGGAAATGTTTTGTAATGTGAATGGTTGATGTGTGGCTGCTACCTGATCTGCCTAATAAAGTTGGTGTATGTGCTGATGCATATTATGCATTGTGTGTGTGTGTGTGTGTGTCAGGGCTGTGCCAGGGTGGGCCTGAGTGCAGGAACTGGTATTGGCGTGTCCTCAGCACTGGTCAGCAACCAGAACTCCAACAATGACAATGACAACAACAACAACAACCACCACCACAATAATGAGGCCAACCTGCCTCCTGCTCCTCCACCTGTCGTCAACAACAACATCAACAACAACAACCAAAGGCAGCAGCAGCAGCAACAGCAGCAGCACAACGGCAAGTCCCACCTACATTAGTCAGTGGAGCAGCAGCAGTCGTAGCACCGCAGCTCGTTACCATCATGGATTGTGGCTTCTGAAGTATTTAGATCCCTTCACTTTTTCACGTTTTCATTTGTTATGGACTTAACTTTTATATCAGATTCAAATTATTGCCAGCAATCTTCAGAAAATATTCCATAGAAACATAGCAAGGGCAAACAGTATTGCAAATTGTGCAAAAGGACACCTATGTCCCGTCTGGGATTATTAGCGCTCTGTACAAAGATAAAGTGAGTCAGATTCATGAACCCTGAGTTATGGCAATTTAAATTTGACATGTTACTGTTGTGCCACCTAAAAGCCAGATGCCATCACCAAAAGTGTGAAAGCAGTATGTTAAGTAGATTGCTTTCAGATGTGTCCATTTGTTTTTGAGAGATCCTGTTAACAGACAAATAAACACAACATTATCTACCCTGATCAGAAAGTTTTTCTGACTTCTGTTAGCAAATTGCGGTATTGCCTTTGTGTTATATTTCTTTGTTGTGTTCTTCTTTTCTTTGTTTTTGTAAATTGACTTGATGTCATTGTAAATGAGGGTCACCCCTCTGATCTCTTGAGTATAAATATATAGGTTGATGATGATGATAGCCTCCTTGGTGAAAGTAAGTAAAGAAGTTTTGTTTCCACAGCACCAGTGGAGGTAAATGGGATGGAGGATGAGGAAGAGGAGGAGGAGGAGTTGATGATGGAGGAGGAGAACATGGAGGCTGAGCCTCAGTTAGAGCTGAAAGGAGCAGAAGAGGAGGTGAGAGTTGAAGAAGCTGACGTGTCTCCGGGGCCCAGTCGTCCGGCTGGAACACCACAGCCTCCTGATGAGGAGCAAGCAGGTTTGGAGCTGCTCTGGTTTTGATCATTAGCACAGGTTAAGACCAGTTTCCCTGACAAGTTGTTGTTGTGCTCCTACACTCTTACTCCCCATTTTATAAATTGGAAAGCTTTTCTTATTAAGTTATGATGCCTACTGTTCTGATATGTCCTTCCCACCTCCAGGTCCCAGTGGTTTAGTCCAGCAGTGCAGAGCAGCTGGCGCTGCTGTTCCCAAGCCCCCGCTGGTCATCTCAGACTCGGACAGTGAGGAAGAGGAAGGCCTTGTTTCAAGGCTAATGCCAGCTTCCTGTTTGCGGCAGCCAGCTTCCTGTGCAGAAGGTGTCAGCACAACACAGAACACACCCAGCAGTCACAGCAGTGTGTTTGATGAGCTTACCATTGCATTTACATTGGGTTGTGGATGTAGACTGGGGTCTGTCACACAACAGCTACAGTATGAGGGCATATGTGAGGGTAACAATTCTGGCCTTTCTTGTTCAATTTAAAAAATTGTAGAGTGTAAAATATTTTTTCCAGTATGTAGAGAGACACACACACACACACACACACACCTGCAGCTGAAAACAGAGAAAATATGGTCAAATACACACCTAAATTTAAAGACCTTGAAAAGCACAAGAGCTTGGTTTACCAGGGTTTTTTAAACATCAAGTCAAAGTCAGTTTATTTTGTGAAGTTATTTCTGGAGTGAATGGAAGACAATAGTGTCCCCACCAGTGTAACAGACGTGTGTGTGTGTGTGTGTTTCCAGGTAAAGGAAAGACCCCTCTGCGGCGGAGCAGCAATGTGGCTGTGTCGGTGGCAGGCTCGGGAGATCAGACAAAGGCCCAGGTGTTAGAGAGCAGCTGTGAGAAGAGCTGTCAGGTGACCAGTGAACAGATCAAGGCAGACATGAAGGCTGCTGCTGAGAACAGCAGGAGGACTAGCAGCAAAGGAATTACTACTGAGGCTGGGGAGACCACCGCAAGGCCCGGGGCCGACAGTGAGACGGTACGGGGCTCTGGGAGTGCTGGGGCAGCAGCAAGGACCGGAGTTAGGCCAGTGACTGGATCTGTGGGCAGGGTTGGACCTGGGGCAGCCACATCCAGGCAGGTGGGTGGATGTGGGAAGGTGGTGGCAGGGACCTCCCACAGAGCAACCACAACCACTGACAGAGCTACAGGAACTGGCAGGACTAATGATGGCACACAGGGCCCATCTGGAGCACAGACTGGGGACAGTTTCACAAGAGAGGCTGGGGCGAGGCAGAGCTCTGGTCCTGCCGGTGTGGACAGTCTGGAGCCCAGAGATGCTGCTGTAAACCATGCTCCCAGGAGACCAGTACTGCTGGCTGGACAGGGAGAGAGACCACCTGCCCCTGCTGGACCTGCCTCTGCTGCTGGTTCAGGTTCACAGCAGGGTCAGGCCAGAGACAACTTTGTTCCTAGACGACCTTTGACCCGATCTTGCACCCGTATGTCCTCTGTGTCCCTGCTACCTGAGACAGGTAAGACTGAAGTTACAAACACAGAACACAGTTAATGTGTCCGCTAACATATTAGCACTTGAGGAGTGCAACTATAGCTGTGTTTTGTTTAGTTGCAAGTGCTTGGGCCTGTGGTTTCATGTTGGTGACGAAGTTATTTTCATAATCAGTTAATATGTTGATTATATTATTTTATGCACTGTACTTTTATTGAAAGAGAGTTAAATGCATAAAGAGCAATTCCTCAAACAACCCCCTCTTTCTCATTTCCCCTCTAAAGTAATCTCTTAACCACTTAGAACATCTTGAGACAAAACATATAACTGACACATATTTATATCTAACACACCCTTAAAAGATCCCCATCCTGATCTAAACATCAATGTCCCAAGTAGGAAGAACATGAAAAAGAAATGAAACCATAAGACCAAAAAAAGAAATAAAACAAAGATGGGAGACGTCTCATATTCGCTCTGTAGTATATCCAAGAAGTACTGCTGTGAGATAATCCACAGAAAGACTGCACAGATAAAACTAAAGACTACACAAGGGATTATAAGCAGAAGTGCTGATAATCACATAAGCAAGTTTTAATGGAAAAAACGGAGGGTGGGGTGTTTACCGAAGAAGCTATAAGGACATTAGAATTATTTATCAATCATGGTTTGTTTGGGCTTTTTCATAAATGATAGCTAGATAAAGTTATGAAAGTAAGGGGAAAAGAGTATATAAATCAAGGAATCAAACGGAACTAAAAATCAACACACAGACCACCACAGTACAATACCAGTCATAATCATAAATGATGGGAGACGGGTCTGGAAATAAACACAGATTGGTGTAAAGTGTGTCTTTGTTGGACAGTGCATATGCTGTAACTACATCGGTCTTCTGTGTGTTACACAACATCAGTTGGTCATTTCAACAGGGTCAAATAGCAGGCAGCTGCTGTGATCAATTCCATAACTGAACAGAAACCGTGACGGTGGCAGGGCCAATGCTCTGTTATGCAACTAAGACAGTCATAAATGTTACTCTTTATACTATAATAATAGCACTGTGTATATACCAGTACAGTTGCTGCGCCTAAATTATTTAAAATCATCTTATTTTATGGAATTTGTTTAGAATTTCTTTATCATTTAAAGCATATTTGCGTGACAACTGCATCTACATGTACACAAATAGAAATGTGAGATTTATTGTTTTAAATTAATATTTTAGTGCTAATATGATGCAGTAGCTGCTTAAAGGGAGTTCTACTGCAGATGTTTTAAAAGTAGTGTGACGCCTTCAGTGTCTGAGGGAGCTGTGTGCAGTCTGATACATGTCCTCGAGTGATGTCACTTGAGTCAGCGTTGGTTGGGGCTGAAGACTGCAGGTTTGAAGGTGAAACAAATAGGCTACTTTAGCCACTGCTAGCATAACACACCTGATTGTCCGACTGAACTGTTGGCAGTTGAGTTGCATTGTGGGTAATGTAGGCACCAGGTTTTGACAATGAAGAAGAATGTGTGAGATAAAAATGACTTTGATCCTTTATTTATTTTTTTCAAACTGTCCATCATGAGTCTGACAATGCTAAATCGATGGAGTACGCTTTTAACTTACAGCTGTTAAAATAGTAGACTTCTGTTTGGCCTGTTTAAACGTGAACACACTCTGAGTGTTGCTTACTTTTGTATTGTTTAAGGTGATATTTTTGCTGTTTATGTTGTGTAGATCTTTCGAGAGCCAGGCCTCGAGTAGCAGTGAGGAGGAAACGAATGGCTGACAAATCAACCAGCACCTCAGACCCGGTCACTGAGGACGACCACGTACAGGTACACACACACACACACACACACACAATGCAATTTGTAGACGTCTTATAGTCACTGTTTATCAGTGTTAAAACAAGTGTAATGAATTCAGCGTCATTCAAAGTTCAAGGGGGATGTGAATACTTTTTATATGCACTGTACATAGTTTGTAACAAACTTCACATAGTAAACTTGTTACAAAGTGATTTTCAAAGGTTTTCCTCCCCTGGGGGGAGCCAGAGTGTTGCAGGTGGGGCTCAGAGGGAGAATCTTGAGGTCCGAGGGGCCTTTTCCCGCATGTTTGTTGTCTTAAACAATGGGGACAAAACAACATTAGTAGATCTGTCTTTGGTTACTGTTGCTTGCCAGGATGCACATGTGAGGGGCAGTTAACATTGGCTTTAACAGTTACAGTATACTTTGTATGCTTTGTTAGTATTGTTGACATACTGAGATGCTTTTGCTCGTGCAGATTTTGTCTCTGAAGAGTAAGAACCTGGTGGGCATCACACTGACCAACTGTGGAATCACTGACCTGGTCCTCAAAGACTGCCCCAAGATGATGTTCATTCATGGTAACAGACAGACAAGGACACTGATATTTGACGACTCATATTGATGTTTTTGTCATTTTTCTTTTTGCATTACTTTGACTAAATATGCACTAATGCTCTTCAACTAAAAGCTCTTACTGGAGGAAATGGTGTGTTGGTACTGTTTATGCTCTGATTATTATTATTATTATTATTATTAAGTGGTTTTGTGACCCAAACTGTCCAAAGTACAAATGTGGAATTTGCAAGGTAGGTACTAGAGGAGACAGGCTAACCATATAATAGTCAGAAAAACAACCTGTAAACCAACACGTTTTGGTTCTTATGTCACTGACTGTACATCGCGCCTTCAGATGCTTCTTATCCACGCCGCCCTTACATACAGCTGCACGTAATGGTGTAGGCCGCGCTCTCTCCACCTGTACACATTTTTACTATTTCATAAAGTATTGGAAAATCATTTTGTGAACTATTGTGTGTTTTTGTTTTTACTAAGACTGGCGAAAATGGTGTCAAAACATTCTTTGGAACCTTATTGTCAAAAATCTGTTACAGATTTTCTTTTGCATTACTTTGACTAAATATGCACTAATGCTCTTCAACTAAAAGCTCTTACTGGAGGAAATGGTGTTTTGGTACCGTTTATGCTCTGATTATTATTATTATTATTATTATTAAGTGGTTTTGTGACCCAAACTGTCCAAAGTACAAATGTGGAATTTGCAAGGTAGGTACTAGAGGAGACAGGCTAACCATATAATAGTCAGAAAAACAACCTGTAAACCAACACGTTTTGGTTCTTATGTCACTGACTGTACATCGCTCCTTCAGATGCTTCTTATCCACGCGGCCCTTACATACAGCAGCACGTAATGGTGTAGGCCGCGCTCTCTCCCACCTGTACACATTTTTTACTATTTCATAAAGTATTGGAAAATCATTTTGTGAACTATTGTGTGTTTTTTGTTTTTTTACTAAGACTGGCGAAAATGGTGTCAAAACATTCTTTGGAACCTTATTGTCAAAAATCTGTTACAGATTTTCTTTTTGCTAGCTATGTAATCTTTGACTGTACAGTGTCATTTTTGGAAAAACACCCAATCTCACCATTACAATCTCCAGATATCACCAAATTTAGTATGCATATTCTAGTATTGAACTTTTGAATATTTAATGATAAGATTGTAGCTTCGCTTCCGAGTTGCGTCGGGTGCTTGGATCTTTAAACTTGCTTGTAATTCTAGTGATGATGTTGGTCTGATGAATCGTCAGGGGGTTACCAAAAACTTACAGAGGCCATGAATATGCACAACAATTTATTGTAGTCTTGTGAAGAGATCTTGGTCTGCACCAAAGTGTTGGATACACTGACTGATGACCGACTGACTGAGTGCCTTTCTCATTCCAGCAAGAATAAAACAACCTCTTTGTTAGAGAGTGTTATACAGTATAAGTTACTGAATTAACCTTTCATAATGAAGTTTCAAATATGACTAAATTACACAACAGAAAGGACACCATGTCACCCACACTGTCTGCCATGTTGAATATCCAGTGTAAAGCTTGGAGCTGCCTGTTTTAATAAAGTCAGTATTGACAGATCATTTTAGCAGACATATTGATATTCAGGGCCAGTAACCTGTGATGTTATAAATGAGTCAAACATGGGGAGAACACGTGTTCATTACCATGCTTCAATACAGGGTTTTGTATGAAAGCGGTATAGTCTTCTAAATAAATCCAGTTTAAAAAACGGTTCCCCTCTATTTGGATAGTCCGCCTACAGATAGTTTATAGAGTATTGTAACATTTCAGCAGCTTATTAGTTGAGATTCAACAGCTCAGCTGTTTCACAAATAAAGGTTTGGTTAGGGTGTGTTCATGAACTGTCACATGTACTTTATTGATATCTGTTAAACATCTACAGACAAAGCGAAACAGTTGAAATGTTACAAATACTCTGGAAACTCTCGGTAGGCGGGCTGTTCAAGTAAAGTGTGACCTAAAAACCCTTACCCAACTTAATGTTGAGTTTTAAAAACATAGTTTCATGTAAAATCACTGGATCTTGGGTTTAGCACTCCACCGAGAATCCCATTGTTGAAGCGTAACCTCCTTTTCCAGTACAGTTTTAAAAACAGAACTCCCAGCAGTTTACGTTCAGTCTTTATGCTGAGTCAGAAAGCATTCAGTCCCAAACTGCACTGTCTCTTTGTGTCCTCCCTCTCTGTAGCCACCAGATGTCGGGTGTTGAAGCAGCTGCGAGTAGAAAGTGCCCCGATAGTGAACAGGTTTGATTACGCTCAGTGTAAGAAACTGGACATGGAACAGGTCCTGGATCAGATACTGAAAATGCCTCCTGAGAGGAACCGCATCATCTACATGCGCCCTATGCACCAGGTTGGTTTCCTTAGAAACTGAATCCTAACCATGGATGTATTAAGAGAGCTGGATACGGTGGCGGCGCTCAGTCTCGCTGCCAGTTTGTCTCAGTGACCACTTCGGTATTGCAAAAGGAAACGGCTCAAAAACCACTTGTTACAATGATCGGGCATGTTAAGTTTACTTTCCAAACTATTGTCATTAAGAAAATGAGCATGTGTTTATGTGTGTAGTCAAGCTCAATACAAAAAACATTCAGAACTTTTTTGTTATTTTGCTCGTCGAGATGGATAAGTCTTAATGAAGCTATCAAAGTACAAGAATATAGATTCACATTTGTATGGCACGTTAAAAATTTCTGCATGTGGCTCATAGCTAAAACGTCTTCCAGCGAATATCATTTATCAAGGCTTTTATTTTGAAGTCTCTGGAAGTCTTGAGTAACAGTCACCAGCAACCTAGCTGATTTTAGCTTTCAGCCAGTTGGACATTTTGAGCTGCTTTTAGTTGGTAGATCAGTTTTATGCAGCAAATATAGTGAAGCTTTCCATAATGTTGAAATTGTCCTCCTGCACCTGCTTGTCTCTCTTCACCCCTCTGTCTCTCGTCTCTTCCCTCGTTCTCTTTGCCCTCACTGGAACGCTCCATCTCTTTGCTTCTCTCTCTCCTTTCTTCAGATTGACTCAGTAGCATTGGAGCGTCAGCTCTTCCAGGGGCCCTATCCCTATCACATCGCTATAGTGCATGAGTTCAGCAACCCTCCAAATATACGCAACAAGGTTCGCATTCGCAGCTGGATGGACACCATAGCCAACATCAGCCAGTGAGTAGTAGCTCTCAGAATAGTCCACCCTAGTGTCAGTGAATTGCAGATGTCCAAACAGTGCTGGGATGATTATTTTTTGTTGCCTCTGCTTCCTCTGTCTCTTTGCCAAATTTAATACCAGACGCTACAATGTGTGGGCTACTTTTCTAGGATATAGCTTTGAACAAAAATGTTGATTGGTAGTATGCTGTTACCATGGTGACAGCAGCTGTGGTCATGGTTAGACAACTGCTAATTGGGTCACTCACTCTTAACAGTGTGTTCACACATACTGAACAGATGCAAAGAGGCAGTCTCCCACGATCCTGAGTGTGTTTGTGTGGAGTTATCATTAGACTGGCGCGTGACGTAGAAGGCCACCTCCCGGACGTAGGTCGTTAATGCGTCGTTCGTCTTGTTCAAGTCCCGGTATCTCGTACAGAACTGGGAAGCCGCTGACTGAGTGGATCATTTTGTTTAAAGTTCTTTTATGTAACTACATGCAGTGTCCACTTTATTAGGTACACCTGTACAGTCTAATGCAAACCAACACAACTGTTTTGCCTTTTACAATGCCTATAATGTTCAGTTTTTGTTGACACTGTCATAGAGGTGTTAATTCAATTCAATTTTATTTACGTAGCGCCAATTCATAACAGAAGTCATCTCATTGCACTTTTCCTATAGAGCAGGTCCAGACCGAACTCTTTCTAATATTGAGGTCATAGTTAGTGATGGTGTTGTACTGGACTGCATTATACTGAGAGGTGTTTCTAATATTTTGCCCCGCTCATGTTTGTAGGGTCGGGGCAAAAACATAGAAGCACCTCAATACAATGCAGTCCAGTACAACAGCACCTTTAACTCCGACCTCAGTAATAAACATATGATCTACACATCTCCCACAATGTCACAGATATGTTCAGATGTACCTAACAAAGTGCCCACTCAGTGTATGTGCTTGTTTAACACAAGGAATAAAACATGAACGTGATTGGTTGTCATCATTATTATTGATTAATTTGCTAAGTAGCTATAAATAAATGTAGGAAGGTTAATCATTCATCTCACACACACACACACACACACACACGAGAATAAACATTGGATGTAGCAAAACAGAAGGAAACCTCTAGAGAAAGACAAATGAAGCCTGTTTGATTAAACTGTGATCAGCAGATTATTAATGACAGTTTTGAGTTAACAGCATCAAGCCCACAAAATGACCACTGTAATCTAATGAAATGCAAAGTTGAACATCACTGTGAACATGATCTGTCACTGGTGAGCCACAAACTGATCTCTGCATGTTTTTGTCTCTCTCTCAGAGAGTTAATCAAGTATGAGTTCTTCCCAGAGGCCACCAGGACAGAAGAGGATGTGAAGAAGTATCCCAAATACCCCTGGGGCCGGGACATCTATACACTGGAGGGTAATACAGTCACACCTACATTAACCCTCACAGATTTCTAGTTCACCACTGAAGGTAGACACGCACATACACATCAACCAATCATTTTTCTGCTTTGTAGCCAGTAACCCTTTTAGATCATGTATGGTGCAATTATTAAGGAGCAGGACAGTGTTGTTGGATTTATACCAAAACAGTTACTCTTATATTAAAGTGCTGTCACTCAGATTTCGATGAACAGTGTAGAAATCAGTGCCCTTTTTATACATAATCCCTCCCACCTAAACGTATTGTGCATGTTAAAATGAGCTTGAAAGATGTCTTATCGAAGCCTCCAACTCACAGACATCATCAGACTCTTGGTTGATACTCTGTACCCTGTGATGCAGCCAGCTTCACTTCCTGCTTGTTTGGATGGCTGCCATGTCTTTACGTTTAGGAGCTTTTTCCTGCTGCACTGCACTATAAAAAGGGCTACGAGTCCTACTGTGTTCACCCAAAATGAACACAATCAAACACCTCTTGAAGTTAAGAGTCAGCACTGTAAACTTAGAGTCATTGTGTCATTTCAAAACCAATGTGCTGGAGCTCAGAGGCCGTACAAAACTGTGTCACGGTTCTATTTACAGAACATACAGCATACAGTGTCATGTTCGTTTCACATTGCTTTAAAATTGAGTAAAAGCGTAGCGTCTTCCAATGGAATCAGTTGTAATCATGGTTTGCTGATCAAAATGATTTATTTTTTAACAAGTAAATTAGTTATTTGTAAAAGAAATCAGACATTTCTCCATGCTACACCATAGCTTCAGTGATACCAAGCAGTACACCTTGTGGAAGATGTATTCCATTCTGAATGGCTGAAGGAGTCTACTGTGTGTTAATAAATGACATAGAGAAACAGTGTGTGAAGCTAAAAGTCTTCTGGATGCATCGCATGGAAGAAAAAGAGGATGATGAAGAATTTATGGTTTTCAGTCCAAACAAAACAAGTTGTTATGCTTCAAACCAACCAACCAACCAACCAGCTGGCAGACTGGAGACACATGAGATGTGAAGCTTCTTCTTTAAAGTTAACCGTCTTCTGTGATGTTATTGTTCAGGAGTGGTGGATGGTGCTCCCTACAGCATGATAACAGACTTCCCCTGGCTGAGGACTCTGAGAGCAGCTGATCCCAACAGCTACGCCCGCTATGACTTTGAGGACGATGAAAGCAGTGAGTGCAGTCAATACATCCATCTGTCCTATCAGCAGTCACTCCACTTGGTTGTTCCCTAAATGTACACAATTCTTAGTATTACCATTAGTAATAATACTTAGTACCATTACAGTTGTCTCTGTGATGGACAAAGACAGAACCTGATCATATAAGCACTTGAAATGTTGTCCTCTCTGTTGTGTCGCGTGTTAGCCACAATCTACGCCCCACGGCGTAAAGGCCAGCTGTCAGCTGACATCTGCATGGAGACCATCGGGGAGGAGATCTCAGAGCGCCGACAGAGCAAAAGAGGAGTGTTTCAGAGAGTGGTGGTCCTCTTCCTCCATCACTGTGATACACCAGGAGAACCTGTGGATGATGACTACATCTAGACACCACAAAACACCGCCCTGTCCATCACAAGAGGGATCAGACAGTCCTGCTGCAGCACTGCCTGAGCTCCTGACTGTGGAAACCCAGACCGAGAGAAGTGTGGTCTGTATGCTGTGGAATCTGCAGGTCAGAGCTGTGTTCTTACACGCTGACATGCACATGATAACTCAGAGACGTAACTAGCTTCATGGAGAAGGAATAACTACAGTTGAAGGGCACTGGGGGGGTGCTGCCAAAGATGAATGGAAGTGGCCAAAACTCAACATCTTCCAAAGATTGTACACTTTTGTGATTCCGTTCATTAGGACCAGATTGAAGGAGTAATCAGTTATCCCTTTTTAGTTCCATGAGGGAAAATACATTTTGGATTTTGGAAACATTTGGAGGAGGTTCATAACACACATGTGATGCTGATGTTCTAATTATTTAAGCAAAATCTTAAGGCATGTATGAGCACCATAGCATACTGTGAAATTCTCAAATAAAAGCAGAGTAAAAGGAAAAAAAAATGTCAAGGTGGAGAAGATTATAGCTCAAATGGTGAATTCAGCATAATGTACATTTTCATTTAGTGAATGAAAACTAATGGCTTTCAACATGAGCTAGTTAGAAATAAAGGCCTGGGTCTAATATAGTCCTGTTCCAAATAAAGGCCTGGCTCTTTCTGCTGTTGAGGCCACTGTTGACAGCGTAACCCCAGTTGTCTGTGCAGCTAGTGTTTTCATCTGCTTTTCTTGTCTATCGTGCTAGCCCTGAGAACACATGCAGAGAAAGGACAATGCTGTGGTGTTGGTCTGATCTTTCATCTGTCCACTGCCACAGTCTGCCTACCTCTGTTCCATACATGTCCGATCACAGACAGAAATGACAAAGAAAATATGCTTTTGGAGTAAATTTTATTTTCCTTCAACATGCAGAAGCGCTGGTGGATGGTATGTGTCATGGTTTAGCATTTTACCTCAGCAAGCACTAAATGGAAAGGAGACAAAGAGATGTTCAGTCCATATGGAGCAGAAGAAAATGGAACAGTTGTGGATTAACTTCCCTGCGGCTGATTTTATTAAAGTATCAGTCCTCCTTGCATGTCAGGCCTATTTGAATAAAGACTGCCAGGGAGCTAGACTTTATAAAGACTTTATGGACTTTATAACTAACTCATGTCCATCGAAACTGATGGATCAGATGAACTACATTGTGCAGCTCAAATTCTCACTCAACCAGCCTGACCTGGACACAAATCACAACACTTCCATGCAAATGTACCGTGTCCTACATGGCTTTGTCGTGTTAAGATGCTGTAGTTACCACTGACTAAGCAGTATAAAGGGAGCTAACAGAACAGCTTCAAAACTCTACAACATCGGTCTTGTTGCCGTTGAGCAGTTCTGACCTTCCCAATGACCAAACAGAATGCTTTTGATTGGGTATTGCAGCCCTGGTCAGACATGTCCAAATATATAAGAATGAACACATCTGAAGCTTCTCTTTTCTCTCTATCATCACTGTCATCTGTGGATAAACTGGGAGGTGTTAGAGAGAAATATACAACTGAGTTCATGTGCACAAGCAACATACATAAACAGGGTGACAACAGGAAATCACAGCAGTACAGTATATGTATGATGCCACTGGACATCTTATCTTCCTGGTTGGCTGGTCATGCAGATAATGCAGCTTTGTTTGTTTTTGATCCATGGCAAGTTTAAAAAAGGTGAGGGCCCAGGACCATGTGGAAAAAATAGATTTCACTTCTGAAATTCTCCAAACGTTTTTCCATGTGGCTCTACTCTGACTTATTCCCATCTCAGCCAGTGTTGTCATACATGAGATCATACAGTGAATATCACTGGGATACAGCTGAGGATAATCTGATAGACACTTCTCAAAGTGGTGAAATTAGAACAATACAGCAAACAAAGACATACCAAACATACGCTCAACAGTCTATTCTGTAATGCACAAAGCTGGAAACTGACAAAACAAAACAGTTTAAATGTAGGTGGAGTCAGCTGACTGCTCAGCCCGTCTCCTGATCCTTATTCTGAATTATCTGACTTTTCAGAGTTTTTATCAAGTTTAGTCCATAAAACAGATAAAGTAATTATTGTAGGTGATTTCAATATTCATGTGGACATTGAAAATGATGCCTTAGTACTGCGTTTATCTCATCATTAGATTCGATTGGCTTTTGTCAGAGTGTACATGAAGCCACTCACTGTTTTAACCACACCCTCGACCTTGTTCTGGTATACGGCATTGAAATTGAACATTTAATACTCTTTCCGCAGAATCCTTCTTTATCGGACCATTACTTAATAACTTTTGAGCTCCAATTACTGGACTACACGCCATTAGGCCAAAACTTCCACTCTAGATGTCTATCTGATAGTGCTGTAGCTAAATTTAAGGAACCGATTCCATCTGCATTTAATTCAATGCTGTGTCTCAATATAACAGAGGACTCCTATGCTAATTTCAGCAATTAACTTCAACGCTTTCTTTATCTAAGCCATCAACCTGTCTGTTAGATCCCATTCCAACTAGGCTGCTTAAAGAAGTTTTACCCTTAGTTAGCACTTCTTTACTGGATATGATCAATCTGTCTTTATTAACAGGCTATGTACCACAGTCCTTTAAAGTAGCTGTAATTAAACCGCTTCTTAAAAAAACCCACTCTTGATCCAGGGGTTTTAGCCAACTATAGACCTATATCTAACCTTCTCTTTCTCTCTAAGATCCTTGAAAGCAGTCGCCAATCAGTTGTGTGACTTTCTAAATAACAATAGTTTATTAGAAATTTTCAGTTTGGATTTAGAGTGCATCATAGCACAGAGACAGCACTGGTGAAAATTACAAATGACCTTTGAATTGCATCAGACAATGGACTTGTCTCTGTACTTGTCTTGTTAGATCTTAGTGCTGTATTCGACACCACTGAACATCACAGCCTATTACAGAGACTGGAACATTCAACTGGCAACTGCACTAAGCTGGTTTGAATCCTATCTATCAGATCGATCTCAGTTTGTACATGTACACCAAAGTTAGTCACAGAGTTCCATAAGGTTCTGTGCTTGGACCGATTCTATTCACCTTATATATGCTTCCTCTAGGCAATATTATTAGGAAACACTCTATAAACTTTCATTGTTATGCAGATGATACACAATTATATCTATTGATCAAGCCAGATGAAACTAATCAGTTAGCTAAACATCAAGCATGCCTTAAGGACATAAAGACCTGGATGACCTGCAATTTTCTGATGTTAAACTCAGACAAAGTTGAAGTTATTGTACTTGGCCCCAAACACCTCTGAGACACATTGTCTAAAGATATAGTTACTCTAGATGGCATTGCCCTGGCCTCCAGCACCACCGTAAGGAACCTCGGAGTTATCTTTGATCAGGATTTTTTCTTTAACTCCCACATGAAACTAATTTCAAGGACTGCCTTCTTTCACCTACGCTACATTGCAAAAATCAGGCACATCCTGTCTCAAAATGATGCCGAAAAACTAGTGCTAATTAGCTTCTCTGCACTGGCTCCCTATAAAATCCAGAATAGAATTTAAAATCCTTCTCCTCACCTACAAAGCTCTTAATGGTCAGGCACCATCGTATCTTAAAGAGCTCATTATACCTTATTACCTAACTAGAACACTACGCTCCCAGGATGCAGGGTTACTTGTGGTTCCTCGACTCTCCAAAAGTAGACCGGGAGCCAGAGCCTTCAGTTATCAAGCTCCTCTCCTGTGGAATCAGGTCCCAGTTTGGGTTCGGGAGGCAGACACCATCTCCACATTTAAGAGTAGGCTTAAAACTTTCCTCTTTGATAAAGCTTATAGTTAGGGCTGGCTCAGGTGAGTCCTGAACCATCCCTTAGTTATGCTGCTATAGGCCTAGACTGCTGGGAGACTTCCCATGATGCACCTCTTTCCTCTCTCCTTCTCTCCCTCTCCATCTTTATGCATTTTTATCCCATTACTGCATGTTACTAACTCGACATCTTCTCTCTCCCGTAGTTCTGTGCTTTCTCGTTTCTCTCCTCTCTCCTTCTGTTACTTTCAGCAGGTATTTCTGCCTCCGGAGCTGCAGAGTCTGGATCTGTGGTTGTGGGCCACCTGCTGCCCCGTGTTCCTGCAGAGTCTGGATCTGTGGTTGTGGGCCACCTGCTGCCCCGTGTTCCTGCAGAGTCTGGATCTGTGGTTGTGGGCCACCTGCTGCCCCCGTGTTCCCGCTCGACAACTGCTACTACAATTGTTATTATTAGTCTTATTGCTATTATTATCATTATTATTATTTAATAATAAAATACAACACACTCCCCGAGTGTATCTTACCAAGTGTACTCGAGGAGCAATCAAACCAACTCCAGGGATGTTTTTGTCCAGTCCTCCCTCTCAGGCTGCATCCACATTCCACCATCTTTGCAAGGACTAGCAGATCTGAGGACCAATCATAGTCCCAAATTCTAAAATTCCCAATCTATAACTGAGTGCATTTCATTGCTAGAGGTTGTTCATTGAGGTTGAGGTAGAGGTTGTTTACTAGGAGTTGTTCGTTCTCCTAAAAACAATACCTTGCTGTGTGCTTTCCCCATCCTTAATACATTTAAGAAATCCTTCAAAAATTGTAGTCTTTTACTTTGCATGTAGCAGATGAGTAGTTGACTTACTTTATACAGTTTGGTGGGTAGGACTCCTCTCCATATGAGGGAAAAGACTGCAAACACACACTGAGAGATTTATATAATATTTAGTCCTGATGTGGACTCATTGTAGATTTAGTAAAGGGTAATGTAAGTGAGTATGTGTGTGTGTCCATGCTTGGTTGCCATCACTAATAGCTCAGTCTTGTCAGGTGCTGTAAACAGTGAACCATCTCCAAACATTACCTTATTAAGACACAAGAGACAGAACAGACCGAGAGGAGAGTTTGAAGCTGGTTCGTACCTGCCCCCCTTCTCTCTCTCACATACAATTCTACTTTAACATGAACTGTCTATAATAATAAATAATATAATAAACATTCAGAAATGTTTGTCACCGGTGTTTTGTTTAACTGGTGAGTACTACTCTTACTTGTTGGTCTTTAATATTGCTGCAGATTTATGTCAGTGCCACATTTTAAACCCATGATATGACCCACCCATCAAGTTAATTTAACCAGAAGATGAAATATCTCTTTCAAAGGAGTGTTCGGGGCAAGACAGTAGACATAAGACATACATTTTACAAAACATGTAGGACAGACTTACAATGAATTAGATCAAATATGAAGATGATCATTAAAGCTCACACAATATATATGGGGCATAATGTAAAATAAATATACCTGATATGCAATAAATAGAAATCTTTCAAAAACAAATACATAAAATGAGATAGCACTGATAATACTTCAACCTAATAAAATAGTTATTAGGAACAGAGAGAAGATATAAGCTAATGGGGCTGAATGACAATTACATAGATGAAGAGGTGGAATGCCTGTTGTACAGGCTTCCTTGAGCAGAAGATCACTTGGTTTAGCTCAAAGAGTTCTTCATGCTTAGCCTAAGAATCTGCCAAATCAGACAGCTCTGACTGTAGGGCCAGCGGTAGTATCTTTATCAACCAACATGAACCCTTTTTAATGATTTATTTCATTAATTACTGACTTTGCCTTAACACATATACAACAAAACTAGATTTCTGGTTTGTTAGTAAGTAGTGAGAATGAGAGAGGGAGAGGAAGAGGAGGAAAAAACAGAGAGGCAGACGGTTTTCCTGTTGATAATATGCACTATTCAAGATGGCATGAGGTAGTAGTACAGTATCAAACACAGTCAAGTACAGCCACAAAGCATCTGTTACCACATCTAAATGAGCTGCAAACATGTTTTCAGTGTCTAAACAAGAACAACTTGGTACTTTATTTGATCTGCGGCTGCTAAGAACAGACACTCTGCTTCTGAACGGCTTCGGTGGACATTGGCAGTGAGATGGAGATGAGACGGAGCCATGGCCCTACCATCAACAACTATAATTCAAGTCACCAAATCACCCCTCACCATGTAATAATATGCAACCTTTAAATATGCCTGGAATCAGTGGAGTCTGATGATTATTCCAGTTTTTGCATGGTCTTTGATAGTCCTAGTCACAGTGCTAAAGTAAAGATTATACTTTAGATGGAAGCTCAAGCTCCAGATTTATTTATCAGACAGCTCATATTTGGGCTTGAATGAAAGCCACGAACACACCATTCAAAATGATCGCAAGCATATTACAATAACACAAGAAAAAAGTCCTCAAAGTGAGCTTGAATTAGGAAACCTCAAGTCCAATTTGCTGTAGGTCATGTGTGGCTGACCAGTCAGGAGAGTCAAAAAATAGAGCCACATCACATACACACTTGCAATGATAGCACACTATTTTCATGAGAATTTCTAACCTTGCATTGAGCTGCTTTTGACTGAGTGGGGCTCCCTGTGTTCCTGGCTGGTATTCTGTTGTGTCAGTAAGGACAGATTGATCCTTGGATTTAATATGTTTCAGAGTAGAATAATGATCCACACGTAATTGTCCCAGACTTTGACAGTAGTTTCAGTGCAGCCTGTTTGATATTGCCTCATTGGCACAGTTTTCCAGGAACGTCAATAAAACAGTCTGCATTTATCTATAAATGAATGAGTGATTCCACAGTATCTGTTGTCCACAGCTGCTTCATACTGTATGAAAAGCTTCTCCTTCAGATCATTAAATCCCTGCAGCCAGCTGAAGGCGAGAAAAAAGCACACTTTTAGTCTATCCTCTAGTGCTGTTGTGAGACTGGTCAGAGTGTGTCGTACATTTTGCCCCCTGTACCACAATGAAGAAGTCTGTAATAAAGCCCTTCATGCCAAATAGATTAACATGTTTGTTAATTAAAGATCTGTGGTGCGGTGTTTTGGGAGGAAGCCAATTAGATTTTTACTCAAGATGGTGTGCTCTTCAAGGAAGTCTAGTATTCTTTTATTCAGAATACTACAGAACAGTTTACCTGCTGACACAGACGCCTCGGTGGTTACAGGCTCTGATTGGTCCCCCCTCTGATGAACGGGGGAAATGAGCCCTTTGCACCAGATGTCGGGAAAACATCCCGACTGCAGTACGATATTGAACAGCTTCAGCACGGCGCCCTGCATCTCTGGGGTGCTGCGTTTCAGCATTTCGTTGTTAACGCAGTCCGGACCGCAAGCTTTCCCTGGCCGGAGAGACTCTGTCTGTGCGGTCAGTTCTGTCCAAGTAATCGGGAAATCGAGGGGCTTTTGGTTGTCTTTAATTGTTTCTTCTCATGTTTGGAGTTTTTCTTTTATAATACATTGATCTGAATCAGATTTATTGGTATGTCTTTGTACAGATGTGCTCTCCAGATGTCACCATGTTGGATGGGCAGTGCTCGTTGCTGCTTTGTGTTGAAGTTGTTCCACAGATCTCAGAACTGATTTGGATTGAAAGTTGAAGTTTCTTGTGGGTATAATTTTGTTTTTTGTCCCTTATTGTATGTTTATATTTGTTTTAAATGTCGTTGTACCTGATGCGTAAGGCTGGGCTGTTTGGTTGGCCGTGTTTTTCATTTGCTATTTTTCTCTTTAGGTAAGTCTTTTCTGATGGTCTTGCATTCTGGATCAAACCATTTGTCTGTTTTTTGCTTTTTAACAGGCTTCTGTTTTTGTTTTATAAGGTTAGCTTTAACAGCTGCCTCATGAAATATCATGTTGATATCATCAACGGCCATTTTTTACACCTTCTCTGGAAGGGACGTATTGATTTTGGTTATACACTGACATGTCATTCATCAGATCAGGTGATGAATTTGTCTCCACTGTCTGGGGCCCATCTGTAAGTAGGGTTTACTTTATACAGCTTCCTGGGTTCCCTCTGTGTGTCACTCCTTTGACCTGAGAGTTTAAAGAACACATGTATTTGGTTGCGGTCTGAAAGGGGGGGTTGCTGTCTGACAGTGAATGCACTGATAGTGGAGGGGTCCATGTCCATAGTCTACTACACTGGACCCAGGAGCTGAGGACTATGTGAATCTCCCTAAAGAGTCCCCTCTGAACCTACCGTTAACTGTGGACAGGCCTAAGGCCCGACCAGGGATGCACTACCTGCCTGCCGCTTGTTGGTGGTTCCAAGGGGCGACAGTTGGTGTGGTAAACAGGTTAGACTCTCTGTCTGTCTCTCTGTCTGTCTCTGTCTCCCTCTCTCTCCCTCTGTCTGTCTCTGTCTGTCTCTGTCTCCCTCTCTCTCCCTCTGTCTGTCTCTCTGTCTGTCTCTGTCCCCTCCCTCTCTCCCTCTCTCTCCTCTCTCCCTCTGTCCCTCTGTCTGTCTCTGTCTGTCTCTCTGTCTGTCTCTGTCTCCCTCTCTCTCCCTCTGTCTGTCTCTGTCTGTCTCTGTCTCTCTGTCCGTCTCTGTCTCTCTCCCTCTGTCTCTCCCTCTGTCTGTCTCTGTCTCTCTCTGTCTCTGTCTGTCTCTGTCTCCTCTCTCTCCTCTGTCTGTCTCTGTCTGTCTCTCTGTCTGTCTCTGTCTCTGTCTGTCTCTCTGTCTGTCTCTGTCTGTCTCTGTCTCCCTCTGTCTGTCTCTGTATGTCTCTCTGTCTCTCTGTCTGTCTCTGTCTCTCTCTCCCTCTGTCTGCCTCTGTCTGTCTCTGTCTCCCTCTGTCTGTCTCTGTCTCTCTCCCTCTGTCTGTCTCTCTGTCTCTGTCTGTCTCCTCTCTCCCTCTGTCTGTCTCTGTCTCTCTCTCTCTCCCTCTGTCTGTCTCTGTCTGTCTCTGTCTCCCTCTGTCTGTCTCTGTCTGTCTCTCTGTCTCCCTCTGTCTGTCTGTCTCTGTCTGTCTGTCTGTCTGTCTCTGTCTGTCTCTGTCTGTCTCCCTCTCTCTCCCTCTGTCTGTCTCTGTCTGTCTCTCTGTCTCTCTGTCTGTCTCTGTCTCCCTCTCTCTCCCTCTGTCTGTCTCTGTCTGTCTCTGTCTCCCTCTGTCTGTCTCCCTCTCTCTCCCTCTGTCTGTCTCTGTCTGTCTCTCTGTCTCCCTCTGTCTGTCTGTCTCCCTCTGTCTGTCTGTCTGTCTCTGTCTGTCTCTGTCTCTCAGCAGTGTAATAGGTTCCACATGGTATTTCAGTTTGCTGTTCAGTCCAGTCAGCTGCCCGGTGCAGAAAAAGCCCAAATTTAGAAGAAATATGAAAATTGTCAAACATTTTTTTCATTCACTGAGGAAAATACCCCCCCTTCTCTTTCTTCCCTTCTTCCCTTCCCTGTCTTTCTCTGCACCCTCCCCTTCTCTCTTCACATCCCCTTTTTTTCTCAGCTTCTGTCTCCTCCCTGTAACTCTCCTCCCTTCTTCACCTCTTTCTTTCCCTCTCCTTTTTCATTCCCTCCTCTTCTCTGTTTAGCCCTCCGTCTCTCGTGTCCCTCCATCGTTCCCAGACTCTACAGGTCACTAGTTGAGGCTTCTTGGTTCCTCTGACATCAGCCAATCAGTCATGTTTAGAGGGGGCATTCCCTGGTGTAAGGCCCGCCCCCCAGTGACCATACAAGGTAACAGTGGAATGCATGGCTTGGCAGTCCATCTGCTTCATAAGAGAGACACACACAGAGAGCAGAGGGTGTCCCACACTGATGAGCAGTCCTACTTTAGTCTGATTTGAACTTCAGCTGAAGCTTTGGGAGACTGGTTAGAGAACTTTAGAAGGATGCGACAGACGCAGAGAGGACCAGCGGTGGAGACCTCATCGGTCCAGCTGCGGACTCAGTAAGGTAAGAGCACAGAGATTACTTTCACCAGCGCTTTGCAATGTTTTAGTGCTTCTACTACATTACATCACTGCCAGTCATTCTTCAAAGCATACCACAGTTTTATTGGTTTTTACCTTGAAACTTGCTGGAGTTAGGTGATCCATCACAATGAACATAATGTCATCATGCTTGGATCTTGTCAAAGTAAGGTTTTTGAACATTCATAAGAAAAGTCTGCACAGCATGACATCGCCACTGAAGGCTGCGCACACTGTGTGATCCCGGTCGGTCCTAGACTGAAGTTAACACCCGAGTGGAGCGGGGAAGTCTTCTGGTGTCGCTTCAGAACAGCCACGTCCACTGACGCCGCAGTTAGAGGCTTGAACAGACAAGCTCTCACAACCCGGGTGCATAAGACAGCTGACTGCTGACACAGTTGAGGTTTTGTCACAGTGTGACATGCAGTGAACCTGGAAGGTCGTTGTTGGCACTCAGTGTGTAGGGGCCTTGAGATGGATGACCTAACTCAAGCAAGTTTTAAGAGCAAAAATCTGAACACTGGTCTATTCTGATACATGCTGAGTCGTCATGTGACCTGGCTAAAGTGTGGTGAGTCTGCTGGGTTCCTGCTGTCTGGTAGAGCTGCTGCAGTGCTTCCTGAGAACGGGACTGTAACTGTACAGCACTCGGGATCACTTCACTCCTGTTAGTTACATCAAAAGGCCATTTTCATTTGTTCTTATTGAAGAAGCCTGGAATGCACTTAGGATTTCTTTTTGTCTCCATGGTAATTACATAAATTCATTGTCTTCCCCATCCATTTACAGGGCTACCGAGAGGGTGTTTCGAGCAGCGGCTCCCAGCCAAAGGGGTCCTGAGAAGATTAACAGGATGGGGAAGTAGAAAAAATCGTATTTCTGTTACAAAAAATGCGCTTATTTTTTGGGAATTTGTTCTAAGCTTAAATGAAGCGTCGATTTGACCCCTAAAAAACAGTTTGAGCAGGAACAATGACTGATCACAAACAGCAGACTCATGCAGCCTGTGACCAGGGGTCCCAGCAGACACTGCTTTCTTTTAAGGTGTCATAGGTCAAAAAGGTTGGCCACTGATTTACAGTTTCCAAATTCACCACTTGGAGGGAGGGGGACCGTGTCAAAAACTCCAATCTTGCATCGTGGGGCAGGGTGGGGTGCCGTGCTGTCGGAGCAACAACCTGATGTGAAACCCTGCTGCAGTATGGCTGACATTCATCTCACACAGCAGGCGGCCGCAGCGACGGGGACCAACTCTGCACGTGTACAGGGAGCAGTGGGTGTTAAAGCCAGAGGAGAATCAGAGCAGGTAGGAGGACCACACACACACACACACACACACACACGTCTGTCTTTCTGTGCATGTGAGATCAACCATCACAGCTACATGCCTAACTGCAAACCTTACCATAATGAATGGAGAGGCTTGGATCCCGGTTTTATTTCTCCCACCACTAAGCCTAACCAGCAGATTGTGAATGTATTTTCTCATTCGAGGAGTGTTTGTACTCATTGTACTTGTGGCAGTGCACCAGGAGCTACGACTGCACGACTGTAGACCGCATTCTTTTAAACCTAACCTAATCATAATTCTAACCTGAAGCTTAAAGCCAAGTATTAACCTTCAAACTGTCCTTTGAAGTAGTGAGGGCCAGCCAATCCCCACGATGCAGAAATGTCCTCACTGTGATGGTTTAAACCTGCAATTGGTCCTAACAAAGATAGCAATGCAAGCCCACACGCACATGTTTATTTGAACCGGACTCGACAGCGAGGTTAGAGCAACAATGCATTTTTGACTTCTAGTGGAAGTGATCGAGTGTTCTGTAGCTCAGGCTTTCGCCAGCTGAGACGGTGCACTGCCGCTCTCGTGCTCCCGAATCCTCATTTCCTCCTAATTCGCACTAACGTTCTTCTCGGCTGCTTATACTGACAGGCGGGCTGGTTGAGGAGGTTAATGGTAATGTAACATAGTGTCATACTGAGGTCCCTGTTCCCAAAGTCCAGCTAATCAAACATGCGTTGTAGTCCCCCAGCAGCCAGGAGCCGCCGTCCTGCTGAGGACTGGGACGGACATGAGAACGTGTGTGAGAGGAGGAAATGCTGTATTTATTTACTGAGCAGTCAAAAGTCTGAAGAGCACTGGGTTAGGAGGACTTTCACATAACCCCCTACACACACACACTCACACACATCCTCACACCAGTCCCCCTCTGGGACCAAGAGACCATGATTCCCAGGGTCTTTTTCACATGGGGGGGGGGTGGAAGGAGGAGGAGAGGCATATGGAAGGTGAGAAAGTGGGAGGAAGAGATGGAGAGAGACGAAGTCCTCTGAAGGCCAGTCCACACAGCTCGTCCCTCACCCGTCTCGCAGAGCGGATGCTCGTCCGTCTTCCCACATGACGCGTGTGACGTGCGTTACCACTTCGGAAGCTTTCTCCATTCAAGTCCCACAAATCTCACGCTGTTTGTATGTCGAGAACTTATCAACAGTATCCGTCACGATTGGCGCTGAGCTTTCTGCTTTCAGCTCTCACGCTTCAGCTGGCAGTCTGTCGGTGCTTACGTCCACAGCGACAGCTCAGCCGCCTACACGACTTACTTCCATTTTAAACGCTTTCAGCCATTAGCTCCTCTCACTGCACACACTTCCTCTGACACCGTTTCGCCTTCCGCTGCGACCCCCGTGCAATATTTCACATGCAACATTTTAAGACATTCAAACCCGTTCATATCGCTTACGGTGTTTGTTCCAGCAGCGTTCAGCTTAAAGTCTCTTCACTGTTTTCTAGTTATTTTAGTTTTAGTTAGTTCATTGAAAACACTGCTGTGTTTTGCTGCAGTCACTTTCTGTTGTCAGCCACGCAGGACCCGGCGCTGCGAGCTGCAGTCCTTCCCGGTCCCGCTGACAGGGCCTCCGACGCGGACGATGGACTGGATTTCTACAGAAGACAGAAGTGACTCGATGAGATCAGTAAGTAGCTGTGCGGGCATGTCCTCTGTCATTTGGTTTAGATAACCAAAAGTGATTCTGCAGCGAATGTTTTAATAAATGTACGCGTATTGGTTTGCACTTCAGTATATGTCGGAGGTTAGCCTTAGTGACACCCTGTAGGCCCCTTCCAGCACCCTTAGCCCCTCAGGAAAACCCCTCGGCCAGTGGTTCAACCTTTTTGGCTTGTGATCCCTTAAAATGAAGCAATGTCTACGTGTGAGCCTTCATTCCAGGTCACGGTCTCAGTGTAGACATGATTTGTGAGAAGTCACTGTAAACCAGAGGCTGTCTATTTCCTTTTCCTCCGTAGATAACAGATTTATTATTATTTCTTTCTTATTCTCTTAATTGTCTTGTGACTCCTAAGATTTTTCTTAATGTAAGAGCCCTCTGGGGGCCCCAACCTGTAGGCTGGGAACCATTGCCCTGGGAAAATTACAACACTCTTTTTGCCTGTTTTTTCATCTCCTCAAGTTCCTTTCAGCACTAAATTCTTTTCAATACGCCCTCCGACGCTCATAACAGCCCTTATGTTCTTCCCCGCACCACCAACAAGCTGCTGCTCTCGCTGCTCCGACCGGGCTCCGGGGTCTGGCTCGGTGCTCCGCTCAGCATTACCATTTTTGGTAATTGATTTTAAGACCCACTTTTACGGTTGTGCTCTGTTTCTGTTCAGATCCGTTTCGCTACTCTGACACCGTGTTTAGTTCTTCAGTCACTGGAGGAGTAAATCTGACTGCTTATATTGTGAGGTTGTCCTCATTTAAAAAAAATTGATTTCACATTACTGTGTGTGTGTGTGTGTGTGTGTGTGAGAGAGAGACATTTAGTGTGACAGACAGACAGACGGAGAGAGGGCTTCCTGTGTGTGATTTACAGAGCCAAGGGGAAAGAGAAAGAAGACCATATTAGGCAATGTTTGGCTCAACAGGAGAGATGGCTCTGGCTGTTATCACAGTCTGTCCAAACACACACACACACACACACACACACACACACACACGCTCACACAGACACGTTGCACTGTGACACATCCTCCCAGCACAGGGCGTTATTGGCATGACAGAAAATACAAAGTGTTGAAACGTTTAGGTTTTTACTCTGAGTCCATCAGGCAGTGTGTATCCAGCGGCATTCTGAGGAAAACTGTTTACTGTTTAACACCCCCCCGCCCCCCCCAGGGGTCTAGTTTTGATTGGTCTAGGGGCGAGGGAATTTCATTTGTGGTACTCCCTCACTCACACTCCACGCATCCAAAACTTGACGGAGCCACTGTCGGTTCCGTCGTACTGGATTGCATTACTTTGTCTGTAATGTTTGGTCCGGCCCACATTATGGATCGTGAGGATCAAAATATCTGGAATACCTTTCCATCCAGAGCTGCACACTGTTGTCTGCCCCGGTGTCTTTGTTGACACTACCACTACGAGTTGCCACTGTCACTAACACAGAGGCTTCGACTACATCTAGATATTTCTTTTCTAATGTCAAAATGGAAAAAATAAACAACTCACTGAAATCAGCTGATAGGAAATGCTTTGACTCTCATCACTAGGACTACAACAGACAACATCATGACAAAAATCCATGACATCATTCTTAGCTTGAAGGGCTTCGTGTGTGTGTGTGTGTGTGTGTGTGTGAGAAGTTTGCTGTGTCACTATGATGGGGTACCATGGCTGCAAAATGTTTGGCAGCCACTGGCCAACCTTTGTGGCATGGACACACAGCCAGGCTGCTGCAGACTGCACACACACTGCACACACACTGCACACACACTGCACACACACTGCACACACACTGCACACACACTGTGACACACTGCACACACACTGTGACACACTGCACACTGCACACACACTGCACACACACTGTGACACACTGCACACACACTGCACACACACTGTGACACACTGCACACACTGCACACACACTGTGACACACTGCACACACTGCACACACACTGCACACACACTGTGACACACACACACTGTGACACACTACACACACTCTGCACACACACTGCACACACACTGTGACACACTGCACACACTGCACACACACTGCACACACACTGCACACACACTGTGACACACTGCACACACTGCACACACACTGCACACACACTGTGACACACTGCACACACTGCACACACACTGCACACACTGTGACACACTGCACACACTGCACACACACTGCACACACACTGCACACACACTGTGACACACTGCACACACACTGTGACACACTGCACACACACTGTGACACACTGCACACACACTGCACACACACTGCACACACACTGCACACACACACTGCACACACACTGCACACACACTGCACACACACACTGTGACACACACTGCACACACACTGCACACACACTGTGACACACTGCACACACACTGTGACACACACTGTGACACACTGCACACACACTGCACACACACTGCACACACACTGCACACACACTGTGACACACACTGTGACACACTGCACACACTGCACACACACTGCACACACACTGTGACACACTGCACACACACTGCACACACTGCGACACACTGCACACACTGCACACTGCACACACACTGCACACACACTGTGACACACACTGTGACACACTGCGACACACTGCACACACACTGCACACACACTGCACACACACTGTCACTTTGGTAGATACACAGATCAGTTCGTAGGTTTATTTTGGATGGAACCTGAGAAATCTGTAATCATATGTCAGTGTGAGCTTTAGCCAGTGATTAGATATTAATAATATATAATATATATTATATTATTAGTATCATTCCATGCTCCTCTTTCACCATCCTGCGACCAGCTTGAGAGAAACCCCTAAAATGAGTCACGTGTCTGTTTTAGCCGAGGTAGCTTTTCATTATCTCCACTGAAGAAAGGAAAGCTGCATTTTACCAGCAGCTGCTGGATATTTCGGGCCCCTTACAGCAGCTCACCAGCTGCTCTGACATGAGAAATCCCTGTTTGTTCCAGGGCCCCTCTCAGCTCTGGAGCCCCTGAATGAACCAGGCTTTTGTCTCCAGCAGAAAGGGATTCCATGTGAACGTTTCCCCCACTGAGAAATCTGGAAATCTGAACAGATGTACAAATGATAGAAACTAATTGTTCTATGGCAAAAGAATGAGAGCAAGCAGGTCTACTGCTACTCGTTTCCATTTTGAGTCTCACTACTTGTGAGACACCGCATGTTTAAGTCCAGTAGACTGTCCCGAGTGAACAGGGACAGACAACAGAGCTCCTTCTTAAATAATGCGTTAAAGGAAAAGGCCCTCAGCTTCTTGCTTTCTCTCCGAGAGTGAGTTGAGGATCTATCTGCGGGAACAGTTGTCCACCAGCGGTTTGAGGCGTTAATTAGTGAGCCTTCAGGTGTCGGGCGGTGTTCTTCTGAACCCCCTGGTTACATCTTCGTCCTGCCTTGGCCTCAGCCCGCTTTCTATTCAGTCTTGAGCGCGATGCTGCTTGATTCAAATACACAACAAAGTGTATTCGAATCAAAGGTGGTGATGGTGATGAGTGAGAGAAAGAGAGAGCAACTCTTTCCCATCACGTGTGTGAATCTGATGTTTCCTGTCTTTAGAGGACGCTCCTGTCTCCTGCATCACTCTGATGCGAGCTGGAGCTTTAGCTGTGAGCTCACTTCAGCTGACGATGACTCAGCTGAGCTTCTGTTGTGTTGAACTGTGTATTTCCAACAGAAATCCGTGCAGCCCGTGTAACGAACACGGCGTTTTTTGGTGCCGTGCTGCATCTCTGGTCAGTCGGTAGTCTGAGATGAATGTGGTGTGAAACTCAGGGAACAGGATGTCATGTACCACACACACACACACACACACACAGTCAGGCTGGGAGAGGGCAGGTTTGTTTGTTGGTTTAGTTAGTGAGGGCCACACTTCCTGAGGACAGACCTCGAGACATGACCTACTGTGGGAGAGAGAGAGAGAGAGTCTTTCTTCTTAATATGGACTTGTTGAGCCCAGAGCAGAGGGAGATAAAGGCCTCCTCTCCCTCTGCTGCCTTTTAAGTGAGTCTCTCCCCACTGTGACTAGAAAAGGGAATGTATGTAGCCAGCTGGGTGGGGTGGGGTGGGGTGGGGGTGACAGACTATCAGCGGGAGCGATCGCAGACTGGAAGAGGGAATGTTTATCCAAAGCAGCAATCCCATTTTCCATGATCCCCAAAATAAAAGTCTGGCTCGAGCCTTATATGGGCAGACTGGGAGTTTCCAGCCAAGCAGAGTCAGGACATTCCTGGAAAACACCCGGCTCCTTCTCCCCCCGTCTTTATGTCTCTCTCCGTGTCTCAGTGATAAAGAAGGTAACTGGTGCTCAGAGGACATTACAAGCCCATGAGGACATTGTGATCATACAGTTTATTTAAAAATGTGTATAAAATAGAAGTTCACTGTGTTCTTTTATCAGGTGTTGCTGTTGAGATAATGGAGATCAAAGATGGAGATCCGAGTCTGCACTAGCGGTAAGACTGAACGACTGCAAGACTCTAAAGCGTGTTGTCTGTTTTGCACTTTAACAACAATATCTGTACATTCGATCAGAATCCAGAAACGTTCCCATAGGAGCGTCTTATCTTCCAGAACAACATTTCATCTACTGAGATCACAGGCAGCTATTTCCACCAACCGCTGCCTGCGCTCACTCTCTCAAGTCCAGAGCTGTGGCTCTTTTCCAGTCTTACAATCATTCTGGGCGACATGGTTACAGGTTAAACAATAAAAAAAACCGGCGCTGCACATGAACCGACATACCGACATGCAATGTGTTAGTAAGGTGTTGCTCCACCACGAGCCTCCCGAACAGCTCCAGCGCTTCGAACGTATTATTTCCATTCCCGGCAAAGCGTGAGCCCAGGTGAAACTGGATGGAAGCGCCTGGATTCTGATCTGCATCGCACGAAGCCATCTGTAGTTGAGACCTGCGTGTGCAGGGACACACTGGTTAAGTCAGATTGGACAGATTCATGAGTGCAGGCTCAACTCAGCGTCCTCTCACATTCTCACGCGTTCCAAATGGGACATAAAGCTCGGCCTGCACTCCCAGCTCTGTCCCTGTGCATTCTCAGGTCTGAATGTCTGGGCTTTAGGTTAGGGAAAGCTTCGTGGTTAAAGGAAACCAACATTCACTGGTGCTACATCTTTACCCTGTGCCGCACTCCAACAACATCGTGCTTCTTCTTGCTTTGGTCCTGAACATCACATGAACAAGCTGTGGGCCACTTCAGCTGAAGGACCACAGTAGCCCTGTCGCTCCTCTGGAGTTGGTGTTGAACATAAAGTGGAAGCTGTCAGACAAACAGTGGAGCAAGAAGAGTGGCTTCTGAAATATAGTGTGTGTGTGTGTGTGTGTGTGTGTGTGCAGATGTCTGCTGCTGCAATGTCTCTTAACAAAGTATGTGTGTTGTGTTTCAGATGTCCGAGAGGAGCATGTAGTAGACAGGTGAGTATCACACACACACAATCATTGTAAAAGGCTGGTTTGTGAGTGTGTGCATGTGGAAAGTCAGCGAGCAGCAGCGGGGCAGGAAGTTGGCATTATGTAGGTCCACTGGGGTTTAAAGTCATTTCCTGTTTACCCCTCCCCAACAAGAATGTTTGTGTTGTGCTCTCCTTCGCTCTCTCACACAACACGCACTCTTTTCCACGTCCTTCTTTGCGTCCCGCTGCTTTCACTGATATTTTTGATGTGTTAGTAGAAAGACTGCAGAAGCTGAGTCGGGATTTCCGGCACAACTTCACCTCCTTCCAAGGAGCAGGGAGACGGGAAAAGTCTGAAGGGGTCAAAACTCCAGCAGCACTGGTAGTTCTCAGAACAGCTTCACTGTCAGCCTGTGGCCGTGGTGGCCCTGACGAAGGCCTCGAGCGGACGCACGCCGGTCTCACAGTAAAGCTGTTGCTGCAGAAATCATTCTTATGATGCTAAACTGTGTGTTAGGTGTAAATGAAGACACTGTCGCATCATGCCAGGCCTTTCCCCCTGGGGTCCCCCCCTAGTTTTGATTGCTCTAGAATTATGTACAATGGGGACGAAGGGAATTTCATTCATCAGTTGTCCACCAGCGGTTTGAGGCGTTAATTAGTGAGCCTTCAGGTGTCGGGCGGTGTTCTTCTGAACCCCCTGGTTACATCTTCGTCCTGCCTTGGCCTCAGCCCGCTTTCTATTCAGTCTTGAGCGCGATGCTGCTTGATTCAAATACACAACAAAGTGTATTCGAATCAAAGGTGGTGATGGTGATGAGTGAGAGAAAGAGAGAGCAACTCTTTCCCATCACGTGTGTGAATCTGATGTTTCCTGTCTTTAGAGGACGCTCCTGTCTCCTGCATCACTCTGATGTGAGCTGGAGCTTTAGCTGTGAGCTCACTTCAGCTGACGATGACTCAGCTGAGCTTCTGTTGTGTTGAACTGTGTATTTCCAACAGAAATCCGTGCAGCCCGTGTAACGAACACGGCCCTGGTCCTTCCCTGCGGCCCATGGTGCAGTGCTGCATCTCTGGTCAGTTGGTAGTCTGAGATGAAGCACTGTAGCTCGGGACGGAGGACAGAAATTCCAGTGTGAGCATACCCAGAGCCAGGTAACAGCATCCAGCAGCAGCTCTGGTTTGCTTCAGACTGAATGATATGAAACAAAGGGTCATGGGACAGGAGACACCTTGTGGATCACAGTCCGTCAGGAACTACGTTGGTCCATTCACAGGAAGGGTGTTCCTGTTAACTTTATTTTATTCAGACGACATGAAAATTGAAGTTGTAGAATTCATCACAAAATGAGGATTAGGGAAAAAATGTAAAAATTCACACTTTTGCTTAAAACTATTTAAAATATTTTGTTGTAATAATTTCAAAACAAACTTTGATTGACTTTTAAAGAATGCTTAATGTTACATGTAATCAATCCCATGACATTCCATGATTTAAGTGTTTAGGAGCTTTGAAACTGTCCCGTCTGTGTTGATGGTGCCATGTCTAATGTGCGATCTATAAATGGGAAGTATGCAAACCACAGCTGGAGGACTGGGATCCATTGGTGTTGATGTGATGATGGGTGGATCACATCAGAAGAGGAAGAGCTGACTGACCTCTTGTTTTTCTTCTCCTCTCTCCTGGGGTCCAGTTTTCCCAGGAATCCCTTGACCTATCAGAAAGGGGGATTCCTGGAAATACTGTTCTTGGGGGTGGGGCTTATCAGCAATTCCATGTACAGTATTATGCCATATTTTTGGATGTGTGTAATAATGTTCTAGGGAAGAGAAACACAAGTGTGACATGTTACCCAGCGGTTTGAATACCCCCCCCCCGCTTATTACTGATCATTGTTGAATAAACATTCAAAACAAAGACATATTTGTATATAGCCTATTGTCATTTAATGCACATGAATACTGCAGTTTGGGATTAGATCCTTAAAATCCTACATAAGTACAAGGACAGAAGTATTGTCAGCTTCATGCAGTAAAATATCTCCTGTGACTGATGTCTGATTTTATCTGATATTATTCAATTCAGTTTTATTTATATATAGCGCCAATTCATAACTGAAGTTATCTCATTGCACTTTTCCTACAGAGCAGGTCTAGACCGAACTCTTTATAATATTATATTAGATTGTTAATACTGATGCATCAATGATAGAGCAACATTTACTGTTCTAGCTGCTCGAGGTGGAGCTAGTTTTAACTACTTTATACACAGTTAGCTGGTTTTATACACAGTTAGCTGGTTTTAACTGCTTTATACACAGTTAGCTTAGTTTTAACTACTTTATACACAGTTAGCTAATTTAACTGCTTTATACAGTTAGCTAGTTTTATACACAGTTAGCTAGTTTTAACTGCTTAATATACAGTTAGCTAGTTTTATACACAGCTTATTTTATACACAGTTAGCTAGTTTTAACTGCTTTATACACAGTTAGCTAGTTTTAACTGCTTAATATACAGTTAGCTAGTTTTATACACAGCTTATTTTATACACAGTTAGCTAGTTTTAACTGCTTTATACACAGTTAGCTAGTTTTAACTACTTTATACACAGTTAGCTAGTTTAACTGCTTTATATACAGTTAGCTAGTTTTATACACAGCTTATTTTATACACAGTTAGCTAGTTTTAACTGCTTTATATACAGTTAGCTAGTTTAACTGCTTTATATACAGTTAGCTAGTTTTATACACAGTTAGCTGGTTTTAACTGCTTTATACACAGTTAGCTAGTTTTATACACAGTTAGCTGGTTTAGTCCAGTGGTTCCCAACCTAGGGGTCGGCTCCCTCCAAAGGGTCACCAGATAAATCTGAGGGGTCGTGAGATGATTAGAAGGGTAGGAAAGGAAAAGGCATTTACATTAATTTCTCTAATCTTTGTTTTTTGTGTGAATTATTTTAATCACTGCTTTGGGCTTCATTTAAATAAAACCATGTTTTTTGTTGTTGAAACAACTTAAAGACAGCTGAAACATGACAGGAGACACAACTAGACACTGACTTTTTATAAGAGGTCACAAGTCAGAAAAGTTGGGAACCACTGTTGCAACTCTTAACAATGTGTTGTATTTTATAAGCTTATCATGTCTTTTTCAAATGTAAAATCTTAATCTGTAAATTAGCTAACTCGTAACCATAGCTTTCAGATAAATGTAATAGAGTAAAAAGTACATCAAAGCATCATCAAATGGAAATACTACAAGCACAAGTACAGGTACCTGAAGTACTGTACTTGAGTAAATGTACTTACTGTTTGTTTTTGGCCTCAGGTCAGGTGTAATAAACAACAACAATGCAACACAACTGAACACCATCAGAATACAGTAACAGTACGGACTAAATGTGCATCTCACTTCAAACTTTAGTTGTGAGTGCCGGAAACATTGTACACCAGAATGGTGTGGAAAATATAAATAAAAAGAATCATAAAGTATCTGAGTAAGACACACACTTGGATAAAAAAGTACTGCATTTATCATCAGAGCTTGGTCAACTGTATTCCTGTAATGGTTTAAGAATCTCTTACGTCATATCGTATAAGAGGAGTAAGAGAGTTGAGAAGTACTGTAAGTAAACAAGAGCAAAGAAGGCTAGGAATGTAAGATACTGTATTATAGTAAATACATAACTGCATTTTCATTATCATAACTTGAAGGTGGTGAGCAACTTAAGAATAATCAAAGAGGCAAGAATTGAAGTCAGAAAAGTAATGACAATAAATGAATGAGTAAAAGCAACAGCATCCACATATCTACTGATGAGCTGGTTGGAAATATTGTATTTGTTGTAAGATTTTGAAATGAATTTCTTTGACACTACTTTAGAAAACAGCCGGCTTCTCCTCCAGATATGATCAATAATCAAATCCGCACAGAGGGGCCTTCAGCTTCTACTTTGAGGAATTTGAGGAATAGTATGCTTGTATACCATAAACCATGTATGTCAGCTCCACCAAAACATACGTGACTTTATAAGGTGGATTCATGCTTTAATCAAAGACCTGTATTCTTTACAAGGAACGAGAAAGTCACGTCTATCCATAAAAGCACTCACAGCAGGGACAGCCCTCACATCCATCTCCCCCCATGACCTGTGTGAACCTTGAGCTTCGAAGATTTTTGCTATGTTGTTGTATATGAAAAGCCATGAAAATACAAGCAATCAGGCGCCGTAAAACTATAACAGTTTTGAGTGTTGGGGCTCCTCCTGCCGCCATAAAATCACAGAATTATGATGTGTGACCACAAGGTGGCGCAGTTGTAGCGTGTAGCTGCACATGGAAACACAGGAACACACAGGCCTTCCTCCTCCTCAAGGAAGTCAACTTCCCATATTCAGACATAAGAATGTGTGCTTATAGGATGTTCTCAGGTATCAGCCTGCTGATAGTGTCCCATGTCTTCTCACAGCAGGGAACAGACACAGAACTCCTCCCATGCTGCTTAGCAGATCACCGAGTCCTACAGAAACACTCCTGTCCTTCCTGTTCTGTCTGTATAACAGCAGGTGTGGCTGTCACACACACACACACATGTTGATGTTGATGGCCTTACTTGGTTATGAATGACTTCTCTATGGACACAAGTATGTTCAGGGTGATTGGATTTAAAACACATGTCCTATACACTAATATGTCACTCTGCTGAAATGTTAATCTTCAGCACTTAAAGGTGCTATTGATAATACTGATAACATCCAGCCACTGGGTGACGCACTCCCCCTTCCAGTACATTCCAGTGGGTGCCAGTTGGTTGCACAACCTGCATATTTCATGGTGGAGTGGAGTGAGACTCAGACTCAGTCATGGCAAGTGATGAATCTATCGTGACAGAGTAATGAATTCATTTAGCAACATATTATACATACATTAGCTATAGCTTTAGGTTACTTTGTGCGGTGGTGTTATATCTAACAGTATGTATGGTAATGTTAGGATATGGCTAGCTAGCTTTAGGTAACCCTTTCCCCCCCATCATTTAATACTTATAGGGGCCCTATGTTGCAACACTTACCGTAAAATGACATTTCAATCATCCTTACACTATAAGACATTAGGTAAATATTTACATTTTAATCCAAAGAGTACAGTACAGTACATTGTAGGGATGCCATTAAAAGCCACAGCGCTCGGCATTAGACAGACAGCTACAGTAAAAGTTGACGTTAGCTAGCGTTAGTGTTAGCATGGTGCTGATCTAACATTAGTCAAAGTGTTTTCTAGCTGAAAACAAATGTCATAAAAAACAGCTGAGCGCCACACAGCAACAATGGCTACAGGGAGAAAGGACGACTATATGATCATGTCAGTATTTTCAGATTTTTATATTAACATGAGTACCGTAGCTGTTGAGCTCAACGCAGCTGGCTACATGGCTAGCTAGCCACAAGTACCTCAGCAAAGTGTCTCATAATAGGGCTAACGTTAGACTGCTATATGAGATGGCACCCTCAACAACAGTCACGTTTTGGGTCTAAACAGTATAATGAGCAGATTTACAGTAGTTCTGAACTTTAATTTACCTTCAACATGACACATTGGCAATATAGTGGGATCCCACGTCCACTCCGTTCTTAATGAAGAGTGACCGTCTTTTCATAAGTGGACCAGTCCGCCACTGGCCCAGACAGGCCAGTGACTGGTCAGTCAACTTGCCCTGCATAAACTTGTACTGGCCCCGGGCCATCGGTTATGTCGGATGCTGGCCCACTTCTAAATCCCCTCTGATACGCATCTTCGTTATTACATTGTTTGAGAGAACTATAACGTTAGCTAACTGGACGCAGCCGTCAGTAATGCTAACGTAGCTCCTCGGGGACCGAAGCTGTTATTTTTCTAAGTTTGACAATCTAACCGGTGACAACACTTTAGTTAAGGTCGTAAGGACCTTACCTACGGCTGTCGGCAGTTGTTGTTTATTTTCTTTAAATATGCAGAACTGTAATTTTATGGGTTATTGTTGTTTGGACGGTTAAGCTAAGATCGCTAATATGTGCTAAGGTCGGTGTTCGTTTTTCCATATTAACTGGCAGCTATACCACGTGATGCTAACGTTGTTATACTATTGGCTCACAAGCCTTGTTAGAAGCAGGAACCAAACATCAGACATCTCACACAGACGTAAACAAAACATTCATTTTGGACCCGTCAACAATTTTAAACATATTAATTCACAATCATAATTTTTATTTTTTGGAAAAAGTGATACTTTTATTCCGCACCTTTCTAAAAGCCCTGTGGATGTATTCTTTTTTTTAAATATTCGTCTACATAAAATTTTTATCAATATAACCTTTAAAGTAGTTATGAGTGTGTTGCTTTCTCCTCACTTGAAAATATATAATAATATAATATTCTGTCTAACATCTGTGATAATGCCACCCTCACAATCAGTGCGAAGAAAAGGGAAAGAAAACATGATCAGGTGAAACACACAAAAGATCTGAATCCCAGTCAGAGTGCTGAGGCAGTTAAGGAGAAATGCACAAACATAATGAGAGAGCTCATTACAACACGAGGGAGAGAAACGAGATGAGGCAGGCTGATGGGAGTTTGGCAGCAGGGCTCCACCCACACACAGGTAGAATCTGTCCTGTCACGCAGAGCAGCACACCGTGAATAAAAGCCCCGGCCTTTGAGCAGCAGCAGGCATAGCGGTTGAACTACTCTGGAACAGTACTGGATGTACAGTACTCAAAGTCATAGACACCACCAGCTTTCTGTAAAATATGCAAGAGCTGCTGTGTCTCAAAAAGCATCCTCTAATCTGAATATTGCTGGAGGAGAGAAATGATTTACTGAGGTAAACGTGACCAAACCACCGTGGAGAATACCCCATCTTGTAGCCAGATAAAAACTGCACTCAAATATCTATGAAAAGTTCTCAGTCTGAGTTTAGTTTCACTGCTGGATGGTGATGAGGCAGGGGCCATTTTCCCCACCCAAATTTATCCTGCTGGGATCAGACTGGTGACTTTCCAGTCACAGGCCCGCTTCTCTAATCACCACTGTCCCACCACCACATATAGGGATTTTCAGTCTTTCAAGAAATAAGGAGGACAGAAGGTAGAAGGAAGGAAGGGGAAAAAGAAGGAAAGAAGAGTGATGTTAGTAATATTTGGTGAGCTTTTCTCCTGTTTAATAAGCAACCTAACACAACCGTCAGATTCATGTGATGCAGTGAATGAAATGTAGTGGAGATAAAGGAGCAAGTCTCCAAAATGGAAACACGCATGCAAAGCAGGAGAGCACCACAGCTGTAGTTTAGTGCGTTATTTGAGTAAATATTACTCTTGTGGTTGCGACGCTGTCTTTGAGGTCATGCTTTTCACTCACTATATATCATTATCATATCCAAATGATTGGCAGATATTTCAGTAACACAAGGCTTTTTGTCAGCATTAAGCATATGGCCTGCCATCTACAGTGTCATTTTCTGTACTTACAGTGTACCAGTACAGTACATGTACACGCAGGTACAAGGGAACAAGATGGTTCAGGAATACGGGGAACTGTGTCTTATACTGTAGGTGTTTTTAACAGGTACCTTTTCCAATATTGCATATGACCATTACTGAGCACCAAGCTGGACGTTTGGGGGTTTCAAAATGACCATATACTACTTATCATAGAAAAGGTTTCAGTCGTTGTGAAAAAATTGGACGGGAACATCCAGTTCCCGTCCAATTTCTGATGAAATGACTTCGGATGGGAGCCGAAACGTCATGATTCTGAAAACAGTGTCCAGATGACTACGACTGAAACCTTTTCTATGATAGAACACTCCTGGACGAATGAGGGACTACACCGTCATATACTACTTACCTACACTGGTACCGACTAAATTACCACAGGATACGTTTGTGTTTTTTTCTTCGTCCGGGTGAAGGAGTGTTGTGAGGAACAGACTGTAGGCCTATAGGTCACTGTGTATGTTGTAAAGTGGGTCTACTTATGGACCTACAACATTGTACTGACGGGGGCCATCAGACGCCTGAGGTGGCCCCCCGTTGTTACACAGTGTGCTGCTCATTGTTGTTATGGAGAACAGGAGGTAGATGATGAGGTTTCTGCAGTAAATACAGCTGAAGTGAAAACCAGGAGTGTTCATCTCACAAGACGATCGATTTTATGTCGTGTCACAGTTACCTGTCACGAACAGTAAAGGATATGAACACTACGGTCACTGAAAAACTTTATTGAGAGTCATTGCACAATATCAAATTAAAATGTGACATGGTGAGCGCTGGGTCATTTCCTAGCTTTCAAACTCAGCACGTCTTCTAACGGTAAACTAACTTCACACAATGCAAAGTTCCAGAAGTGAACTGACCTGATGCCAAAACCACGGGCAAACTCCGTCTATACAAAACATGTCTTTAGTGTCCCTCAACAACAGCTCCACAGAAGACAGTCGGCTCACTTCACCAGCACATGCCGATGGCGGACGCTCGTTCATGACCCGCGCGGCTCTCAAGGATGGCCACTCCCCCTCACGTACCCCGTAGTATTAGAATACTAACGTCACATCTTGTGTCCTTTACCTACACGTATGTGTCAGGACGGACTGTGCTGGTACGCCGTTAAATGATACTGTAAATTGGGCAGAAGTACGCTGTACGTTGTGGGCTGAATGCCTGGAAAAAGCCAAGAACAGTGGACAGTGAGGGAAATATCAGCGATGTAAAACTGATGTTCTTGTGCTTTACTTGAATACTTCTACTCCACTTCTTCTGAAAACCTATATTGAGCACATTCTTATACTGTAAGTTACATTACCCAACAGTATATAAAATACTATTTATTTACTGAATTAATTAGCGCCTTGACCAGCTACATCACTGAAACTTTATGTCAGCATCTGGATTTTCAGCACAACACTGGGTCACAAAAAGCCCTGAGCCTTCTGCTGCCTCACGTCACCAATCCGTCTTTTCAACAAAGCCTCCAAGTAAATGGACTGGACTGGTTCACCAGCTGGTTGAGTTTCACACTGGTCACGTGTCCCTGGTTGGTTTGCTTCCCGTACCGCTCTTGTTAATACTGATGCACACGTAAATACTGTATGTAAATATAAGAAAAGCTCAAAGAAAACAGAGCACACACTATTTCTATGTCTAAACCAACTAAACAGAGATGTGAAAGGATTTGTCTGATGCAGCTCTGCAGGTAACAATGACTGACTGGTCACATTGTCCAGACTATTCATGTTTCCATGACACCTCCTCTTTAAAGGCAATTGATTGAATTTATTAATTTCATTCAAAAGATTGGCACATGGCACGGAAAGTGAATCTTTACATCATTTCAGGCTCACCGGAGAGACACTACTACAAAAACACGGTGTAGAATATAAAAACAGATGAAGCACATATAAAACGTGAACAACAAAATGAAATGATTGATGTTTTTAGCTATGACTGACACATGGGGAGATCCCATCTTCAAGCTACCTACTGAGCACAGACTCATGGGATGCAGCTTTCAAAATAAGTCTGGGTACTTGAATCATACCAATTATAATAATAGCAAATGCACATTTTGATATATTTGGTAATTAAGACATGTCCTCTAATGAACATAAATCAGGAGTCCACGGGATTATTGAACCAGGACCTCCAAACATTCTGAAAAGTTCCAACTTCCAGCACAAATGATCCTTCATCACTTTATTCTGTCTGAAAACTTCCCCTTTGCTTTATTTACATATATTCTGCTAGTTTCTGTGTTTTTGAACACAGAAACGATGACCCGTATTTATGAATTCTGAGTTACTCATGAAGTCAGTCCTGTAGTCTTTCAGACCAGATACACTCTCACCTTTACTCCAGTAGTTACTATGATGGCTAATTCTACATAAGGGATGTAGAATTATGTGTACTAGTCAAAGGAAGTCGATGAGTGCCGTACTCTGTTCGTGCTGACTAACGCTAAGTAAACACTGAGTGTTCTCCTGGATCTCACCTCATGTATAGGTCACTTTGGACAAAAGCTACTGGCAAATGAACAAATGGATAAATGTACATGTAGTGTACATGTGCTGCAGTTTGTAGCATCCAACAGAAACCGAGCATTAGATATTTTACTGACGTAACTACACAAAGCAGGTTAGACAACTCTACACGTGGAACTGTGTCAAAGTGTGTGTGTGTCATTGGAGGAGGTGTCTGCAAGTAAAAGCGTGTCCCACAGCACACACATCACACACACCTGAGGCCAATAGTCTGTTGAAACTCAGTGTGAAGATTTGTCAGAAAGGAGCGGCCAAGCAGCACACACACACACACACACACACTAATATATCCTTCCCCATATGTGCGTATTTAAACCAGCAGAAATACACCTTGCTGGGTGTGGCTCTCCTGAACTTTCACTGACTCACACTGACTCACTGACCCCCCCCCCATGGCTCCTGACTCTACTGCAGCCTCGGTGGCACCTAAACCTCACAGTTTCAGTTCAAATCCAGTGTGATAGAGTTTAGAGACAACACAATGAAAACATGTACATTTTTGACTCTTTTAAAGATACATTCTATTACATTTCATCAGTAATGAGAGTACTGTAACCAATAAAGCCAAAGAAGTACATCTTAAAATACTGCAGCACTTGTAGATCTTTGTACTTTTTGTGAACAGCAGAAAGTTGGAATTATTCCTCATGTTTTTGATAAGTGTGTGCTACCCATATTCTTACTTATGGCTGAAGTCCGCCGACAGGAGGAGTCGGTGTGCCAAAGCAGTGTCACGAGCCAAACAGGGCCAGCGGATGAGTTGGGAGAGTGTGGTAAAACGAAAGATCAGCTGGAAGGACTTGTGGGAGATGGAGACAAGCAGGATAAGTTTCCTCAACCTACGATGTCCTTCCTACCCCTCAAAATCACAACCACTGGTGAGATGGCAAGATCCATCATGCCCTCTGTGTTCAACACCAGCTACACTTAGGCACATCCTCACTGGGTGCAAAGTGAGCCTCTCCCAAGGTCGCTACACCTGGAGACACAATCAAGTGCTCAAATGCCTGGCAGCAACTCTGGAAAGCAAGAAAAGAACCATCAATGCCTTGCCATCCAGAATAAGCAGCCCGGCTCAGCCAATAGCTTTCATCTGGGAAGGGGAACAAAGACTGGCGGAGATCCCTCCAAGGTTTAGGGTCAGACAGCTGGAGGCAGGCCTGGCAAATGCTCGTGTTCGTGGGCCAACGGCTTACGGTCCCATCAGAAATAGTCATCACCAACTTAAGGCCAGATCTGGTGCTGTGGTCCAACTCTCTGCACACTGTCTACTTTGCGGAGCTCACAGTCCCTTGGGAGGATGCTGTGCACGAAGCCTTCGAAAGGAAGAAGCTGCGATACACTGAGCTTGCAGCAGAGGCAGAGCAGCGGGGCTGGAGAGCTAAGATCTGCCCAGTGAAGGGTGGATGTCGGGGCTTTGTGGCATCATCGACCGTAAGGCTGTTAAGAGACCTGGGGATCAACGGAAAGACCATCAGGACAGCATCGGGGTGGCAGAGTAGAGTAACCTGTGGCTTCGGCTGAAGAGGAACGTTGATGAGAGAAGGAGCCCACTTAACAACCCCAAGGATGTGTCTGCCCAGCCCCCGCCACCTTCTCAACATTGGCGCAAGTACAGGTCAGTGCTTAAAACCTGCCATCACCACGGAGAGCACGGAAGACATCATGTCCTGTGTATCCGAAAACAGTAGTGTCATTAATGAGGTTTATATTTTTACGTGACATTTTTACATTTCAAATGACATAATTACATTTTCCTTACACAAGCATAATTCTTTTCAATACATATTCTAAAGGCTTCATTTTATATTCACACATGCAAAATCTGTAAATCCCTGCATAGTTTGCTACCTTTTCTTTCAGAAATCCACATGAAAAAGTTACTCATGTAAAACCTGATTTTATTCTATTTTCTCAGGATTTTCATCACTAACCAGGTTTGGTCTGTGCTATTGTTTCATCACATGCACATGAACTGCCATAAACAACACAAGATAAAACAATAATGGGAAGAAATGACTTTAATATGTTAAGAATGTTTTGAGTAGGAATATAAGAGTCTATATTTATGCCATTTAAGATATGCCACTTGTTTTAAATAAAGCCAATTTAACAGTTTGCTGATGATGTCACTGTGTATACATCGTCAACTGATGTTGATGACATACTGAATCCACTGAAGAATGGACTACATGTGATTTTAAAAAACTATTTAGTTATAAATGTGTATAAATGCATTAAGCACTAATCAGAGATCAATTATGTCTCTCAATCAAGGCGCCTCTATACAGCAAGTCAGTTAAGGCTTAACTTCTTGGGGTCACACTTGATGAGCAACTATCCTGGGGAGGTCACATTAACAACATAGCTGCAAACATGGGATGAGGGGTATCTGCTATAAGAAGGTGCTCCCCATGTCCCCATGTGCAGGTAACATGAGCTGTAATATTGTCTGATTGTGATTACAGCTCAGTAATCTGAAAAAAAGGTGCTGGAAGAGCTTCAGTTAGTGCTGAATAGAGCAGAACGATTAGTTAGTAGTAGTTCGTACTGTCCTCTGTTTTATTTGAGTGTGAAATGTATGCTCTATAGCCCCCTCAAAAACTTTAACAATGGACACTTTGTGACACTTTTTTTCTTTGGCTTAATTGAACAGACATATTTACAGACATCATGGCAGAGACAGTCTTCGGCCTCACCAGCAGACAGACAGCATGTAATATATAAACTAACCAATAAACAACACAAATAAATAACAGAAACACACGGAGAAACAAAGTCAAACTAGAGCTTAAAGTCCTTCATAATGTGTAATTACAGAAAGTCATTTCTGGGTTCTTTTCCTCAGGGCCCTGATGGCAAAAGCTCAGTTTTCATCCTGGACTCAGGAACAGACAGGAGACCCCTGCCCGAAGATCTCAAACTACGTAAAGGTTCATAAGGGATTACAAGGTCTAAAATATAGTCTGGAGCCAGGCCATGAAGAGCCTTAAACGTAATCAATCAGATCTTAACATCAATCCTAAAACCAACAGGGAGCCAGTGTAAAGAGGCTAAAACAGGTGTTATGTGGTCGTACTTCTTGGTCCTGGTTAACAGCCGAGCAGCTGAGTTCTGTACAGTCTGCAGTCGTTTCAGAGTTTTTTGATTAAGACAAGTGAACAGGCTGTTACAGTAATCGAGGCGTGAGGAGATAAAAGCATGTACAACAGTTTCTGCATCACTAAGATTTAAAATAGATCGTATTTTTGCAATGTTTCTGAGGTGATAGAAACATGATTGGACAAGCTTAGTGATATGTTGCTCAAAACATAAAGTGCTATAGAGCCAGCTGTTTCTAAGCAGCAGTGAAGGAGTGCAGCTGGTTTCAGACACAGCAGTCTCTCACAGTGTTACAGCTGGTTAATGACAGCTGAACAGTTTGATGTAAATATGCTGCCAGTTATTTACTCCAAAGTCTGGATAGCTTGGCCTCTGCTGCTTCAATTTAAAATGTAAACTCTCTTGTGAGTCCCCCAACACAACGGAAGAGCAATTCTCCTTCAGCAACATGAACTCTTTGAGGTTTCACTTGTATATTTCATTGAGTCTCTGCTAGTCTCACTTGTACGTACAGTAAAGACAAATGTATTAACATGGTTGGGTGTCCATGGCCTGACTTGCTCCAATAATAAAGCAGTGAAAATTAAATATGAACATGGCTGCACATATTGAAATGAGGCACTGATGCTTTTACATAGAAAAGATTTATTTTGCACATGTTTTGAAGCAGGTTTCATTTTGACAACAGTAACAGTAATTTGTAATATTGCTCCTAGTTTTTTGAACTCATTTGAAGAGATCGGTGGTTTCTTTACTTCCTAAGCTGGGTAGAACCTGCATTTTTATTAATGTTGTGCATCGTGTCACACTACACATTTTTAATCATAAAAACATACCACTACTATGTTCACACTGTAAGAAGACTGAGTCTCCAAAAATATTGCCAAAAAGACAAAGGCAATTAATGGAAAGCAGAGAAAAAGAAAAATATGGAGCTGCAGATGTCTGGAAGATACAGACTATGTGGTCCATCTGTTCTGCATCAAGGTTCAGTTTTATTTCAGTCACAGCAGCCACATCATGTAAAATACTAGTTTATAATGGATCTTTTGACCGCAGCCGTGTGGGACGTCAGAAATCCATCTGATGATCCAACAGCCAGATCATTGATTTTTCATGTAATTAATCAGGTATCGTGGACCTCCCCCCTTCAAACTGAACGTCACACGACAGCTGACCTGGCAGAGATTTGGCCCCATTCAGTGTCTACAGTGGCTCCATGTAGAACCGAAGAACACTTGGAGGATGGTCCTATTAATGCTTAGAAATACAGCTTGAGAAGTAACATGCATTCCCAATATTTTCATTTCACATTCAATTCAATTCACTTTTATTTATATTGCGCCAATTCATAACAGAAGTTATCTCATTGTACTTTTCCTATAGAGCAGGTCTAGACCGAACTCTTTATAATATTATTTACAGAGACCCAACAAATCCCACCATGAGCAAGCACTTGGAGACAGTGGCAAGGAAAAACTTCCTTTAAGAGGCAGAAACCTCGAGCAGAACCAGACTCAATGGTGGGCGGCCATCCAGAGAGAGAGAGAGAGAGAGAGAGAGAGAGAGATGGAGAGAGAGAGAGATTAATTTCAAATATCTGCTTCACCAGCGGACTGTTGCTTTTGTTGTGTAAATAGCGTCCGCATGGTCAGCAAACATCTGACACGTTGCTAAAGGAAAATAAGCGACAGCGAAGGAGGAGGTAAAGACATGAGGGGACAGGAGGCCAGACACACACACACACACGCACTTTGTACTTCTATACTTGTGAGGACCCTCATTCACATAATGCATTGCCCAGCCCATTACCCTAACATTAATCATCACTGAAAGTGAGGACCGGCCAAAATGTCCTCACTTTCCAAAAATGTCTTCACTCCTAAGGTCTAAAACTCGAATTGGTTCTCACAAAGATAGATGTACAAATACACATGCACGCACGCACCTCTGTCCAAAAGGAAGGCTGTGTGGAGGATAGGGCAGAGTGACGATCAGGAGAAACCTTGTCATTATAAGCCAAGCAGACAAAATATTTAGACTGGAGCACTTTGGAACTTCAAACAGGGCTCCAAGTGGAATCAATTCAACAAAACGTTCTGTTCGAGTCAGAACATTTCATTAAATGAGCACATTTTCTTAAACACACACAAAGTGAGAACACTCCTGTTCTTCACCAGCTAAGGATTACAGAGGAGACAAAAAGCTGCCTGTCCTCCCAAGAAAAATTACAGCAAACCCACAAAAATAATATATGTTTGCATTCAAGTGACAGCTCCCTCTTGCAGCCATAGGAATTATGACTGTTGTCCGTCGGGGCAAAAGGAGGAAGTAGTGTGATGTTATTATAGAGCCACTAAGTCCGCAGGGGGAAGAGGTCAAGATGGATGGTCAACAAAACATCAGACTTTAACACAGTGGACACTCAACAGTCAACACTGGCTTCTTTTAACCATGACCGTGGTCAGGAAGCGCAGCTCAGTCTTGTCAAGGTTGAGTTTCAGGTGGTGTGCAGACATCCACTGAAAGATGTCAGCCAGACATGCAGAGATTCGTGCTGCCACCCTGTACGTGCAGTCCTTTACACTGCAATACAGTATGCAGATATATAGGTGGTGAGCTTTAACCCATTTAGGTGGCCAACATTGTGCACAATGTCAACAGAAGCCTATTTTTGTACAATATCAATATTTCACTTTTGATCTATCTATGCCCCATCAGTTATCTAAAGGTAAACAGCCTATCCTAATTTTTACAACCCAAACATTTGTTTATTAGTTTGTATCAGTGCTCAAGGGGCGTAGTTAAGGACAATGTTTCATTATGCTTACTCCTTGAACCTACCGGATCAACTCGGAAATTATATAAATATAGCATGGTCATGGTTAATCCTGTATAAATATACAATTGTAAAGAAAGAAAAAGAAAATGTTGCTGTTTTAGATGTTGGGTCTTTCTGTAGTTCTGCCCATCATTCCTACTAGTCATGATAACATTTAAATAACCAACATCATTGCTGGGAACAGTCACTACTGAAAACAGCACTAATATTGAGATAGAAAGATTTTCAACAAATGCATTGGTCAGTCATATTATCTAAGCCTAATTGTTTGGAAGTGAAAATAAAAAGTGAACACACCCAAATCTGCAGTCTGGACCATTAGGTATGCATGTTTACAATTATCAGATGGGGTAATTAAAAAACTATCTACCTTTGTTTTCATTTCCAAGGTGAAAGAAGAGTTTTACATGAATATAGTTCTACTGTGGACCTGTCTGATGACTCACAGATTCATGGACTAATAGACTTGTAAATCTGTGGATTGTTATTGTGGATTGTTAACTTCTCAAACATGTAGTAAGGATTTTCTGTAAACACTGGTCAATAGACCAGCAGAGGCTGGCAGGGAATTAACTACCAGTATACAAGTGAAACCTTTACGTTTTGATGTTGCTGAAGACGCAACAAATTGTAACTGAGAAATAGTAAATTAGCAAATTAGTAATAAAATATTTACTACATTGTTAAAGAATTTTACACAATATTATGGTATTTTGACCTTAGCCAATTTGCAGTTAAGAATTCAAACTAAATCCAATCTTCTGCCAGCCATTTTACACCTTGTCCATTTTATTATAAAATAAATACATAACAGCTATGCCTGCAGGTGCACGCAACAGCAACTATTTCCACTCTTTCGTTGGATGTGAACAGGTTACTAAGAATGGTCTGACGGTACGCTCACACTGACTCTCCATGCAACAAAACTGTCACTCAGCCCCAAAACAGGATGTGATGTCACAGTTCCAACGTGGCTAATACAATGTACGAGAATGACGCAGCAGAGTACGAGAGTGACGCAGCAGAGTACGAGAGTGACGCAGCAGAGTATGAGAGTGACGCAACGGAGTACGAGGGTGACACAACGGAGTATGAGAGTGACCAGCAGGGTATGAGAGTGGCCTTGGCAGAGTACGAGAGTGGCAACGGAGTACTGAGAGTGACCAGCAGAGTACGAGGGTGACACAGCGGAGTATGAGAGTGACGAGCAGAGTATGAGAGTGGACGAGCAGAGTACGAGAGTGATCAGCAGGGTATGAGAGTGATCAGCAGGGTATGAGAGTGACGAACGGAGTATGAGAGTGACGCAGCAGAGTACGAGAGTGACGAGCAGAGTACGAGAGTGACGAACGGAGTATGAGAGTGATCAGCAGGGTATGAGAGTGACGCAGAGTACGAGAGTGACAAGCAGGGTATGAGGTGACACAACGGAGTATGAGAGTGATCAGCAGGGTATGAGAGTGACGCAACGGAGTACAAGGGTGACACAACAGAGTATGAGAGTGACCAGCAGGGTATGAGAGTGACGCAACGGAGTACAAGGGTGACACAACAGAGTATGAGAGTGACCAGCAGGGTATGAGAGTGACGCAGCAGAGTACGAGAGTGACGCAACGGAGTACGAGAATGATCAGCAGGGTATGAGAGTGACGCAACGGAGTACAAGGGTGACACAACGGAGTATGAGAGTGACCAGCAGGGTATGAGAGTGACGCAGCAGAGTACGAGTGACGCAGCAGAGTACGAGAGTGACGCAACGGAGTACGAGAGTGACCAGCAGGGTATGAGAGTGACAGCAGAGTACAAGGGTGACACAACAGGTATGAGAGTGACGCAGCAGAGTACGAGTGTGACGCAACGGAGTACGAGAGTGATCAGCAGGGTATGAGAGTGACACAACGGAGTACGAGAGTGACCAGCAGGGTATGAGAGTGACGCAGCAGAGTACGAGAGTGACACAACGGAGTACGAGAGTGACCAGCAGGGTATGAGAGTGACGCAGCAGAGTACGAGAGTGACGCAACGGAGTACGAGAGTGACCAGCAGGGTATGAGAGTGACGCAGCAGAGTACGAGAGTGACGCAACGGAGTACGAGAGTGATCAGCAGGGTATGAGAGTGACGCAACGGAGTACGAGAGTGACCAGCAGGGTATGAGAGTGACGCAGCAGAGTACGAGAGTGACGCAACGGAGTACGAGAGTGATCAGCAGGGTATGAGAGTGACGCAGCAGAGTACGAGAGTGACGCAGCAGAGTACGAGAGTGACGCAACGGAGTACGAGAGTGACCAGCAGGGTATGAGAGTGGCAACGGAGTACAGAGTGACGAACGGAGTATGAGGTGACGCAACGGAGTACGAGAGTGACCAGCAGGGTATGAGAGTGACGCAGCAGAGTACGAGAGTGACGCAACGGAGTACGAGAGTGATCAGCAGGGTATGAGAGTGACGCAACGGAGTACGAGGGTGACACAACGGAGTATGAGAGTGACCAGCAGGGTATGAGAGTGACGCAGCAGAGTACGAGAGTGACGCAGCAGAGTACGAGAGTGACGCAACGGAGTACGAGGGTGACACAATGGAGTATGAGAGTGACCAGCAGGGTACGAGAGTGACGCAGCAGAGTACGAGAGTGATCAGCAGGGTATGAGAGTGACGCAGCAGAGTACGAGAGTGACGCAACGTGGTATGTGAGTGACCAGCAGTGCATGAGAGTGATGCAGCGGGGTACAAGATTGACACAATGGAGTACGAGAGTGACAAGCAGGGTACAACAGTGACCAGCAGGGCAGGAGAGTGAAGCAGCGGGGTACGACAGTGACCAGCAGGGCAGCTGTCATTCCTATTATTACTCATTTATTAATATTAACACTACAATTACTATTCTACTATTTAAAAAATAATAATTTAAATTCTAGGTGGTATTTGCATTGTGCCCCCCCCCCTCTCAAAACCTAACACGGCAGTGGCGGATGGCTGCCCACCATTGCGTCTGGTTCTGCTCGAGGTTTCTGCCTCTTAAAGGAAGTTTTTCCTTGCCACTGTCTCCAAGTGCTTGCTCATGGTGGGATTTGTTGGGTCTCTGTAAATAATATTATAAAGAGTATGGTCTAGACCTGCTCTATAGGAGAAGTGCAATGAGATAACTTCTGTTGTGAATTGGCGCTATATAAATAAAATGTAATTGAATTAATCCACATGTGGTGCTCTAGCGAGTATTTGGGGCAGCAGGACGGTGTGTGTGTTTATGGTAATGAAGGAACATGTCACCCAGCGCAACAGTGTGGCTCACTGATGGGTTTTTAATAGTTTTTGGAATAAGATCGATCAGGCTTTGATACACAATACTTGTTAGTCTGCATATGGGATTAGTTGAGAACAAGAAAAAAAATCTATATCAAATTATCCTTTAATGACCTGGACACTGGAATCACCTGATATCAGAACCAATACTTTTGCATTTAACTAAAAATGCATAATATTTGTTTTGCTGTCACATGCAGACAAGTTCCAGCAGTATTTTCAGCATCTGGACTTCTCACCATGTAACTGCAGTGTCTGCAGAGCCTCTGATGCAGCACTGCTGAGTGTTTTTCCTAAAACAGGAACAGCAACATCTCTGGGAGGCATTTCTTACCTTGATGACACATTTCAGTTCACCCAAACTCACCTCTTCATCTAACCACCTCACTGTGGCTGCTGCCACTTCTACTATGCCTCCCAAAATTCACCCCCAAATTTCTACAACTCAGCTCTGACCACATGGAAATGCTTGTATTCTTAAATAGACTTGTAAATTGGGATTCAAATGTGGGTGCCCTTCATGTTTAGTCTCATCTATCTACTGTATGTCCACCAAAAAAAAGGCTCCAAGCTGCATGAATTTTGTTTGGCCATTTGTTGGGATAACGACAGGCAGCAAGAGCAGAAGCAGCAATGTGAAGTGACCGCATTTATTTTAAGATTCAAATGAAGTTTCTTGACTTAATACTGATCACCCATTTCAATTGTTTAAACAGACTTCCGAAGAAAAAGAGGCATTTTATATAATTTTAATAAATCAATATTGATCACTGACACCTCTGATGATCAACTAAGTTAACTGCTTTAAAGTCGCAATCCCTATACTCTCACATTGTTTGCCCAACACGGCCTTTAGTAACTTGTGATCATTTCATTAAATGTTGAGACAGTGCCTTAAGAAGTTTTTTATTAAATGTTTTACCTTTAAGAGGTTTAGTCTCATGATCCAGCACACTTTGACTCTTCAAACAACAGCATAAACACAGGAGAAAGAGCAGAGGGCGGTATGAATTCATTCTGTGTACTGTGCAGCAGCAATATAGTTTCCACTGTTTGGATGTTTATCCTTCAGGCAGAATAACAACACATTTAACATGAAATGTTTACGATATTCTTAAAATAGAATTAAGAAAACTAATTTGTGGGTTTATGTACTCTGACTGTACAATGTTCAGTACTGCATGTGCAGTTTGCACTGTGCGATGGCGGCAGATTAACAGGGACAAAAAACAGCAGTGGGAGAAGAGGAAGATCACTGGAAAACTCAAAAGTACTTTTAAGTTTAAACGGCGTACGCGTATCAAAAATGCTCATGGTGTGGAGATGGAGGACCTGTAACAATGCCATTTGTATAACCTGAAAAGATCAATCAGCAGGGCATGTTCAGACAGAAATCATACACACGACTGGTGCTTCACATTTTCTTCTGAGACAGTTTTCATTGTGCAGGTGGTTGATAATGACTTGTGCTTGGAGGTCAGAGTTATGTCATGTTTTTATTGGTATTTTTGGAGAAGACCATAGGTTTTACAACAGATTTAATAATAATTCAGAGCTCTAAAGAGAGAGGGAGAGAGCCAGAGTATCATTCTACCATTGACTGTTGCCATCAGCTGCTTATATTGTCAGGCAAACTCCTAATCACCATAGGAAAACAAAAAAGAAAACAAGAAAAAAATCCAACATTTTTGATTTTTTAGTAAATAACATCCAGGGTTGCATCATTCAATTATTTCAGAAACAAAAAGGGAGAACAGTTTTCAGGTTTACATGTTTTAACATTTGCTTGGTAAAAGGAGGGAGTGAAATAATGAAGGAGTGAAAAGGGGAAGAGATGCTTTGAGATGTTTCCACTGGGAGAGAAGAACAGAGGGTCAGCTGACTATCTTCTTAACTTCAGTTTCCAAAGAAACCTTACAAAAAGTCAACAGTGAAAGGAGGACAGAGACAGGGGTGGATGGGGGAAGGGTGTGTGTGTGTGGGTGTGTGTGTGTGTGTCTGGGGTGGGGGCAGGGGGCTACAGCCTCCACATCCAAAAAAACCTGCTTTTTCATTCTTCTTTTCTTTCGGAGTGCAGAGTTTTATTATATATACATATGAATATATAGATAACACAGCTGACAAAGGCGTGTGTAAATCCATACATTTCCATTACATAGATAGTTATTATGGAAGGAGAGACACAGACTTTCTGTTTGTCGCTTGTCCAGGAAGAGAGACTTGTTGGTCCTGGTCACCAACGCTTCTGCAGCTCTGCTCTGGGCAGAGACCACTCAGAAACCTACAGACACAGACAGAAACACAGGCAGCATCATTAGCACAGTGTTCGGAAGCCCACAGACGGTGGTGTCAGAGACACAGGCTCAGCAGCAGGTTAGTGTCTGAAAGCAGGACAGCAGTGAAGAACAGGACACTGGAAGGAACAAATGGTACATTAAATAGGAATAGTGTCCTTAAAGGTGGGGTATACGATTCTGGAATAGTCCAATACCATGACAAATACCATGATTCAGAGCGAACAACGTCACAGCAAGTAATGTAACTAACGTTAGCTAGGTTGTGGGTTAGCAAACTGTCCCTACAGCTGCTGCTGCGAAGCTAACAGCCAGAGAGGACGAGACGGTTTCCCAGAGCCAGCACAGCAGCTCCAGACAGCGACGCTCACAACTCTCCTGCTGCTGTAGCTAACATCACAACAGCAGCACAGCTTGGCAAACTAGAAAGTAAGCTGAATGTCCGTGGGCAAGTCGTTTAACGTCACCTGACACACACATCATGGCTGGAATAGTGTTTGTTTGTTTCCCATTCACAGAGCCGAGCTGAGTACAAACACCGGAGGGTTTTTCAGCGCACACACTGAGCGGACAGCTAGCGGACAGAGAGGAGATAGTCACTGAATTTGACAAAAAGACGTGTATGGATTAGAATCGCTGACCCACCTTTAAGAGAGGTGCAGGAGAAAATCATGACACATACCAAAGTACAGTTCTTTAACTTTGTTCAGTATCCCAGTTTGAAATACTCACTCTCCATAGTTGTCTCAGGTGATCTGAACACACTTTCAGGAAGTTATATTCCATTGTCCAGTTGCATTAAGCATCTTCAGATATTTTCTTGAGTTCACTTATTTTATTTTTCAAGACATCAAGTTGCAAAACTCAAATTCTGTGCTTGAACACAGAAGGAACAAAAGGTCCCTGGAAATGCACCAAAGGATAAAGCCAGATATGTGAAAGAACGTTTCCTGTTTTCCACAGCACAATGTTGTTGGCAGCGGCAACAAGGAAGAACACTCGGGTGTCTTTATACTTTTGGAGAGAGGGAAACCCTGCACACTACTTTGTCTGGTCAGGTTATGTCTTCTGTCATATCACAATACTTTTCCTCGTTTGAGCTTATTCATTAATCACAGTAGTTCTTAAACTGAGAGACTCACTTGCTATGATACATGGCAGCTACCTGAACATGGACTTAAATAAGAGAACTGTGTGAGCATTTGCACAAATTGTGCATGACATGAAGGCAGATAACCCGTGAACATCACAAGGTTTGGACGCATGTTACTACAGCAGTGTTTTCTGCACTGTGGGAGCTGATCAATCAGCTTTCAGCTCTAATTTTTTGGACGTTGCCAGCAAGTTTAGTGGTTAGCAATATCCAACGAAACTGGTCCATCTCAGTGGTTTGTAATCAAACAAAGAATACTCCTCACTGAGATAGGCAACACAGGCATTATGGATGCGACAGTCAGGCTTTTAGAGCTGATAGGCTAGAGTTCATGACAATCAAAAGACACGACATTTTCCTATTTTACATTTTTTAAACGATTGAAATTGAGAGGACTAATGCCACTCGTTAGGGTTGGGCTGACAGCCATCGACCACTGAAACCTCTACCACCGTTAACATTGTGATTTTGAAAGTGCAATAAAAGCTTTGTGAGGTAACTTAAGCATAGTGTCAACTGTTCCTGCTGCAGCTTTCAGACCGTGGTCGGGAAGCACAGGGAAGACACTGTTTTCCTCCAGGGCTGAAGTTCATGCTAACCACCTTCACTTTTACCCAGCAGCTGGGAGGCAAGACACGGGAACGTCTTGGGTACTGAGGAGCTGCAGCGTTTATTCATGGGCAAACTGCAACCTACACTGTACATTTACTGCCACTCCACTGCTAACCTTTCCCTCTGCTCCGATCGCCAACACCTGTCTGCTCTGAGTGCAGTCACCATCACTCTCTCGCTCGCCCGCCCACACACTCACTGAGGATGGGCTTTCTGGACCACTGTCATATTTCCCTTTAAAGCGAGCATTCTGTTGAGGCTAACTCATTACTTTCTGTAAGTGCAACAAAGTAAAATACTTTCAGCAAAGAAGTTATTGTGGCTGTAACGGTGACAAAAGATGCAGGAAGTACGCAGTTAGTCATTAAGGGGGGGTTCAGAGTATTTTATAGGTTAGAGATGGGTCTCATTTTAATATCTGTTTAAGATCTGTTTTATAAGTTGAACTATGTAAGTGACGAGTTGCAGTGCTTACTGCAGTTTAGATTTAAAAATCAGAAAGTTATTCGGTGCCACTGCCTGCTCAACTGGAAATGTAGGCAAAAGAGACAATTAACGAGAATATTAAGAAAAAATTAAAATGAACTTAATTTATTTATTATTTATTAATTTTTTTTAAATTAAAGTGAAAGCTATTAAAAGACAATATGACTATATGCATTAAATCAGGTTTTAAACTGTACAACAGATTGACTAATAAGCCAGTTTTCCAATAACGTTATGTACAAAGTGCCTTTGATAGCTCATGTCTGAACCAGGAAAACAGCAGCTTGTCCTGGCTGTCTGACTGTCCACACTGGACCTGTTGAAGCCTAAACTGACAGCAAAACACCAGTGGAAGAACTACCTGGCGAACTACTAAAGTTTAGTGCAACTCAAACTAATGACTTGACCAATTTCCAAAGCTCAACACTGTATCACTTATAAAAACACAGACAAACTTACGGCGGCCCTGAGATGCAACAGCAAAATTGGACCAAAAAAATAAAAACAACAAAACCGAAAATCAACATTTCGCGAAACGGAAAAGGTAGGGACAGAGGAAGAGTTCTTGTTCGCGATTGGACAGAATTCAACTCAGTTCAGAGTTGAATCAAGATTGGTTCGCGATACTATACGGAAACAAACTCCCTAATGTGAGTCACATAGTCTATGGGAAAAATCAATAGGCCTTTTACTTCCAAAACCAGGGGTACCTAAAATAGCTCCTTCTACTTCGCAACTCTACAACGACAAAGGCATAAACGATTGGCCCAGTAGCATCCTACGATACATCCACGGCCAGCCAGTGCATCTGTGGAAGTTCACTTCTGATTAGTATCGCTGACCAATCTTCATTTAACTCTGAACTGACTTGGGTGAACGAGAATTGATGTCCCTACTAGGATTGAGCGAGTACTCGGCTGAAGGGAGTATCCGGTACAAATAATTACCACTTTTTATGAGTACGAGTATCATCAGAGTAAAATGTGTTAATATCTGTAAATGTATCTCGTAAATATAGCTTATAGCTAACTTTTTATTAAAAAAAAAAACAAAAACAAAAACAAAACTTGGGTCTACGATCTAGACCTGCTGTGCAATGAGATAACTTCTGATATGAACTGGCGCTATATAAATAAAACTGAATTGAAATGCAGTTGTGTTTTGTGAAGCGTGTTTTCTATGGTGGCCAACAAGGGCAAACACACTGCAACTTAAGAAAACCGATGCAAATAGACAAAACACAAGCAAATAATAAAAAAAAAACAACAATTTGACAACACATGCGTAGCATTTAGAAAACACGCTGTAAAAATACACAAAAAAAAGACAACGGAAGTGTTTCCAGATGACACTAAAAAGTGCTGAACACGGCTTTGACACGCTTGTCAAATTTGTTGTCATGGTTTGTGACTCATGAAGTTATTGTTGGAGACAGTATAAGTTGGAGTATCATTCGTTCATGTTTATGTTGTGGGTTTCTGACTTCTGCTACTGCTCTACTCTGCGTTAAAAGTGACCGCCGCATGCAGCTACTGTAGAAGCATGGCAGTTCAACATGGCGGCCTCTGTGGAAGGGGACCCGCTCCCTCTGACGATATAAACGGCTCACTCTAAGGTAACGAAAACACAACGACTTATTTTCAGGTGATTATACACTAATGAAAACATACTTATAAATATTATATTCCATTTCTGCCAATAGATCCTCCTAAATGGAGGAGCTGGACCTTTAAATCACAAATGAAGCTACTTCGACGACCCTGGTCACAAGATGCCGCTGTATCTGAGCATGTCAAAATCAAGGAGCTTTATTGTCTCCTCATAGTACATCACAGGATAACTGTCTAAACCTAAATGTGGGGACAAAAACAATTCACTGGTGGGTTTAATGCAAGAAACCTTACAGACTGTAGGAAATGCTATTTATGTGCACTTGGTCACTCCAACGTTCCTAGCAGGCTACAGTCATCACTGATGAACCTGGTTATTATTTCTGATTAACAGTTGTGCGAACATTTATTATTATTATTTTTTTTAATTCCTTCAAATTTACCTTAATTTTCAGTTTCAAAAATGCTTTACAAACATTTTCTTTGAATCTGCATGCGCCCGCGAGGTAAGTGCACGTTGCAGATCAGACTGCGCAAACTGGAGAAACAATACAAAACAAAATAACTTGCTTGTGTTCTGTCTATTTGCATGTGTTTTCTTAAGTTGCAGTGAGTTTTCCCTTGTCGACCACCGTAGCTCTACTCTGTTAGTGTTTGGTCTAATGTTGGAGGTGTTTTGCACCTCTGAGCCACTGTACAAAATAGTCAAGGCAAAGCAAACAAGTACCCCTTGTCTAATATTAAAACATGTCCTGAGGAAATTTTTAATACACTGCGTTTCTGAGGCTGTTCAAACAGAAAAATCTAAGATTGTTGTCAGTTGATTGTCAGTTTGTTGCTTTTTGCAGATCTGTAATGCTCCAAGTAAGGCATATTAATTGAAATGATCTCTCTTGTTCACAAATGGCCCTTTCAAACAGACAGAATGACCTGACTGTACAGTGTCTGCAATCGAATGGGACAGTGTTATCTGACTTGTGGCCCTCCTCATCACCACGACTGGACCACCAGCTTTCATGAACTCTACTAGAGAAGATAATGCCAGGCAATGTTATTAATGTTTTAAGAAATGTATGTAATTAATAACCAAACTGGTTTTTAACAAGAAAAATCAACAGAAAGTCAAAATGTGACAGGAAGTGTATGAGAAATTAAACTGAAACCTTAGTATTTCATGTAATATTTTGTGTAAATCTATGTAAATCTGTGGTTTCGCAGCAATGTGTATGGAACTAGCTGCCACATACTGACAATTTAGCTTGATGACATATGCAGTAAAAATGACAACTTCTGCATATAATAAAATGAAAGCTACGAAAAAGCTAAATGATCAAAAAGGTAGTGTGTCAGCAATTCCATACTTGCTTAACAGTGTGTGTGTCTTATGAGCAGAATCAAAATGTAATATATCATGTTACTGCTTTACACATTTCTGTCTCAACTAAGCTAGCAGCAACTACAAAAAATTATTATATAATAGTGATTGCCTATCTCCAGTAGTGGAGAACAGCTTCTCTGCTGCAACATTAGTACCGGGGAAAGCCATTGTCATCCAAAACGACGCACAGGCGTAAGTCTTTTGAAATAAAACTGACAATGGATCGAGTTATTTTCTTCACCTGCCCAGAGTTGGCTGGGAGTTTTGTAAAGTGGTGCAGTGTGAGTTGGTCAGCTGGTCTTATTTGTTAGTGTTGGAGTTCAGTGCTTGTGGGCTACCTGCTGCCCCCGTGTTCCTGCTCAACAACTGCTACTACAATTATTATTAGTCGTATTTTTCCTACCATTATTAATTCATTAATATTACGATCACCATACATTTTTATTATTAAAAAAATATGTAAAAATGTATAATAATCTCTCTCTCATGGCCGCCCATCCTGAGTCTGGTTCTGCTCAAGGTTTCTGCCTCTTAAAGGAAGTTTTTCCTTGCCACTGTCGCCAAGTGCTTGCTCATGGTGGGATTTGTTGGGTCTTTAAATATTATAAAGAGTACGGTCTAGACCTGCTCTGCAATAAGATAACTTCCGTTGTAAATTGGCAATAAATAAATACAACTGAATTGGTACAAAGTATCAACAAAGTACTTCACTTTCGTCATGCAAAGCTAACTATTAAGCTATTAAATTCAAAATGTGCCCAAATGCTTGATGGATTACAAAATAACTCGTGCATGCTGTACATTGCCAGCGTGTTGCACTGTGCTCTTGTGATTGGGCTCTGCTTTTTTGTTCCATCAACGTAACTTTATTAAAATGTACAAAAAAAATTGTGAATTGATTCAGATTCATTGAGGGTAAGAATTGCAATTCTTATGTGAAATTGTGAAGTCAATTATACCATAGTGCTTTACCATTTTAGCAGCATTTCCATTTTTTTGTTTCCCATGTAAACCCACTGTGGCAGAACTGACTTGTTTGCCACTCAGGAGAGTGGCTGTGGCAATGTCTGCATACAGTGACATAACGGGTATAACCTTTATTCCAGTCCTGAGGGACCAATATTCCTCAGGTTGTTGTTCCGAATGAGCCATACCTAGTCTCCATCTGCCTGACACCAAGTGTGGATCATTAATGTCACAGTCAAATAGCAAGGGAAAACAAGTGTTAAGTAAGGAGGGAAAAACAATGAAGATATTTTCAACATTATCCAGTTTGGAGAGGGAATGTTAATAAAGACAGACTGCAGAAGAGTCATAGGTGTGTGATCAGAGTGAGTTGGTCAGCATTAAAGCAGTGTCACAACGGAGAGAGCCCGTTGTCCAGCCCCAACAAAGGAACAGAATAGCACGGCAGCAAAGTTAGTAGTCAAATTCCCCAAGGACGTCTTTGCTTCTGCAAGACAGACCAATTGTGTCAAATTCTTTTATTTTGGATTTTCTGTTCTTTTAGGGTGCCTCCTCAAACTTATAATGCTGTTTTGCTCCATCATTCCATCAGGAATAATAAGCTTTATTTGCTTTTGATGTCCAATTTGGTGTTTTTACTCTTTTTAAAAAGGGGGCACTGGGGTGTGGGTTAGGGAATAAAACAATATTTAATAGTCCTAAATACAATACTGAATGAATATATGAGCAATTGGTGTCTGTAAAAAACGTCGCTTGGCTGTTTGCTACTAACCTTTCATGTTAGGCTTGGGTTTGTCAGTTTGCTTGCCTGTGGGGGTTTGTGCCTGCTGGCCCTGGCCCCCAGAGGAGGCCCCCTGCTGGGCAGCTTTCTGTTTCAGCATGGTCCAGTCAAATGTGTAGTCATACTGGTGGTTCAGAGTTCTGAAACACACAGAAACACATTATCAACACAATATTCCAAACAATCAGCCGTTTGAAACAAGTTATAGAATGACAGCGGGACAAGGACTGCAGGACAACAACAGCAGCGTGAAAGTAGCAAGAGATGGAGGGCAAAGTCAGACAGGAGAGAAGAGGAGGGTAGGGAGGAAGGTAGGTAGAAAGGAAGAATAGTAGGAAGAAAAGAAACGTATTCCTACATGTGATGACATACAAATCAGAAGAAAAACCAACAGTGGAGTACAAAAAAGAGAAAGTGGAGCATTCAGAAGCAGTTTTACTTAACTCTACTGCTGAGATAAAGATGTTAACAAAAGCGATGAAATAAGCAACAAACGTCAGAACCTATAAGAATATATGTTGCTGTTGCTGATGTGGATAACGGCTGATAAGCAGTATAAATTCAATGACCAAAAACTGTAACTCCTCTACAATAGTTTGTCAAACTTGTGGATTTAACATTTATTGTATTGCTGTTGACGGCGACGGTCGGCATTTTAACCAGCACAAGTGTTGGACTGGAGTAACCCATAATGACTGTCCTACTTTGCAAACTTATCCTAAACACTTTTGTCATAAGTAGTACAGACCTGTACTACCTACAGTAGACACACGTGAATCAGTGCTGGTATAAAAACAGGCCACTGCAAAAATTGCCTTTTTCCTTAAGGATGTGTTTGCGTGTTTACCTGAAGAGGATGCGGAACAGTTGGCGCAGGTACATGTAGTCTGGAGCCTCCTCAAAGCGCAAGCCACGGCAGTAGTTCAGATACATGGCAAACTCTGCTGGGAAACCCTGGGAACATGCATTCATAAAATTGAGTTGTGTGGATGTGAAGTAAGATAACTTTCACCACTGTCTCTGTTTAACATGGACTTACCTTACAGAGGACCTCAACAGGGGTGGACATTTTCTTCTCCGAGATCTTCTCATACTTCTGCTTCTTTGTGGCAGCCTGACAAACACGTGGAAACATTAATGCTACTAGCAACATAATATCACTGAAATGTCTGACACGGACAACATTAGCTTTTGCAACATGAATGCAGTATCTGCGTTACTATTTCTGCACCATAACCATGTTGGCACCACAGCTCACCGGCTGCTGTTTTAGTAGCTGGTCAACACTAGTGCTCGGTGGCATCAAACTGCATTTTCATGTGCATTCCGTGTCGATGCAAATGACACGTTTTCAGTATTCACACATTGTGGCTCATCAACCCCCTAGTACAACTGCCCTCCGTGCTTCTGACCTGGACATGTCAAGTGGACCACTGACCATAGTTAAGTTACCAAGGCTTTAAAAACTTTATGCTCACCTTAACTCTAAAAAGCACCATTAGCAGTATAGACCATATACTGTAAAACACAATGTTTTTATAATGTGTATTTAAGTGTCGAATAAAATGAAAAAAAAAAAAAAAAAAAGACAAAAAACAGCTTGAGAATAGAGGTCAGTCACATCCACAGTTATATTTTCATACCTTTAATCCCTGCCACGGCAGACTGGTTCTGTTGAAGTACATCAGCACGTAGCCTAGTGACTCCATGTCATCACGGCGACTGCAGACAGCAATAATGTTAGTTGTTGAGTACACAAGCAGGGCATAACTGCTCTAAAAAATTGTGTATAGTAGATCTAATTTATTACAGTCATGAAAATTCAAACATTTAGTGAAAGGCTGGTTCCAGTGACCAGGATAAACTGCAACAGATTCCTCTGAAAGCCAACTCAAGTCTTGCTTGGGTTGCTCTGCTCAACTGAGAAACCAGTTCCCATGTTTTCAAATGCCAAGTCCAAACACATTTTAGTTATTGGCTTGATTTCTCTCTCTTAAAAGAAATTTAAAGTTATCAAGAAATCAAATATTAAACGTGCACAGACCTCTGTTCAATGCCCAGGTGTGCATTGATGGAGGCATAGCGTGCTGTGCCAGTCAGGTTCTTGTCTTCTCTGTAGGGGATGTGCTGTCGTGTTCGGTTGTCTCGGTACTTCTTCGCCAAACCAAAGTCAATAAGGAACAACTGATAGAGAGGGAGAGAACACATGGTGGTTATCTGTCAGTGACACCCCACAGAACCGTGATAATAATCCAAAAGTTAAATCAGAAATGATGATGCACAAAATTACTTCAACATATTTTCTTCTTTTTAGACACGGAAAATTAGTCCTGCTGTAAAACACGAATGTCAAAAACATTATTGCAGTGACTGATGAGATCCTTGTGACGACATTAATATGTACAGGGGGGAAAGTGCCATATCGACTACCTCCCTAAAAAATGAAGTCACTTCTCATAGCTTCAGTGTAGCAACAGTACTTTTACACCATAGTAAAACTAGCCAACTTCCAGATGTGTTCTGTGAAAGCTGCAGACGACAAGTTTCACCTTCACTTTATTATTGTACAATATGAGAGTGCATTGTTTTCTTTTAATCAGTAAAGAACCTTTTAAGATGTTGTAAAAAAAACAAAAGGAATACAAATTGAAGTTATTACCATTATTCCACTACAACACATTGTTGTCATTAGGCTGAGAGACCACACTCAGTCAAATGCCCTTTTTAATGGGTGAAAAAACTGTTTAGTGCAGAGGCTATGAAAAGTGGTTATTAACACATGACTTCTGCATATAAGAGATTCAGCAATGGAATACAGTTAGCACTGTGCCGATCCACTGAATAATCAACTGAGGTTGCTTAGTTTCACACTTGACTCAAGATCAAGCTGCCTTGTTTCAATTTCCTACGATGTATTGGGTGGCTTACTTATCCAGTTAAGCAGCTACTTTCCTAAAGCTTTGCTGTTCATCAGTCGGCTCTTTTGTTGGACCCTCAGACAATTACGCCACTTAGTTATACCCACATTTTGAGAGGTTGCGTTATATGGGTTACTGTGCTGCAGAGTCAGATTTTTTTCCATAAAAGTGACAGATGCCATCTGTACTTTTTAATGGCTTAATGACAGTAAACATCCAAGGTATGCTGAGGGATCATGCACAAGTCGAACACTTCCTGAACAAGCAGACCAAAAAGACACATTAAACCCACCCCAAACTCTCCATGCCTTTGTGCTAACTGCTAATCTAAACAACAGCCAGACAAGCAGGCTATACGTTGGCTTTCCAGGCCAAAAAAAGGCAATCGTGTGGATTCCGGAGCCAGTAGCAAGAGCTTCTGTTTCACCATAACAGGAGTTCAGCAGGGCACAAAATGACAGTCTGAGGGCGCTGCCTTCATGTTGTCCTGTGTCAGCTTATCCACCTGCATACTTCCTCAATAGTCAAGACAAGCCCTGTTGGCCCATTACCCATAGCTAGTCAATGTTTGCCAAAGCAGTCACTGTGAAAAGCAGTGTGTTACTGGTGTAAATAAAGTCCAGAGAACACACCTCTGCAGTGGGAATCTGACAGTTTCAGTTCAGACTGCTGCTATTTAAAAAATAAAACAGCAGTTCTTAGTCAGTATTTACAGTTAGTGATTGTTTTCACCATCTTAAACCTGAATTCAACCCATATTAAAAAGGTAAGTAATAGTATGTGCCATGTTGTTTGTGAATGTAAATGATGAACATCTACAAAATATGTTCTACATTAAGGTCTTTTCATACAGACCTTGACACCAGGGCTTATATTGCCATTACATTAAAGACCCGAATAAATATTGATGTGGCATCTTAAACTGAAGCAGGGAACTGTAAAGCCCAACAAAAACTGATTTACAACCCTAACAGGTACTGTCAAAGGGAACACAACCAGAAGTGAGCTGTAAAGTCAACGCATTATTATAGAGAAACACTATTGAAAAAGTGTTTCACACGCTGAAGATACCACTACATGGAAGCCACAACATTATACTGCCACTTTGCACAATATATGTTAATTCCTTGTCCATACACACTATGACATGCTAGACCAAATGTGACCATACCAGACTATCTGGAATAGCCGCTTACACATATTGTGTCTTGAAATTTTGGTAAATTCAGACAAACTACAGGTGCGATTTAGGTGCACTTGCTCCCCAGTACACCTGAAGTACATCACCATACTGGCCATTATTGTCAAACAACTGTCCAATTACTCATTGCATAATAAGCAAGCTGCTTCTGGGAAATGTCGACTTATCTGCATTTTAAATGTACACTTGCAGTTAGTTTTAAGCCCTGGATGGAGTTAAGCTTTCTAGTTTGTGTAATTTAGATGTATTTACAATGCTGCCAATGGGTACTTCCATTGCCACAATTTCAATAACTCATGCACCACACCAATAAAATTTAAATAAAAACAAAAACTAATTTAAAAAACAGAAAATCCAGTTAATACTTTACAGAGTGAAACAAATACAAATCAATCAAAAAAGGACCTAATCAATCCCAAGTTTGGACAGCACAAGCACAAGCAGCAGCAGCCAATATGAGAGGCCAATTCCTGGTAAACCTTGTGATATTTACATTGGCCTGAGAATAGCCTTCAGGAAGAAAATATTGTGTTTAGGTTTGTCGCACAACTATCACCAAAATTTCAAAAGACACATGGCGTGGATGTTGTGGTGCTTACTGCTAACCCAACTGCCTGATGAAAGCCCTGTGGGGCTAATGCTAAATGAATGTGAGTCACATGCCCTTATGACACCCATGGAAAATTAGACCATACTTGTAGTTAAGCTGAGCTGGACAAAGACATTCAAAGTTTTGAAAAAGAACAAGGTCCTTAAAAATTCTGGTAGTAATCAGTAATCACATGAAGCAGATGAGCGGTTAAAATGGTGCCTTAGTTTAGGTGGGCTGGCAGTGGATTATATGAAATAGGCAAGCTGTTTTTTAACAAGGGAAAGTGACTGCTTACTCAGACTTTGATGAAGCAGCTTCATCTTCTCTTTGTATCTTGGTGAGTAACTTGACATTTTAATCTAAGTGGTAGCTTGGCTGTGATTCATCTACTTACAAATCATTTAAATTTGAGTGATATTCACAAGCTGGACACACATTTTATATAAAAGGACTGGGTTCAAGTTAGTCTGAATATTATGATTGACCTGATTCCTTTTACTTGCTTGTATAACTTTAAATGGCCGAGCACTTTCTTAAAATCTAAGATTGTGTTTCATTTTATGTTCCAACGCCTCTTTTTTTAGATGTTCCCAATGTTTCCCACAAGGATACAGGTGACGTTGCTTTCTGATTTATACCTCTAAACTATGAAATACCTGCAGGCTCGCTTGGCATTTTAAAATGAATTTGTTTGAGTTTGTTTTGTACTACTAACAAACATTTTATTAATTCCTGATTTTTTTCTGATCTAATCTCATGAAAGGAGTCATGCAAATAGATATAAAATATATTTTATATACAATATAAAATGATTATGTTATACTGTCTATGTGGCAGTATTATTAGTTGTCTATACATTGTCTAATAACATTCTCTTAGTCAGCTAGCCAGCTATTGAATGATATATGATCAGGTCAAGTTCAATACTTCCTTAGCTCTGAGCTCAGGTTTGATTTTAGTTTAATATGAATTACTATAGAAGGAATCATTGGATTTCACTTGGATAAATGCTTTCACTACTCTCAGGCCAAACATCACATTAAAGAGAGACAGGACCTGGCTTTTAATGTAGCTAAGAATCCATTTGAGCCACGATTAGAGGGAATGGTACCCCTTGTTACAACAAATAGGGACAATAGCTAATCCCTAGGCAACGCTGATGGAAAGTTTGCTTTTCTCTCCCACTGTTAATGAAGTGCACACTGGGTGGAGGAGTACATAACATTGGGCATTATGAGTGCAAGATGGGTGCTGGTGGTCTGATTCACTTTAAACCAGTGTAGTTAGGTAGTGATTGCAAAGCGACAACTGCTGTTGTGAGGCAGCTGGTGTTGTGGTAAAGGTCACACCTGGTTTAATCCTGAGAAAGATGGGTCCTGAGAAGAGCTAACAGCCAAGCTTCTTTTCCTCTTCCCCACTGACGAGTCTAAACACTAGGGCAGACAGTAGAGGGGCAGGGGTCAAAATCACACAGCCTCTATCCACCTTCAGTCACAGTTAGCATGAGTACAACAGGCACTTCTGGTTGCACCCACATGGTTTGCTCCCTTTGATACAACTAACGGTGTCCTGTACAGCTAGGATAGACACCACCTTCTGTACATCGAAGGCTGGACCTACACAGGCAATGAAATCCACTTTAAATCTTTGTGGTACAGATATGATCATTCTGGCCATCAGTCTAGAAGAAACCACATGACTGTGATTTTCTTCTGTCAGGACAACCATGGAAAGATCAACCCTGTACAACAAGAAGCCAAAGGGGTCTCTGGAGACGTGGAGATGTTGAAACTTCAATATCATGTCTGACAGTGACAATAAAGGCCAGTGCAGACAGGCAACATCATGGCTCAGAAAAGACCTGGGGGAGAGGGGGATTTGGGCAGCAGATAAAAGGTCAAGAGCCCATGGTTGTCCATCCTCCAAAAACAAAGAATGCATATAAATATCTCCTAACCAAGAAAGCTTTAACAGGCCACTGAAGAGTGATTTCCTTAAGTTGATGATATTTTAACCAGGTTGTTCATAGGCCAGCACTGACATAGGGAGAGTTCCTGTCTCTTACTTGTATGAAAAACTAAACAGACAGATAATGGGTTAAATCTGTTCCAGAGTTGGGTTAGTACTGGAGAAAAGTGGGTAATAAGCCAGCTGTAAATTGCGTAAATGACTATCTTACACTAGCAACCATCTGTATCACATTAAGATGTCCTCTGACGTACTGTAGCCTTACCTTAGAACTCAAACTGTTCTCTTATCTGTCACTATGATGGACAAATGCTCCACACAAACGGTTAGCTGTGAAATAATGTGCTGGTTTATTGCAGAGCTCATTTGTAGGGACGGGAACTGATAAGATTTTACTGACACCAATGCCATTATCGATTCTGGTTATCGGTCCTATTATCCTTTATCGATTCCCTTATTGATTCCTGATACATTTTCTATGTGGAAAAAAAGTAGGCCTACACAGGTTTTCAGCGTCAACGCAACAGTTTTATTATATCTGAGTGTGAACACAGTAGAAAAAAGGCATGCATGTGACTCAAGTGTGCAAAAGTTGCACGTTTAATAGGCAAGAAATCGCACAGTCTATGTCTGCCTTAAGCTGTACATCAATTGACACATAACTAACCTCTAGGAAAGCAGGTAACCTACCAAAATTCTGGTTCTTCTACTGTTGAGAAAGGGTGCAAACCTTTCACTACAAATTTTGTGACTGCACGGTGACACTCGTTCACCCTTTCTTCGCACCAAGTGTGAAAGGGTTTTGCTGGCTGGGAGCTGATTGGCGAGTTGAGCTGGCTGTAGCCTGAGAGCTAGCTGTAGCAACAGTCTGTCATCTAAAATGGATGAAATGAGAGAATATTTGTACAGCAGTCGTTTTCATTTAGGTTTTCGTAGTGAAAGAAAAAAATCTGCTAAGCCTGGCCTGCGTAGCGCCAATGTTATTATAACATAGGATATTTACCCTCGGTAATGAATGTGCTGCTTGGTTGGGAAGCAGAGCGTCAAATACATGGCATTCCTGGAATGTAAGCCCATGCTGCGTGGAAAGATGTTTCAGCATACTGCTCGTGTTTCCACCCTTCCTTCCAAAATGATCATTTTACGGACATTACAACTAGCACTGTTATCTTTCTTTGTGAAATGAAGCCACGCTTTGGACCTTTTCTTCCTCTCCGCCATGACTCCTTGAAAGTTTACAGCAACGCAGACGCATGAGTTTGACGTCATGGTTTTGCAATGCGCAATTGTCAGAAAAAAAATGCCAGCACCGATAAAAGGATTTGATAAGCTTGGAGTCATACAATTTCGATGGATCGGACATTTGGAACCGGTTTCTTGATTCCCATCCCTACTCCGTGTTTTAGAAACCAACAAATTAAAAACTTACCCAAATACTCATGTACTGGAGCACAAACTACTACTGCAAGTACTTTTGTAGTTACACAGGCTACATCATAGGCTACGAAGAAAGGTAGCCAAACAACAGCAGCCCCAGCTTCAGGACGAAGTATCTCTACAAAAGACAAGCGTGTGGTCTGCATTTGTCTTTTTCTGGCCAAACCAAAAAATGCTGGTCCTAGCACTGCTCTGGGGCCTGATCCCAGAACAATGTTTACTAAATTATATTGTTAACTTTGCTAAGTAAAGTAAGTAAGCCCCCTCAAATATAATGTAGACCCATTTTATAAAGCCGGCACGAGAGACCAGCTGAGTCCCAAGCCGTATTCAGCCCTAGCCTAACCTGAGCCTGTATGTAGGGGTACGTGATACAATCAAAGCATGTGTTGACATTACGGTAGAAATCAGGAGCCGAGAGAATACGTGGTAGCAGTGGGCTGCCGAACAATATATTTTTTTTAAAGCAAGAATGTACAAAAAATCTTGTTAGCCGTTTGTCTGTCATGCTAACATTTGAAGGTAAACGCAGCAGTGTGCTCAGTATAAAATACTTAACCATCATATAGTTGAGAGTCAACACTAGTCAATAAGATACTGAAAAGCATCATTTTGCCCACAGCACATCAATATTAGCACTAGTACACATCAGGTGCTGATGCTAGTTAGGGTTGTAAAAATATATTGCTGCACAATTTTTCACAATACAAAAAGCACTGACGCACATATTGGTGCTTAAAAAGTTGAAAACAAATCTGGGGTTTATGACCAACTAAGGTAGGTGAGATGGAGAATGTTAGTCCAACAATGCAGGGCTCAACAATAAGGATTGACCGATGCAAGTAAAATGCCACGTTGGGCAAGTAAATCTAGCAAAAAAGAATGAAACATGTATTTTTCGGGAGTTGATGACGGGAGTCGCACATATCGATCGGGCACTCGCGAGTATTGATGGGTACTGAAACCCTGTCTTAAACAGCCCCCGGGGCTAAATCATTAAAGACCGTAGTATTCAGAGCCGCTGCAGCCTCCTGCTGTCTGTGTCGGGCTGAGCTCCTCCACACACAGAGCGCAGTCAGCGGTCAGCAGATCAGATTGGAGATTACTTGAGTTCACAACAACTACGCTCGTTACTGTAAGTAAGTGCAATAAAACCTCCGCGAGTAAAAAGCCAATTCTGTATCAATACACCTGTTCAACAAGCATAACGTGTGAACATGTAGAAAGCGATATTTTAATCTGCTCTGTCTGCAGTCTCATGTTTTACACAAGCACAGCGAGCTAGCTCGGCTAATAGTGAATTGTTACAAACAAGCTAAAACGAAGCTGTCTGTATGGAGTCTGACTGTTTAGCTTAGTGTTCCACGGATCTTAAAATTTGGCAAATTCTGCGCTGGCTGAGACAAAGCAGCCCTACCCCCTCTACCAGGTAACTTACCTGCAGTGAATCACAGCAGCAGCAGAGGGAGGAGGACAGAGGACAGGAGGAAGGACTGATACTGACTGATGTTCAGAAAGAATGAAGAACACCGACATCACTCAGTATTTTGATGTCAGGAATATGATTTATTTTACTGACAGTTTAGATTTGTTTCCAGTGAGATAACTGCCATTGTAAACTTTACTGTTGCTGCTCTACAAACATTTAGTTATATTTAAAATATTCAGTTCCAATCCTGTTCTGAATGTATTTTTTTAAGAGAATATACTTTTAAAAAGCAATTATTTAGTAAAGAAAAAGAACCGAACTGATAAGAGCATCGATAAGAATAATAGTATCAATAAAATTCTTACGATTGCCATCCCTACTCCAGAGAAAATGGCTGCAAGTTTATGATAATGTATCTAATATAATGTAAATAAAAAGACCTTAATGTTGAACCCAGCAATGTTCTTTATCTTCATGAGGACATTTGAAGAATTGTTTTATTCCAGTTTAATTTGATATGGATCTATTTGTAACAACTTATTCATTTTAGATTCCACTATTTGCACCGAGACTGCGAGAAAAATTACTATGAAAACAATGGTAAAAGTGAGAAAAACGTTTTGCACATTTTATGACCAAAGATGAAAAAAATAAAATAAAATACTCTACTGTCATCGTTTATTTTAAACTTTGCTGGCAGAATGTTCACACAGGAAAAACGTTTTGCAACAAAAGACACCACATTTGGCTTCAATTCCTACAATATGCATAGACAGAACTAATGCCACCCAACACACCAGCTGCTCAAAACTGTCGTGGTTGTGGGACACAATCTCTGTTTCTGCAGTTACACTGGTTTCACTATAACTAGGTTTATTCCTTGTTTTAAGCAATTGCAATTCAAGTCTAATACTTGCCTGGGTCCAGACTCCACCGAGTGGACTGAGTGACACGAAACAGCGGTTTCTCGATTGAAAAAGGGATTATCCAATGAGCGCCGCAGGGGGAAAACTACCGATTAGCCAATCAGCGCCAAGGGCGGGACTAACAGTTGTCAAGCTGTGCACCAGAACCAAGGAGTAATAACAACAATGGCGACCGCAATAGACAAGACAGATGCTGCTATCGAGGCTGTTCTAAAATCGATAGCAGCCCGACATCTAAGCTTGTTTTTTCTACACTCCACTCTTAAAACCAAGGCAAAACCAGTAGGTTGGCACGTCTAACCATCAGTGTCGACTTAAAATGAAGTTAGATTCAGGCGTATACGTTGGTCTCAAATGATTGGCTAGGGAAAATTTAATTCCCCTCCCCCACGGAAATCAGTTAGAGTGGAGGCAATGTCAGACTGAAGATGACTTGGTGGAGTGTTGAGAGAGCTGACAATTCTGTCTGATATCAGGCAAGTCTAATACTACAGTGATACACAAATTCTGTCATCTGGCATGGACATTAATATGGCAGAAAATGGCTTTTTTGATACTCAAGCCGTAACAGTTCCTCCTTCAATGATCTTACCTTGTTGAGAGATTAAATATTGAGATTAAATACAACCTAACATTATGGTATGTCAGATATCTGTGGCATAGGATGCCTGAGCATCATATGTTGCCTGTTCTATGGTACACAGTGAATATACTGACTATCCTCAAAAAAAACAACAACCAAAAAAAAAAGAAAAAAGCTGACCGTTCAAATGCTTTGCATTGCCTCAGGTCTTCTTTTAACAGTTTCACTTGAACACAGTGCAAAGACCCCAGCCAGTAGCCAATTGATGGCCAACATGCTTGTACATTCTGCATCTGAATGTGAGACGATAGCTGCTCAGTATTCTAAGACCAAGCATTCTGTTTAAACTTCGAGTGGCATACAGTAAGCTCTGATTTGCTTTAAGCTGGACTAATACTTCGATGTCATAGTATACAGACTAACAAAAAATTATAATGAAACATTCAAAAGAAGTGATTTAATATATTCTGCTATACAGCTGACCCATCTGTCAAATTCATAATTTTTCCAAGATGCTTCCCATTGTTTCTGGAATGGAATAATCCACAAAAGAATTCAGTTAAAACCATTCCATTATATTTGAAATATTCCATATTAGCCTGAACCCTTCCTGTCAATAAATTTGTCTGCAACAAACAAACTGAGCTAGACTGCAGTGTCAGGGATGGAAGACTGGCTGCAGCAAGGCCGTCACATCCCACATCAATAAGCAAGAAAACATCAATGGAGGTTGGGCTGTGGTTGCACACCTGTTGTGCAGCAGAGCGCACATTCCTTTGGAAGTTGGTAAAATATACATCCCAAACTTTAACTTAACCAAACGTTGCCTGTCTGCAAGGGCTCAAAATAATGGGCACAGAATATTCCATTTTAATTTCAGGCAACTTGATTATAGACCTCTGACCAGACGCAAACAAATGACATCACAAAGAGACAAAATTGGTTGAATATTTTTGTGGTGTGGGTAGCTAGAAAACCAGCATCATTGTCCAGCATGCAAAATGAGTTCTTCAGCAAGTATCCAGTACACAGATACTGGGCTACACCACCCTGCAACCTTTAAGTTACATCAACAATGATCTTTATAATGAAGGGTCGGTTCTATAACTTCAGGAAAATTTGTTTACATAACTAGTCTTAATTTGATCACTTTGGCCATTCCTACAAAAGGTCTCTCACTGACAACACCTGTACTGTGTGACCCGCTATATTGAAAACCTAATACATGCTCACAAAATCTCTGGTGAAGTAGATTAGATATGTTGTTGCAGAGATTGGATCTTTTTCCTTTTGTTTTGGCATATTAGTGGATGGTCAACTTTTATGTTGAACAATTTGAAAACACTGGTGTGTTTGAAACTTCGGCTTAAGTGTGGACAGGCTTAAAGGGTCCATTCACTCAAAACTACACAAAATATTGTCTCAGTTGACTGCAGTATCACTCAAATACTAGTTAAAATGACCTTTTCAAAGCTAACCCCCCCCCCCCAAAAAACACGAAGAGGTGCAAAATGAACAATAATTAACGCTAGGGAACTGCTGTCTAGCTTCTAAATTCTAAGTCTGAGCCCTCTTTGGATTTCAAAAAAGACCATTTGTGTCTGTGCCATGAAAATCAGGTGTATGGGTAACACTCAACATGTATTTCTATCTCATTTCATCATTATCCTTAACTTGTGGGGGAAAAAACAGCTAATACCACGAAAGCTGTATGTTAGCCTATACTTGATATGATGTATAAAGGGAAGCTGTCGTTGGGTCTCAAAAGGGGCTTCAAGTGTAACATATATAAAGTCATAGCATTTGAACAGTGTTCATATTGTTGAGATGCTACGAGACAACAGGGGCCACCTTCCTTCACTACAAACATCTTAACACTTTGACAGCTGCATGTTAAAATAGACTAAGAGGACACTTTATATACATTGATTCTCCTCAGTCTACCAATATTCTGCGAAAACATGTAATGTGTGAAATTTGACGTTTTGAAACCTCGCGACTCATGATTTGATTATAAACGCCGTGAAAGATACCAACTAAGTGGAGAGTAATCTTTTATCTTGTTTAAACTCAGTGAAAAGCTGATTTTTAACATTAGCTATCGTTCAAGGAAGACCGCTTGTTAATGTTAATTACACAGCTCATGTGCATGTTTGTGAGCAGGAATTATTGCTATTATTAGTAACTTAAAGTTACTGTCAACACTTAGAGATCACAGCAATCATGGCCGGAGGTTTAATATGTTGAACTGTCTGTTTCTTGCTGCTAGTTGCTCAACATTTTACTAACTTTATGCTCCTAACTGGGTTTGTGTAGGTTTAGCCACTAACTTGTGTATTTCAGCAGACATTAACTGATGACAGAGATTACATTCAAAGCTCAGGCTCTGACAGTCATAATACTAGCTTGTGCACGCTAAAAAGTGAAGGCAAATTTGGGAGCAGAAAGAGACCAGAAGTTCACTGGAAAAAAGAACAGCAGACAGACGGACAGCAGCAAACAAAAAAGAATGTAGCCTAAAATAATGAGAAAGCATCACAGAAATAGACAGCGAAACCTAATTTATTGCATTATTGTGAATTCCATTGTTAGTGAAACATTATGAATTGTGTTGTCAGTTTAACTTACAGTGAAAATCTCTGATTTGACTCAATGTTTTAGTGTCTAAAATAAAGCATGTTACTGAATTGTTGCCTGTTAAAAAATCTTATAACTCCATTCAGTAATTAATACATTAATTTTGTGTATTAAAACAAAAGTAAGAGTAAACTGTCTTTATTCAAGAAAATCCTTGATTTTTTCCTGCCTAAGTAGATAGAACCTTGTAATTCCAAGCGAAAACTGGGCCGTCAGTATTAGAAAGTTCAATCTGCAAAACACCTGTTCTAAAAACCCCATTTAAAAATGTGATAGGATTTTGATATTGTATATTCAGAGTGCCTTTGGGGTATTGGAGACTTAATAGAATAGACAAGTAAAGAAGTAAATCAGTTAATTAATGAACTGACAATGAAACATAAGTGTGATGAAATATATTAATACTGGTGTATTTATTTCAGGCCCCACGGAAGGCCAAAGTAAGCCAGGCGCATAAGCCAAGGTTTTAAAGTTGTGCTGTTTAAAATGATTTCAAACAAAGTTAGTTATTTTTGTTTTATTTATGTCACGTAAATGCTGTATGGCATACTGGCATTGTGAGCAATAACATTGTTAGGAATCATTTTAACAATATACATTTAAAAGCTTGGCTTAACGTTATGCACCTAGCTTATCTTGGCCCAGAGTCCTCAGCCTGGAGTTATCCCTGGTGCAGGTGCCACTTTAAATTTTTCAGAACTCCTCCACTAACTGTACTAGTTATGTCCTCTCTCCTTTTTAGATTATTTTTCATATAGGGTAATAACCATTATTGGTTGTTGCTGTGTCGAGACCAAGCAATGTTGCTGTCAGTCAAAGTGATAAAAGTACGACATTTGATACTGTTTGCAGGCTTACAAAAACATGCCATGGACCAAGTGCCAATTACATGGTTTTTCTGAAACGGCAGTGATGGTGGGTCAAGTCATAGCCATGAAAATGTTCTTCTAAAATGGGATCTTTTCTGTCCTCGGCTGATGCAGAGATCCTAACTGACGCCTTTGTTTCATCCAGACTTGATTACTGTAACGTTTGTTGTCAGGCCTGCCGTGTGCTAGTACTAAAAAGGCTTCAAATGGTTCAGAATGCTGCAGCTAGAATCTTAACTAAAACTAGAAAATTTGATCATCTCACACCAATCTTAGCTTCCCGTCATTGGCTCCCTATCCATGTCAGATCAGACTTTAAGGTGCTTCTGATGGCTTATAAAACTGTAAAAGGGCTCGCCCTATGTCCCACCCCGTGCTTTCAGAATACAGGACTCCTGTCTGTCCCCAGAATTAAACAGAAGTCAGCTGGTTGCAGGGCCTTTTTCTATCGTGCCCCCTTCCTCTGGAATAACCTCCCTGCTGACATTAGACAGTCTGACTCTGTTGAGACCTTTAAATCTAGGCTGAAATCTCCTCTTTTTGCTTCAACTTTCAATTAGTAACTATTCTTCCATACTTCAGGCCTTGTACCTGACTTTGATAAACTGCATTTCTCTAACCCTCTGCTGGTTATGTTTCTGTGGCCTAAAAGCTGCCAAGCTGTGTATGCCCCGCCCCCCCCTTCCATTGTGAATCTATTCTGTACACATGACATCTATTTCCTGTCTGCCCGTGCTGGGAGACTGATCCCTCCTCTGTTGCTCTTCCTGAGCTTTCGAACATTTTTTCCCCTTAAAGGGGTTTTTGGGGAGTTTTTCCTTATCCGAATTGAGGGTCTAAGGACAGAGGTGTCGGATCCTGTACAGATTGTAAATCCCCTGAGGCAAATTGTGATATTGGGCTATATAAATAAAATTGACTTTTAGAAGTATTAAGTATAGATATGACATCACCATGGAGAGATCACCATTTCTAAAGCTAAATTTGTAGCTCAGCTAGGGATCAGAACTGTCGAGTTAACATGGCTACCATGACATACAGCTGTCTACCAACAGCTCTATATAGACCTTCAATAATCCATACTGTCAGTATCAGGTCTTACCTTGTTACAGTGACGGCCGATGCCCATAAGAAAGTTGTCTGGTTTGATATCTCTGTGGATGAAGTTCTTTGTGTGTACATATTCAATTCTGCTGATCATCTGAAGATGAAAAGAAGGTCATGGTTAAATATTTAGTTAAGATTTAATTAAGTTATTTACCATCCTCCCAATTCTCTTCATGACGTAGTAAATGTGTTTACATTTTAATGAAAGTGATTCCATCAATTCAAGTTGCAAACGGCTTATCCTGTCCTGGGATGAGAGTCACCAACGGACCTTTTTCCACAGAGGACACTTTGATGTGTTATAACAGGGAAAACACAGGTTTAATTAATTAATTAATAGAAATATCCCAGTAAGCCAAGACAACGAAGCAGCATGCACAACATCACGGTCAACACAGCCCTTATTAAGGTTATTATTTACATCTGTGCTTTCCTATGACAAGTCAAAATGTCTGCTGAAAAAGGCTTATTCAGCAGACCTGCATGTCTTTGGACTGTGGGAGGGAACTGGAGTGTCCACTAGAAACCCAACCAGAGATCACGCATACTCCACACAGATAGACAAAAGCTAGCAGCTTGGAACCAGGACCTTCCTGCTGAGAGGCGGCATGGCCCCACTACTTGCATTTAACTATGTTCCTCAGGCACCTTCACTGCTTCAGAAGATTGCATAGGAGGTGGGTGTGTAAGTGTACGCTACCTGGTCTGCCAGCATAAGGACCGTCTTCATGGTGAAACGGCGAGAGCAGAAGTTGAACAGGTCCTCCAGACTGGGTCCAAGCAGGTCCATGACTAGGACATTGTAGTCCTTCTCTTGGCCATACCACCTGGTGACACAATAGTGATATGATGAGGGTGGGTCCGTGGCTGATCTGAATCAATCATAGCATACTGTCTGATCAGACTTAATGGGTTGAACACAGATCCGATACTGGTCGGCTTTCTTATGAAAGGGTTAACACGCATTTATAAAAAGGGACTTGTGTTGTCAAAAGGTATTGTTTTATCGATAGATAGAAAACTATTAATCCCCAGAGGGGAACCTAGTTTGGTCGCCCATGCACAATGACAAAAAGGTACACGAGTCAGACAGCTCATAGCAGACAACATATGAAAGACATAATGTCACAATAATACTAACACCAACACCCAGACTAACGTATTCCAAGAGGACATTAGTGGAGCTCAGGAGTCCGCCTAGCCACCGGGAAATTTATGTAATGTTTTAATTGACTGTATTAACAAACATCAAATACATAAAAAGCTGACCGTAAGTGATGCACCTTAAAACAGGACCAATAATACAGGCAATAAATGTGATGTGGTCACTCAACATACTTTTTAAGACTACTAAAAAACAACAAACAGGGGATGCCCTTCAAACTAAAGTCTGGTCTGAACTCTCCTTCTGGTTCTTTCCTCCAAAACCGTCTCTAATGAATCAGGACTCAACCCAATTATAGAACTAGCCTTTTCAATAAACTTCTTTATCCTGTTCCTATCATTGGCAGTAATGCTATTACCACAACATACAACAGCATAAAACAAGTCACTCGCCATAAAACTCATAAGCTTTTAAAGGTTTTCTATCAAAGGACTTTATTGAATTTCATATCAATATGATATATTTGTATGATGAAACAATTTTGACCTGGGGATTATTGAGAATTGCTGACAGCCCCTCTTTTCTTTTTCGCAACTCAGTAACTAGCTTCAACATTTCAACATCTGTCAACATTTTTTAAATATGACATGATGCCTGGCTATGCCTACAATCAGCTGTGGAAAGGGTGAATAAAATAAGGTGACGAAACCGTTCTCTGAACAGCTTGTGTTTTAATAAAAATGACACCAGAGACTTTGTTGTTCACTCTAAAATCCAAGCTACTGTGGAGCTATAGAGTTTAAAATTCAGAAGTTTAAAAAAAAAGAAAGGAAAAAAAAGTCAGGAGTTGGGCTTGTACTGTATTAAATGCACTTGAACAGAATTACCAGCTGCTTTTGAATGACTATAATAGTATGTAACATGTAAAGCAGTGCATCATCAACGCCAAATCTTTCTATAATCAAACTGCATGGGATCTTGGAATGGGTGGACTTGGGTGGGCATATTAAGCGAATATAACCTTCTCAAAACATTTCATAACATGTTAAGTCAGAGCAATCGGTCTTATGTCATGAAAGAAGACAAACCTGGTCAACAGTGACCGTAATGGGGGAACGTGTTGTTGGGGTTCCTCTGTGGCATGGCAAATAACGTTACATCCAAATTGTGATGGCTAGCGTTCACTAAATCTAAACAACTCAACCATATCAGGCTAATTAACGGTCTCAAGCTTGTCATATATCAACATATAACAAGGCTGCAGGCCCCGATGGAGTTAGCCCCGGGGTGCTAAAAGCCTGTGCCCCCCAGCTATGTGGAGTCCTTCAGCATGTCTTCAACCTGAGCCTGAGTCTTCAGGGTCCCTGTTCTGTGGAAGACATCTTGCCTCGTTCCTGTGCCAGAGACGCCGCGTCCCAGTGGCTCCAAGGACTACAGACCGGTGGCACTGACCTCCCACATAATGAAGACCCTGGAGAGACTGGTGCTGGAACAGCTGCGGCCCATGGTCAGACCACTACTGGACCCCCTTCAGTTCGCCTACCAGCCCCGGCTGGGAGTTGAAGACGCCATCATCTTCCTGCTGAACCGCATCCACACCCACCTGGACAAGCCGGCAAGGATCATGTTTTTTGACTTCTCCAGTGCCTTCAACACCATCCGGCCTGCCCTGCTGGGGGAGAAGCTGGCAGCGATGCAGGTGGATGCCCCCCTCGTGTCCTGGATTGTGGACTACCTGACTGGCAGACCACAGCACGTGCGCCTGCAGCACTGTGTGTCGGACAGCGTGGTCAGCGACACTGGGGCCCCTCAGGGGACTGTCCCCTCTCCCTTCCTCTTCACCGTCTACACCACAGACTTTAGCCACCACACAGAGTCCTGCCACCTTCAGAAGGTTTCTGATGACTCTGCTGTGGTGGGATGTATCAGCGGTGGTGATGAGACGGAGTACAGGGCTGTGGTGGGGAACTTTGTCTCATGGTGTGAGCAGAACCATCTGCAGCTCAATGCGACAAAGTCTAAGGAGCTGGTTGTGGATCTACGGAGGGCCAAGGCACCAGTGACCCCGGTTTCCATCCAGGGGGTCAATGTGGACACTGTAGAGGACTACAAGTAACTGGGAGTACACATGGACAATAAACTGGACTATCATTCCAGCCTGTGGCCATCAAACTCTAACTCCTTTGACACACCTCTTTAAGTGTCAGTCTGTATGACCCTAAGTCACTAAACTGGACATTGGATCATTAACATCTCTGCAATACTTGAAATATTGTGCAATATTCTGTTTAATACTGCTGTGCAATATACTGTTTTCAGTTTAATTATTAAATATTTTCATTATTGCACTATTACTTCTTATATTATTACATTGTATTATACCGTACTATACTTAACCTGTTAATCCACTTTTGTACTTAATTTATCTTAGCTGTATTATAGTGTCTTATATTTTGATTTGCACATCTCTTATTTCTTACTAGAAATAATTGTCTCGTTGCAGACTTATTTTATTATTATTATATTTCTATTTTATTAGTACTTTTATTCCTGTGTGCATTGATGTGACAGGGAGCAGCTGTAACCAAAGTTTCCCCTCGGGGGTTCAATAAAGTATTTCTGATTCTGATATAAGCCAATTAAGGTTATCGTAACGCTGCTGTAAGAGATTCTTAAGGCATGCGGGCAGTCAGAAACTGATCTCCCAGAGATGGCCCTCTTCAGTCTTCACTCTTCTCAGGTACGTTGCACATGCCAAGCACAGAAGACAGGAGCTTTTTTTTGGACCACTCAGAAGGCGTGGTTCTCATTTAACTACCTGCGACTCTGTCCTTGCAGATATTTTGGATTTAAAATGCCGATTTTCAAAGAAAGGTGACAAGTTCGCATCCCTGTCGTTGTATCTGGCGAAAAACAAGTTAGCCTCATCAGGAGCAATAGTGCCCTCAAAAGCACATGTTGTGATCCGACTGCCCCAAAAGGTGGTAGTGCATGGGAGACATAGCTGATCTTAAATGTCAAAACAAGTCAGTTGTCTCTGGTGGGACACGTAACAAATTGTTAAAAAGAGTGGGATGGCTGAGAGTGTGCAGTGATTAAATTCTGTTAATAAAAGATACCAAAAATGTTAGCTATATTAATGCTCATTTCTATTGATTCTATTCATAAATCACATATGCTGCCATACTTCCTTTATCTTTTGACAATGAGCTATGTACACACACACACACACAAATACATCCCACTCCATCAGTGGAGCTGTGGCCCCACCTCCACACACACACACTATGCTTCTTCGCAGACTGTAAGCTAGCTTGCTGGTAGCTGCTGCAGAGCCTTGGCTCTGTGTGGAAATACTTCAGCTGAGAGGCTGGCAAGCTAAAAGGATATCAGCTAGCCTCAAAGCAAAACATAGTACAGAGCAGTACCAACTTATGTTGCAAACAAGAAATTTAGCAAATTTCAACATTTCAAAAATCACTACATTAAACAAGATGACAAATTAAACCATGCACCGTGTTGTGCAGCCCCAATGGTTTGGTATTTCAATAGCAACATATGTGTGTTTATTTAACAGATAATTACAATCTTCTGCTGACTCAGATTGCTGTGTTGCTTCATAGATGTAAGTCAAATGGAAATACAAACCAGTAACTTTCCTTTTAAAACCTTTTTGCTTGCATGTGTGCCATTGTTGGCCATTACAGTCACTGCTGACGTGTCCAGGGAACGCACCCTATTTTTTCCCTGATAATGCTACATTGTGAACAACAAATCTGTGTTGAAATTGTAGAAATAAACAAAGAAACCTCACTGAGAAAGAAAACTTACTGTCTGAACATGTACTGTATGTCTCCAGCACCAAATAGGAAGCAGCAAACCGGGTAGTTACTTTGGTAACGGCCGAAAAAAATACTTAAATACTGTTTCACCAGTCACACACGATAGATGGTGAAATAACAGTGTTATGAGCCGTGTTTAATTCAGCGTGTATCTGATCCACCAACCAGCACGTATTTTAGTGAGCAATCATACATTTTTGAAACATTCACCTCTCATTCCCACGGTCTGACGTCTCCCACTAAAATAGCGCAGTTAAACAACGGAGGCTGGTAGCAAGTTGAGGTGACAAAATCCGAAATGTGAAGTTTGTATGGAAATACGGTTTCTTTATTGATGCCAAACTGACAAGAAGACTGTCGACATATGACGCCTTTTATCTTGTGTTTTAGCGGACACGTAAGGAATTGTTAATGCGTCATTTCTTAAAAGGGAGTCTGGTGTAATACTTTCCCAGTAACGTGCAGGGAGCTGGGGTATGTATATTTTTATACATACAATAAATAAATGGTTGCCCTTTGTATGCGTGTTTTTAAACTACTTTCCTAATTTAACATGATGTGCTTGATGGTGTTTGACTCCTGATGAAACTTGAAAGCTCAGAATTCTCGGTGCCCTTTAGCTTCCCCTTTTAACATTTGTTCACCCAGAAAAAGCTAATATTTCTCTGTATAATATAACCTGCTCTTTGTCAGCTGCTGTGCGTCTGAAAATGAAACAAAAGTCTGTAAATACACTGCAGATACATTTTCTACATACATGAATAACCATAAATTATAACCACGAGTTTAACACTACAATTTGTCAAAAAAAAAAAAAATAAAATAAAAATATCCCCGTTATTGGGGATACACTATTTCCCTGGGACAAACTCAAATGACCACCTGTGGGTCACGGGGACTCACTAAATTGAAAACCTATCAACATCACTGTCAGTGCGAGAATAGCTATTACCAGTGATTTGGCCATAATTCCCCCCCCCCCCGTTTAACCGTAATCCCTCAAATCTATCAAGCCTGAGAAATGTCACAAGCTATTCAGGAAGACACTGACACAGGTCAAACCCATGTTGGTAGTCTATCTCAATGGGTCAACGTACCTTATATTGTAGTTTTCACATTAGCTAAAGATTTATTAAGACAATTGAGACTCTGTGACAGGACAGATGTGGCTTGGTGGTAGAGCGGGTCGTCTACCAATCGGAAGGTCGGCGGTTTGATCCTGGCTTCCCCCGGCCCACATGTCCAGGTGTCCCTGGGCAAGACATTGAACCCCGAATTGCTCCCGAGGGCTGTGCTTTTGGTGTGTGTGACGGATTAGTTTATTTGTACTGATGAGCAGTTGGCACCTGCCATCAGTGCATGAATGGGGTGAATGTGATATGTAGTGTTAAGCGCTTTGAGTAGTCGGAAAGTCTCGAAAGGCGCTATACAAGTACAGTTCCTTTAACATCAAAGACAGTCCAATTTCTCAGATTAGAAAAAGTTTTATTAGCTGGAAAAGTGCACAATACTAATCAACATGTGCTCCAATTCAATTACTTGTACATGACCCATCATTATGCAATTACCAAACAGAGAAAAAAAGCTGAAACGCAAAGCTTTTCCTTTCTCAAACATGGTAAATATCTTAAATCTAAAATACTCAAGTCTGGTGATGTGTGGGGAATGGGAATCTCTGTCATACTTGCACACTTCGCTAACAGTTTTAAAAAGGTGCATTACACCATGAAAAAGGACCAGAGTTCTTTCAACTTCATAAAATTCTAATTCACCATTAAGCCTGGTTTCTTAAACTGCACCAAAAGGCTTGAGTCAGTGTGAAACAACAGAGCAAGAATGGGGAAAAGACAGAAACTATGATAGGTGGTGACTGTATAAAAAGGTAAGCCAGGTTATAGTACAAGTGGAGGAGGGGCAGCAGGACCAGCAGGTTGGACAGGCTCTAACAAGACTTTGCGGCAACATGAAGCCAGTATTACCAGAACAAATATTCAATGAACAGTCCCTGCCTGCATTACAGTAAAGGTGGAAAAGCTTTGCTTCAAAACCTGCAGGAAAAGTGGACCAAAACAACCACCAACATGGCTGGTTTTCTCAGCCTCAGCTGATATTCACTGTCCTATGAAGGGATATTTGGTTAAAAGGTCAGGAATAAAAAAGGTCCCCATTTTCTATCCAGCATAATAAAAACAACAGTAGTACACATGGCATATGGCAGTGTTTAAATACAGGTCAGATCAGGTCAAAATGTGTTGTGTAGGCCAATGTGCTCCCCAAATTTCAAGCAGAAGCTTCAAACGAGTTATTGTAATTAACACTGCCTCCCATTAGTCATACTGACACTAGTAACAACCCATTATTACAACTCACTTCCTGGGGCCTACAAAAATTATTTTAAGTTGCCATTTCTAGGACTCCACAGTGGGAGTGGCATCCAACCCATGTGTGATTATATCCATGACAGGGGTTACCTTACGCAGCAGGTGTAATTTGTAAAGAAGATGTGTGTGTTCAGAGTTCAGGTTTCAACCAAGTCATCATGCCTTAGTGGCTCCACAGTCATTGTGTCTATTCATCCATGTGCCAGCTGTACTGTATAGTGAATATGGCCGCACATGTTAGCCAGATATAGAACAGGGAAAGAAAATCTACACCATGCAAATGATGGTATGTTCTGCCTCTTTCTCTGGCAGCCCTTTTAACGTGTACACAGGCAGCTCCTTTGTCCTAAAAAAAATAAAGTAGCTATGCTTAATGAAAAGGTGACTATCAGCAGTTAAGATTCTTCTTTCCAACAACACAGTGTATAAACCAATTTCTATCAATATTAAATAGGTTATCAGAAATGTAAAATGCACTTTTCTAGAAGTACAGTGTAGTATGTAGCTCATTTAAGTCCAATAGACTTTGCAGTCTTACATTGACACCAGTATTTTCTCTGACGCAAAATCAAACTGAGCCAATCAGGCCAGTCTAAGAACAAATATTTAACCCTCCTTCAAGTCACAGCAAGGTTTTTTTCCTGTTAATGTCAAAAAATTTGAATCCTCTGTGATTCAATGCTGTTAACATTAACAGCTGACTAGTAGAATATAGACAATTCACACTGTCCCTCAGAGTGACTGAGGGGACAAGAATTTCTACAAGTAGTAAATTAGGCCATGATGTGCAGCACTACTTTAACCATGTGCCATCATGACCAACGTTTTCGTTCCAACCCTACAGCAGTCAATTAGACAGTTCCTCTTCTCTGCTGTTGCAGAAGTTACTCCGAGTTGTACTATTTCAGGGGCTTGTAGACAAACAGTAATTGTAAGAAGCTGTTGAGAATGCCTCCACACTTGCTAAACAGGCTGAGAACAAGTTTTAATTGGGGGTATGCAGTAAGTACACAGGTAGAGTTTCCATCTTTCAGACAAATTATGAACAAGATAGCAGACAGATAAGGGTTGGTATGTCTTTTAGAAAGTAACACAAAGTCAATGGGCAATAGGATTGGGCCGATGAACGATGCCATCGTCAATGACTGACAGCCACTGAGCCCTCTACCATTATGATTTATCCATCAACAACACTACTAAATACCCATATACATTGGTTTTCAGCTGAAAAAAAGTGTTTGGGGTTTAGCTACTCTTTAAGCATAGTGTTCCTGCTGCAGCTTTCAGACCGTGGTCGGAAGCACAGGGAAGACACTGTTTTCCTCCAGGGCTGAAGTTCATGCTAACCACCTTCACTTTTACCCAGCAGCTGGGAGGCAAGACACGGGAACGTCTTGGGTACTGAGGAGCTGCAGCGCTTATTCATGGGCAAACTGCAACCTACACTGTACATTTACTGCCACTCCACTGCTAACCTTTCCCTCTGCTCCGATCGCCAACACCTGTCTGCTCTGAGTGCAGTCACCATCACTCTCTCGCTCGCCCGCCCGCCCACACACTCACTACGCACTGCTCCTTAAAGAAGCCACGCTACTCTTATAACATAGGGAGGAAAAGTAAAGAAAGACCAGGTGAGGATGGGATGTGAATGGGCTCAAATGACCCCCCCCACAGACAAACACACAAACACACACACACACAGACAACCGTGTCATTGTCCATCCCGATGTTTCTCTGTGGACATCGTCATGTGCCAATTTGGTAGACATCGCCCAACCCTAATGGGTAACATGATTATTTTCCATGAGAAGTGCAACAGAGACCAAAATGACCCTTTTTACTTAAAAAAAAAAAAAGACAAAAGTATGCACCGCTGTTAATGATGACCCATACATCATGCCAGTCCTTGACCTTCCCTAAAATGGTATTAACGATGAGGTACAAATAGATTTATTCTACAGAATATGTAAAATAAATCTGTGAGCTAATTAATCAGATACAAACTGAACCATGATAATACTGACTGATGCAGAGTAAAATCTGCACAACTGTTGGAATTATAACATGCATTCTATGTCACCTTAACAAAATATTCAACACTAATGAATTTCACATATAAATTTTATGTGGCAGACAAGAGAATGAAACAAACACATTAAAAAGAGAATAATAAAGAAATGATAAGCTGCGTTTCCCCAGGGACTAGGAACCTTTGGAGGAACTCAGTGTGTTTTCACCGCAGTGCCCAGGGTCTAAATGAAGGGACATTTTTTACCCCCTAAAAGGTCCCTGCTCGGGGGATAGTACTTTTCACAAGTCCTGGGACTATCGGGGTGGGGCTTGCGGCACTGAACATTTCTGATTGGTCGAGCTCCGACCGTCTGGATCAATGCGTTGCTGGGTCACAGGCCGGCCTTCTCTGGCGCAGCGGCTCAGCTACTGCGCTGTTGAAGCCGTGGTGGAAGACAACGGATAACCAGTCGGTTGAGGGTAACTCACATACGGCCCACATGCTGCTTGTTAAATGCTGTAACAGCTAACTGTTGTCCTGCTATTGCTACCCTGACCAAAAGCTAACGTTAGCAGACCAGTGTGTTTACTCCTGCGACCACCGGTAGCCCTCGTCCCATGCCTCCTGCTGAAGCGCACAAACGCTGTATTTCGCACATTTATATTTCTGCAGATTAATAAATAGTTGTGGAAGTAAATGTGTGTACAGTGGCTGTTCTTGTATCTGAAAACAAGTATATACTACTGTATATGTAAAAAGAAACGTAATGCTTATGCTTGTGTTACCATATTCTAATATGACAACGCTCTGAGAAAGTAGTGGCTCTCAGTTTCACCATTATACACCGGTAAGCTCAGTATTTAAAACAGGTGAGAGTGCACAGGTTAAAATAAGCAACAAGGTCCTTATGCTGAATTGCACGCGATGTGTTTAAGTTAAAACAATAGAGTTATGCAGCTGTGTGATGGGTGTAATTTGCCTTATCCTGGTTCCTGGTACTTTTGGTGGAACAGCAGCTTATAGTGATTTTTCTGTGGGACTGGTGGACCAAATAAACAGTGAAAAATACAGGAAAGGAAATATAATATTTCTCCACCGCTTTTGTCTGTAACTGTCAAAATTATTAAGAGGTAAGCGCACACAGTGGCTTAAGCTTTTGTTGTATCTCACTCACAAAAAGCCTTGGGTGTACCAAACAATCCTGCTGCCGTGATCAAACAATAAATATTAACATTCAATTTGTTTTTTGCTAAATTAACTTGCATTGACTGCAAATGACTTCTCGTCACTTATGGGACTTTTGTAAACGATTTCCCTGATATAGTGTGCACAGAACCATATCAATATGTTCACTGTATTTCCACTTTGGTACATCTAGTGCCCAGTAGTACTGTCTTCCTCAATGGCTGCACGCACACAACCGTCTCATTTTATCCAATAAATAAACAAATAAATAACTGCCACAGGCACATGTGTCAGCTACTGTTTTGCAGTGACTAATCAATTTTACATGCCAATTCATAATATAAACATAAAAAGGTAAAACAGCACACCATAAATACCAGTACATAGTGTATATTCTATAGCTGTAGTACACATAGTGGAAGCGGGGCACAGCTCGTGTCTCTCCAACGGTACCATTTGCTCCTTTGGGCTACACCCCACTCTTAACAGTTACTGGAATACAACAAAACATATTGTGTGACCCGTTACAGGGTAAGGCAGGGGCTGAAATCTCGCGCTGAAAACACGCTTCTACCGTGCGGCTCTGATTGTTGTTTTCGCTTCTGTGCTCCGCCGCCATTTTCTAACAGGGTAGAGGAGGACATGTTGGGAGCTAACAACAAAAGAGGAGCGGCCATTTCCAAGCACATAGCTGCTTTTCCTCAGACCTAACAGCTGTTTTTCACGATAAAAGTGCACATCTGGGGTCTAAACAGGACTGACACAAAACAACGTAAGATGTTAAGTGAAAACGCGCCGGGATCTTTAAGCGTTCGCGGAAAATATATCGTTACTAGAATAGACTAAGTAACGTTAGGCAGATTAGCAGGCCTAATACCAACAAGCTTGCTGCCACTTTAACATTAGGTGTCTTTTCCCCGAAAGCAAGCTTTACCACACCGAGATAGACAATGAAACGTAACAAAAGTGTGTCACTTTATTGTCGGTAACGATAGCACGATGTAAAAACCAATTCCCCTTACCTGATGTGTGGAATCCCGACACCACCTTGTAGGATTTTGTACAGCTTGCTTTCGTATAACAACTGTGGATGTCTGGCTTTCTGTGATTCCAATTTTACAGCTACCTCCTGAAAATGTCACACACAAAAGATAACATTCATATTAACAGCTCTGTTGTCACTGCGCCAGTTACAGTTACGACAAACCTCTTGGCACACGCTGTAAACTGAATAATGCCAATTAATGCGTTGTGTAGCCGCTTTAGCCAAATCAATTTAACAGCTTGATGGCGACAAGTTAGACTTGCTAACTTACAAAGCTATGTTGCAATCTGCCTCAAATACTTTTGGCTCAGCCACCGTTGTGTTCGCTACCAACTTTCCTACAAGAACAGACAAATGTAACGTCAGGCGTTGATGCAGTAAATTACCTCTCCATTTGTGATGTTGATGGCCAGATATATGTCACCGAAAGATCCCGATCCAATTTTTCTGACAAGCTTGTATTTTCCACCGACTATAAATTCGGCTTTGGAGCCACTGCTGCTCGCCATAATATCCACCAAATGACAATCTCCGCCCGATTCAATTGTGTGTGGCAGTCTAGCCCGGTTGTCAGCAGAACACACAGAGTCCTGTATATCCACTTGGTGTTGATGAGGGTAATTATGGGCTAGCTGTTACTCCAAACAATATTATCGACAACTAACGTAACAAGCAAGTTGGAAAATAGATTTCTCCTGGCGTTATTCGCTTTATTCATATGCTACCGGCTACAATGGATCTTTGTTAAAATGAAATCTCCTCACGGGATACCGTGTCAGTATATACATCCAAAACTAAATCCGAAAAAGCTTACGGCCTTCAACAACCACCCAGCTACCTCGAAGTAGCAGCTAAGTTAGCGATATCTAACGTTGGCTAACGTTAGCATCAAGCTAAAGCTGTCTCAAGGACCGCCGCGGAAAAAAGATGTCCGGACCTCCTCCGTGCTGAGGGGCAGAAACTGCCTTTTTAATTACACGTCCGATAGTATTGTTGCTTTTTCAATCTTTTCAGTCCTTTAAGAGCGTTTTCGGCAAACTTCAAGGGTCGCAACCGTCTGTACAAAGCGCAACCCACTCACTCCGCCATCTTGTCTTCTCTACCCTTTCTCTCAGCTGGTTTCCGTTGGAGGCGATTAGCTAAGGTTAGATATCTCATGACCACTTCAGGTGCTATCGGAAAAAGTAGAAGCTAGACTCATGACATATATGAACGCCGCAACAAGGTGATAAGAAATTGTGACGGGATAAGAAGGGGTTTCTCTGTGATGCCCGCAATGTACCCAGTCAACAACTGCAAAGTTAAAAAGTGATTTATTATGCAACCATTGTTTGTTAATAGGATGCTAATTTATGCTAAAACACGAGTGTATTTTGTATTGCACTTTTGTGCACCTGTTTGTGCATCTTTTCGCGTCAGATTTTTAATGTCAAATATAAACGAAGCAACCAACCAAAGCTTCTGGAGACCCTGTGATTATTTGTACATGGTCCGTGTTTTTGTCATGTTCGACCCCAGAGCCCTTGAATGCACCCACAGGTGGTATTTACTACTGACGTTTGAATAGGCTGCGTCATGTTTCAGAAGCTGCCCATTTTCGACATTTTTCAGCAGCCAGATGTTGTGCTGTTTAGTTCATTTTTCTTGATCTTTTATTGGTTTTTGCTCTCTCAATTCAATGGAGCTTTATTGACATGGAAAAACAGACGTTAACATTGCCAAAGCATTTGTGAAATAAAAACATAAACATAAAGAGAAGAAATGTGCTATTAAAATATATACAGATAAGTAAGATAAGATAATAATAATACAAATCTCTCTCTCTCTCTCAAACTTTATGATACGTTTCTCCTAAAGGAGACCCCCCCAAAAAATCATCATCAAACCACCACTGGTGGTTTGTTTTATTAACATAATAACAACATAATAATATAAAGGCCCATTTACACTCATAGGCCTAGGCCTGCACTGTTTTGTATCTGGTTTCACTTGTTAACGAACCACTATAAATATGTAGCACAACAAAAGCTAATTTAGGCTGATTTAAATAATCTGACTAAGGCTGGCAGTGGGGGTAACAGTCTTGGAATAATGTGTGAACATCTCCTAACGTTTTTCCTGTTCTTCCTATTCTGCCGATGTTGCCTGAATGCAGCATGAGGGTGGGGACTACATTGGTGTGGGCACGTTGCTTCAGGTACAGGTGAGAAAATCACAGCACAATCCAGATAGTCCAGTTTGAGCAATAGATCCTCAAGTTTGAAGGTTTATCAGACAGCAGAACACAGAAACACGGTGTATAATACCACGAGGCGGTGCCAAAGCAGGGGCAGGGCAAAAGCCAGGATTTTAGACAGAGATCATATGTTTGAGTCCCCACTCCCCCAGAAATTTTTTTTAAAAGTATAACAATGCTGTTTCAAAGAACTTCTCCACACTGCCGGGAATGAAATTCTGTTGGGGCAATACAAAATCATTAATTTCCTTATTTGCCTAAAAGTAGTAGATTTTATACAGAGAATAAAAAATACTGTAATCAGCCAATAAAATATTCACCAAGTATTAGCTTTCCATTGTAGAATGTAACTTCCTCCCAGTTTCCTAAACAGGAAAAATACAGAGGAGGTCAAGTGTCGTGCTTGGTAGTTGCAGCCCTGCGCACTGGTCTAATGACTGAATGAGGAGGCTTTGTTTTCTTGATGCAGCTATTGTCAATAACAACAAGGCCTAAAGCCCCGTTCAGACTGACAGTATAGCATTGCTTAAGGGAAAGTCATTAACTACATTTTGTTCCATGAGTAAATCTGTGTGTACACCAGTAAGAAGACATCACTGGTCTTCACCACTGTAAAAATGACACTACCCTGTCACTCTCACTCCCTGAAATGCAAAGCTGGGTGACTGAATGTTGATCTTAGAGGCGCATTTATTTATAATTGCTGATTAGTTTGAGGACATGTATCAGCCATATGCTGTTCAATGTCCACCCGCTTTTCCAGATGGACTTTAGAGTCCGTAAGTGCACTACAGTTGCACACAGACTACACAGCACAGTTTTTTTTTCACCTGCTGCCTCCTGCAGGTGTTTAACAGGAAGGTATTAGCCAGTCCATGGGCACCACCTACTGCTGATCCACCTTTCACAACACATACTAAATGTACTGTGAAGGAAAAACAACCAAACTACAGTGATTCAGTAATTGTATAGTATAGTACATTTAATTCAATTCAATACAACTTTGTTTAAAGCTGCAAGGGCAATTGTAAGCAGCAGCTTGCCACCCAGGTCAACAAATACACACACAATAAGAGAAGAAAAAACACTGTCAATCACAAAGCTAAAAACAGTCAAAAGCTATAAAACTATATGAGGAATTGGTAATTGGTAACAATAAATTGATATAGATATCTCAAAATATCTAAAGAAAATACAAAATAATGAAAAAAACGATAGTATAGTATAGTATAGTATTGTACAGCATGTTACAGTGTATAGTATAATAAAGTATAATAATACAGTGGTAGTATTGTACAATACTACAGTATAGTCAGGGATAGAAAGAGTACTAGAATGTTTTATTAAAGTAAAAGTAGGTATATCCATCAGTGAGTTTGTCGTTGTACTCACCTGTCTGAAAATCATTCTGTGAGCCACGAAGTCCTCCACAATTAAATTCAATTAAATTCAGTTTTATTTATATATCGCCAATTCATAACAGAAGTTATCTCATTGCACTTTTCCTATAGAGCAGGTCTAGACCGAACTCTTTATAATATTATTTACAGAGACCCAACAAATCCCACCATGAGCAAGCATTTGGCGACAGTGGCAAGGAAAAACTTCCTTTAAGAGGCAGAAACCTCAGGCAGAACCAGACTCAATGGTGGGCGGCCATCCGCCACTGCCGTGTTAGGTTTTGAGAGAGAGAGAGGGGGGTGGGGGGGCACAATGCAAATACCACGTAGAATTATTATTTATTTTTTAAATAGTAGAATAGTAATTGTAGTGTTAATATTAATTAGTTAGTAATAATAGGAATGACAGCTACCTGGGGCACAATCTGCCCCAGGTTCAATTTCTCTGCCACTTTATTTTTATAGTCCACTCAACCTCTCTGTCAGCTGCGCTCCACAAACAGCCTCCAAACATTCTGAGCTGAATGAGCGCTTTGTAGTCACACTGTGACAGACATTAACAGTCAAAAACAGCAGAAAGGTTGTGCACACAGTGATGTGTAGTAACAAGTGCTTAACCTGTGGGGGCGCTATGAAATGACTTACCTGCTTTACCTGTTACAGAGTAGAAGAAGGATTCAGTAAACAGTGCTCGCTCTCCACCTAACTCTGTTGGGCAGTGAGGGAATGGAGGAGAGAGGAGACGAAGTTTCATTTATATGACGTAAAACTGCCTGGCAAACTAGCAGGGCTCATGCAGCATTCATGACAACTCGGAACTCAAACACTTGGGGGGTCGCTGTTTATTTGTGCTTTGGAACGTAACTGCTGTGAAACAATCAGAAAATAACATTTTATTTCTCTGATTCACCGGCTTTCTTGCTACCAAGGCTCCCTCTCCTCATTCACTCTCTCGGTCGCTCGACCACAGCTGTCTCTCTCTCTCTCTCTCTCTCAAACAAATGAACACAAACCAAAGGAACACGATATGCGGCTATCAAGTGGAAGCAATATGCTTCATTATCCTCACAAAATATTAAGCTGTAGGCTACCTAAAGATAATAACTTATAAAATCAAGAAGGGTTTTTACTTAACTTGCTACATGAGGATTATTTTTATAGTAAGTAAAAAGAAATCTATCAACTCATTTGTACGTTGTTTTATGACAGTAGCAGAAATGAGAAATTACCTGCAGGAAATAAAAGTATTTAAATCAAAATGCAGTTCACCGGCTACTTCACCTCATTCTGCTTCCTGGTCATCTGCATTTGGGTCCACATACCACTAGCACAGTACACAAGACAGAATGATCCGACCATAAAGATGGACCCAGCAGAGACCATGTCTGACGAGTCTAACAAATTAGTTTTGGACCTTTTGAGCTTACTGGAGTGTTGGGAGACAGCCAGCAGTGAATAGTCCAGTTGAACAGTCAAAGCTGCCGTGCTTTTTGCTGTGTCCCGCAAGCCCTGGCTGTGGGACTCCCTTCCTGAGTGGGCCAAGGACTTTGTGTCTGCTCCCGGTTCCCAGCCAGACTCCCGGCCCGCCAGTCATCAGCCTGCACCTCGGCCTGCTGGTCTCCAGTCAGCATCTCCACCTGCAAACTAGGTGGTACCTCAGGCTGTTGCTGTCTTGGCGCCTTCTGGGAAAACCCTCAGGAGGAAGCGTGGCTCCCACAGCCGCTCGCCTGTCCCGCTGCCGCCTCCAGTCTCTGCACCGCTGCTGCCTCCAGTCCCGGCTGGATCACAGCAGCCATCACTCCCTGCTGGATCGCAGTCGCCTCCTTTCCCGGCTGGATCGCAGCAGCACCAATCCCTTGACGCTGCTGGATTGCAACCGCCTTTTTCCCCGGCTAGATCGCAGCAGCACCAATCCCTCGTCGCCGCTGGATCGCAGCAGCACCAATCCCTCGCCGCCGGCCTCCAGAAGGTCTCAGTCTTCGCCTCCGGCCTCCTGTGACCTTCCTCCTGTGCCACCGGCATTCCGCCAGGCCTCCAGATGGGGTTGATCTTCGTCACAGACCTCATGAGATCAGCTCCGCACAAGTGAAGCCCCCGGGCCGTCCGCCCGAGGTTCTCAGCTCCGCACCTGTCCAGCCCCCAGGCTGTCCGCCCAAGGTCCTTGAGTAAAATGCTCAAAAAAGTACAAGTACACAAAAATGTCTTTAATACAGTAACGAGAGTAAATGTAATCAGTTACTTCCACCCCTGAGGATAGTATAGCCTACTATTGTGTACAGTATGGAGTATATTATTCATTCATTCAACCTTTATTTAAATCTGGAGGAATCATTGAGGGCATGCCCTCATTTTCAATGATGTCGAGAGTACAAAGCAGAATAAATACACACAAAAAGTAAGTAACGAGAAAACAAATAAACAGACAGAAACAGAACACAGTTAAAAACAGTTACATTCAAGTGCGGAGTAGTTTGTAATCATGGTTTTAAATTGACCTCGACATCGAGCTTCAAACAATCACTAGATAGAGTCAAATAATGACTTGGTCTAGTGAAATAATAACCAGTTTAATAAGGACATGATATAATATGGAAGGTTTTTCCCGCCATTTTTGATTATCTGCCTCGTGTCTGGTTTTCTCACCTGAGTGTATTTTTAAGTCTGTGTACTTGCTTTGTTCTGTGTCAGTTCATCTTGGTTCATGTGCCATTGCGTTCCAGCCATCTTTCCTTGTGTTTGTTCCCAGTGTTTTGGATTTACTACCTCAGTTTTTGGACTATCTGCCTGTATTTGGACTTTGGATTTTCTGCCTGCTGCTATTGGATTTGTTTGCCTGTGTTTGGACTGCCGTTTCATTGTGTTCTCTGCCTGCCTGACCACCCCTGTAAGTCTTTGTACATTGACTTTTATTAAACCATTGTACTGCACCAGCTCTGCTTCTACCTCTGTGTCTGCAATTGGGTACAATCCCAAGTGTTTCCTGTTACTCAGATTGAACTCTGATAATAGATCTAAGAATAACTAAGACTAAACCTTCATGTGTTCATGAGAATTTTAACTTTTTTATGAGATAGAAAAACAATGGTATCATCAGCAAATAAAATAGCAAAAGTATAGGTTAGATATAGGTCTATAGTTGGCTAAAACCCCTGGATCAAGAGAGGGTTTTTAAATTACAGCAATTTTAAAAGACTGTGGTACATAGCCTGTTAATAAAGACAGATTGATCATATCTAGTAAAATGTTAACTAAGTTTAAAACTTCTTTAAGCAGCCTAGTTGGAATGGGGTCTAAGAGACAGGGTGTAGGTGAAGAAATTGTTGAAGTTAGTTGGAGAAGGTTGATAGGAGAGAAGCAGTCTAAATATATATCAGGTTTTACAGTTGTTTCTAAGATTCCTGTGTTTGAAGATAAATTGGTACCGGTTGATGGCAGGACTTGATGAATTTTTTCTCTAATAGTAAAAATGTTATCATTAAAGAAGCTCATGAAGTTGTTACTACTGAGGGCTATAGGAATACATGGTTCAATAGAGCTATGACTCTGTCAGTGCTGAAAAGAAACCTGGGGTTGTTTTCATTTTCCTCTATTAATGATGAGTAGTAAGCTGCTCTGGCATTATGAAGGGCTTTCCTGTATGTTTTAAGACTATCTTGCCAGGCTAAACGAGATTCTTCCAGATTGTTAGAACACCATTTCCTTTCAAGTTTTCACAATGTTTGCTTTCATTTGCAGGTTTGGGGGTTATACCATGGAGCTAACCTTCTTTGTTTTATTATTTTCTTTTTTAGAGGGGCGATAGAATCAAGTGTCGTTTGCAGTGATCCTGCAGCGCTATCAACTAGATGGTCAATTTGGGGGGGGCTGAAATTAGCATAGGAGTCCTCTGTTATATTGAGACATTGAATTAAATGCAGATGGAATCGCTTCCTTAAATTTAGTCACAGCACTATCAGATAGACATCTAGAGTAGGAGTTTTTGCCTAATGGCGTGTAGTCCAGTAATAGCAGTTCAAAAGTTATTAAATAATGGTCCGATAATGAAGGATTCTTTGGAAAGACTATTAAATGTTTCAATGCCATATACCAGAACAAGGTCGAGGGTGTGGTTAAAACAGTGAGTGGGTTTATGTACACTCTGACAAAAGCCAGTCGATTAGCCGAATCTAATGATGAGATGAATGCAGTACTAAGGCTATCATTATCAATGCCCACATGAATATTAAAATCGCCTACAATAATTTATCTGTTTTAAGGACTAAACTTGATAAAAAGAAGAGAATTCACATAAAAATTCAGAATAAGGACCAGGAGCGCGGTACACTATAACAAATAGAATTGTCATGTTTTCCAGGTTGGGTGTGAAAGACTAAGAATAAGGCTTTTGAATGAGTTATAATTTAGTTTAGGTATAGGGTTGATTAATAGACTTGAGTCGAAGATGGCTGCAACTCCACCTCCTCGGCCGGTGTGAGTATTAATATGACTGGGCGGAGTAGTTAATTTAGGCTAACATATTTTTCTTCACCAGCCAGGTTACAGTAAGAAAAAATAAGTCAGTGTGATACTCTGATAATAAATCGTTCACTAGTACAGCTTTAGATGACAGAGATCTGATGTTTAAGAGTCCACATTTAATTCTCCTATTTTGTTGTGCTATTTCAACGGTGGTAATTTTGTTTAGGTTTTTATGTTTAACTCTTCTTCTGTTAACCTTTTAATTAATTTAAGTGGTCGGGGGGCAGACACCATCACTAAGGATTAAGGACTAAGATTTCTAGATATAAGAGCTGCTTCATCCAAAGTGGGATGAATGCCATCTCTCCTAATCAGACCAGGTCTTCCCCAGAAAGTCCTCCATGTATCTACAAAGCCCACACTGTTTGTTGGACACCACCTCGACAGCCAGACGCGAAATGAAGTAATGCGACTAATAAGGCTGGGTTTAAAAAATCAATTTTCCGATGTAAATAGATCTACATGTGAATTATCTTATATCGATTCATAAAATCCGAGATAGATCTTTTAATATATGCCTTTTCCCGTGGATGTGTGAAGCTGTAATTCCAATAGGACTTGTGTCCATATAGCCTAGCGGTTTTTTTTCTGCCAGAGAAGTGCTGGAGTGAAGCACTTGGCGGTGAGAGAAAAATGCTGCACGTGGGTTTTGTTTCTTTGACAAGCAGATTGACATTAGCTAGGTAGCTAAAAAGAAAAAAACACCTTGTTCAGAACATGGTGTTTATGTCGAGAGACCGATTTTAGGACCCAAATGCAGGACACACGGGACAGAGCACGGAAAGGTTGGAAACAGTCTTTATTGTGCAGATAGTAGTTGAGACACGAAGTATTCGGCGTGGCCACTTCACAAGTGGCATAGCCACTTCAGAAAAGACTTTATCAGCACAGACGACACGCTAACTCAGGATTACAGAGCGCCGTGCATTTGCATCTAAAAGCTACAAACCACACATTTGAAGACAGCGAGGTGAAGATTCTAAGTAGAGAGAAGAGTTGGTTTGAACAGGGCGTCAAGGAAGCGATTTTTGTGAAAAAAGAGAACCCCTCTTTGAACAGAAATGGTGGTCTGAGATTCAATCTGCCCAAAGTCTATCACAGTGTATTAACACCGTGGTCAAGCCAATCATATGCTAATCAGGTACTTAACAGTGATGAGGTAGGTGCAGCCAGAAAACAATAGGCCTGATTACTGATTACTGGGCCATCTTGGAAACAATATGGTCAGTTTCAGGTGAAACTAGCTATTAACAGATACTCAGGTAGACTCCTTCCTGAGGGCAGGGCTTATGTAACACAGAGTAGCTTAAATTTCTAGTTCCCGTCCCATTTTTTCACAATTGAGAATGACTTCCGGATGGGAGCCGAAACGTCTTGATTCTGAAAACAGTGTCCAGATGACTACGACTGAAACCTTTTCTACGATAGAACACTCCTGGACGAATGAGGGACTACACCGTCTTATTCGGCGTGGTTCGTGGCCGCCACGGTAACTCGACCGGGCCAGGTCGGAGACGAGGTACGCTGGTTCTGGGCTGGCGAACATGGTGGGATGGACTGGGCCGGCCAGGCGGAGGATCAGGGAAGCCTGGTGTGTAGTTCGGGTAGACGGCTGTCTCAGGAGGCAAGGTTGGCCGGATGGCGAGGTTGTCTTGGCGGTTAGCTTGGTACCGATGTCCGGATGATCCGAAGGCGGACTTGGGCCATGATCACCGGCATTGAGTGTGTCTATGGCAGAGAGAACCGAGATTACTAAATAGGCAGAAACAAAGAACACTTTAATCTTGTCTTACTTGACGTTGAGGCCGTTACAAAGGTTGCATACACATGTACGGGGACAATCTGGCGTTGGTAGAGTGGAAGTGCCTGGTAGATAAACGGTGGAGACTGATGAAGATGGGAGTCAGGTGGGCCGGTGATCAACAGCAGACAGGAGACCAGGAAGCCAGGCCAGAACACAGACACACACACATATATATACACATACAACAACAGACAGGGAACAGCCAGGAGACATAAGGAAGGGCAGAAACACAGGATTACACGAGGATCAGGGGGGCATAGTGGCTAACTATGACAGTTTAACTATATTTTTTCGAAACTGGGATGTAACAGTTTTCTCCTTAACTGCAGTGGGACCCCAGCCACCAGCGTTAGTTGCTCCTCTCCAGGATTAGGAAGCTTTCTCCAGCAGCGAAGTGCAGCGAGTTGGGCTCCGCGGATTGGAAAGGGTACCAAGGGTGCAATACTGGAATACTTGGGTGAACTTTAAAGATTTGGCTGCTTTCACATGTTGTGCTGCTAGCTTTATGAGCTCTTTCTCTAAGCTAAAACAGCACATAGATGCGCCAAACACAAGGAGAAGGAAGTTCACAAACAATGCATATAAATGTTGATACATTACCACGCAGTATTAAAACGTGATTGATACTAAAATTCTACAACATATTATGCTGACTTATGTGTATGACGGAGATTTTGTGAGTCTAGTGAAAATCTGCCATTCGGGTATACAGGTTCCCGAGCTCACCTGACTGACTGAGTGAGCAGTCATCAAACAATCTGTCTAATCTTTCTAACAATCTCTTTTTTTCTTTTACGCGGAAATAACACCACAACATTTAGAAATGCAATACTTGATGATTAAGGGACATTATTTCAACCTTAAATGTCAAGTTGTTTTTCTTAATATCTATATATTTATTTATAATATAATGGTTGGGGAAACACTGGGGCATGGAAATATCAGCTCTGTTATAGGTGATTTAAAGGGTCAATTCTTTAATGTAAACATATATAATTTTAATAATGCACCAGGTTAGAAGGTTCCTTGTACAATTTACTGCATTAGTTCTCTGAGAATCTCTTTCATATCCAAGCATAATTGGTATTCTTACTACACTTGTATAGCAATCAAAGAATGGACTGCATCAGTATAATATAGAACCTGCATATGTAACACCTGTGTATTTAATATATGTAATATATGTGAATCTTCTGTAAACTGCTTTGGTAACAACATGTTTTTGTTCATGCCAATAAAGTTATTTTAATTGAGAGAAAGAGAGACACACAGTTTGTGGGACACAGAGGGTTACAGAGATGCAGTGGTTTTCAGAAAGTTCAAAAAGGCCGTCTTGGTGATTTCTTTAATGTGCTGATCAAAAGAGAGATTAGGATCAAACGTAACACCAAGATTCTTGGCTGTCGAACTTTGAGAAATCACACAGTTGTCAAGAGTTACTGTTACTTGATCAAACTGGTGTCAATGTCAAGCATGGACAATGACCAGCATCTCAGTTTTATCAGAATTTAGGAGCAGGAAATTACGTGACATCCATTTTTTGACAACCAGGCCTCTAGTTTAATAATTTGGGAATGTTCATCTGCCTTTACAGGCACATACAGCTGAGTATCATCAGTGGAAATTAATGCAGTGAGTATAATTTGTTACAATTTGTGTAATGTTGCTGTAGTATTATAGGAAACACACTGTGTTCTTTCAGATAGGCAGGACTTTAACCACGCAAGGGCCAGACCAAATACACCAAATTGATTTTCCAGTCGGTCTAGGAGTAAAGTGATCTATAGTATCAAAAGCTGCACTGAGATCCAGTAATAGAAGTACTGAGGTGGAATCTGAATCCATGGTAAGCAGATTATCATTCACCACTTTATGAAGTGCAGTTTCAGTGGAGTGACAGATTGCTGTTAAGTATGTGGGCCGAAAGTTGCTGAGACATAACTGTTTCTTGTACTTTGGACTCTGGGATTCAACATATGAATGTTGCACTGCCAAATTTACTGTAAGTAACTGGAGATGAGGAACTAATTTTGTATCTCATGTCATCTATTTTTCTGCAGAAAAAATCTGACATCATGAGGTGTAAAGGGTGAACATTGGTTTGATTAAGTTTAGCTACCATGTCAAAAAGAAATCTAGGATTATGTTTATTGTTAGTAATTAAGCAAGAGAAATATGCTGCTTTGGCAGCGGACAGAGCACGCTTGTAATTTAATACACACTCGTGCCATGAGAGGTAGAAAACTTCCAGTTTTGATTTATGCTATTTTTGTTCCACTCTCCAGCAGGCTTGCATGAGAGCACATGTTATCTGTAAACCAAGGTGTAGACCTTTTTGACCGTCTTGTTTTGGAAGAAAGAGGTGCAACTGAATCCAGGAGGCTAGAGAGTTGAGTTTAAGTCACTGGTACAATTTTCAACACTACGGATGTGACAGGAGAGACGATCAGGGCAGAAACCTGTATCCCTCTATAGTCAAGTCAGTTATCAGTTGAATTTTAATATCAAGTTTGGAGGTTAGATTGAAAATCGATCGGTCGGGGCCCGGGTTAACAACGACCGCCACCGGTGCCGTTGACCTACAGGGTACCGGTGGAAATTGGACTTCTGTTGGTCAAAAACAAAGAAGGAGAGGAGGAAGGTGTGTTCGTAGGCAGAGAGAGAAGTGGAAAGCTAAGAATGTAGGACTGACAGTAGGGACTTTGAATGTTGGGACTATGACAGGGAAGGCTAGAGAGTTGATTGACACGATGCAGAGAAGGAAGGTGGACATACTGTGTGTCCAGGAGACCAGGTGGAAAGGTAGCAAGGCTAGAAGCTTAGGAGCAGGGTTCAAGTTGTTCTACCATGGGTCAGATAGGAAGAGAAATGGAGTAGGAGTTATCCTGAAAGAGGAGTTTGTGAGGAATGTTCTAGAGGTGAAAAGAGTATCAGACAGGTTGATGAGTCTGAAGCTGGAAATTGAAGGGGTGATGTTCAATGTTGTGAGTGGTTATGCCCCACAGGTAGGATGTGAGTTAGAAGAGAAGGAGAAATTCTGGAGTGAGTTAGATGAAGTGATGCAGAGCATCCCCAGAGGTGAGAGAGTGGTGATTGGTGCAGATTTCAATGGGCATGTAGGTGAAGGGAACAGAGGTGATGAGAATGTGATGGGCAGGTTTGGTCTTCAGGACAGGAACGCAGAAGGACAGATGGTGGTAGACTTTGCAAAGAGGATGGAAATGGCTGTAGTGAACACTTTCTTCCAGAAGAGGCAGGAACATAGGGTGACATATAAGAGCGGAGGTAGAAGCACTCAGGTGGACTACATCTTGTGTAGACGTTGTAATCTGAAAGAGACCAGTGACCACTGTAAAGTGGTGGTAGGGGAGAGTGTAGCCAGACAACACAGGATGGTAGTGTGTAAAATGACTCTGGTGGTGAGGAAGATGAAGAGGACAAAGGCAGAGCAGAGGACGAAGTGGTGGAAGTTGAAAAAGGAAGAATGTCGTGTAGTTTTCAGGGAGGAGCTGAGACAGACTCTGGGTGGTCAGGAAGTGCTCCCAGATGACTGGACCACTACAGCTAATGTGATCAGGGAGACAGGTAGGAGGGTACTCGGTGTGTCATCTGGAATGAGGAAAGCGGACAAGGAGACTTGGTGGTGGAACGAGGAAGTTCAGGAGTGTATACAGAGAAAGAGGCTAGCTAAGAAGAAGTGGGACGCTGAGAGGACTGAAGAGAGTAGACAGGAGTACAGGGAGATGCAGCATAAGGTGAAGGTAGAGGTGGCAAAGGCCAAACAAAGAGCATATGAGGACTTGTATGCTAGGTTGGACACTAAAGAGGAGAGGTGGATTTGTACAGGTTGGCCAGACAAAGAGATAGAGATGGGAAGGATGTGCAGCAGGTTAGGGTGATTAAAGATAAGGATGGAAATGTATTGACAGGTGCCAGGAGTGTGATGGGAAGATGGAAGGAGTACTTTGAAGAGCTGATGAATGAGGAAAATGAAAGGGAATGAAGAGTAGAAGAGGTGACTGGTGTGGAGCAGGAAGTAGCAAAGATTAGCAAAAGTGAAGTGAGGAGGACGTTGAAGAGGATGAAGAGTGGAAAGGCAGTTGGTCCTGATGACATACCTGTGGAGGTATGGAAGTGTCTAGGAGAGGTGGCAGTAGAGTTTCTGACTAGTTTGTTTAACAAGATCTTGGAGAGTGAGAGGATGCCCGAGGAATGGAGGAGAAGTGTACTGGTGCCAATTTTTAAGAACAAGGGAGATGTGCAGAGCTGTGGCAACTACAGAGGAATAAAGCTGATGAGCCATACAATGAAGTTGTGGGAAAGAGTAGTGGAAGCTAGGCTAAGGGCAGAGGTGAGCATTTGTGAGCAGCAATATGGTTTCATGCCTAGAAAGAGTACAACAGATGCAGTATTTGCTTTGAGGATGCTGATGGAGAAGTACAGAGAAGGTCATAGGGAGTTGCATTGTGTCTTCGTAGATTTAGAGAAAGCGTATGACAGGTGCCGAGAGAGGAGCTGTGGTATTGTATGAGGAAGTCTGGAGTGGCAGAGAAGTATGTTAGAGTGGTGCAGGACATGTATGAGAGCTGTAAGACCGTGGTGAGGTGTGCTGTAGGTGTGACAGAGGAGTTCAAGGTGGAGGTGGGTCTGCATCAAGGATCGGCTCTGAGCCCCTTCTTGTTTGCTCTGGTGATGGACAGGCTGACAGATGAGGTTAGACAGGAATCTCCATGGACTATGATGTTTATGGATGACATTGTGATTTGTAGTGAGAGCAGGGAGCAGGTGGAGGAAAATCTAGAGAGATGGAGGTCTGCTCTGGAAAACAGAGGAATGAAGCAGTACTAAGGTCAACAGTTCAGAGGGACCCAGGTGGAACGGTGAGGTTACAGGGAGCAGAGGTGAAGAAGGTGCAGGACTTTAAGTACTTAGGGTCAACTGTTCAGAGCAATGGAGACTGTGGAAAAGAGGTGAAGAGGCGAGTGCGAGCAGGTTGGAACGGGTGGAGAAAAGTGTCAGGTGTGTTGTGTGATAAAAGAGTATCAGCAAGAATGAAAGGAAAGGTGTTCGAGACGGCGGTGAGACCAGCGATGTCGTACAGCTTAGAGACAGTGACACTGAAGAAAAGACAAGAGGCAGAGCTGGAGGTAGCAGAGCTTAAGATGTTGAGGTTCTCTTTGGGAGGACGAGGACGGACAGGATCAGGAATGAGTACATCAGAGGGACAGCTCATGTTAGATGTGTTGGAGATAAAGTCAGAGAGGCCAGATCGAGGTGGTTTGGACGTGTTCAGAGGAGAGACTGTGAATATATTGGTAGAAGGATGCTGAGGTTGGAGCTGCCAGGCAGGAGGTCTAGAGGAAGACCAAAGAGGAGATTTATGGATGTAGTGAGAGAGGACATGAAGTTAATTGGTGTGAGTGAAGAGGATGCAGAGGACAGGGTTAGATGGAGGCACATGATTTGCTGTGGCGACCCCTGAAAGGGAACAGCCGAAAGGAAAAGAAGAAGAAGGAGGTTAGATTGAAAATAGACTTAGATTAAAGGCAGAATATATAGGATTTATCGGTTGCTGTTTGTAAACACATGGTTCAAAGTTGACCCCTCCTCCCCGTCTCAACGAGAGAGAGAGACGTTAGGAAGCACAAAGCAGTGAATCAGAGAAATACATGTTATTTTCTGATTGTTTCACTGCGGTTATGTTCTAAAGCACAAATCACCCACACTTCCGCACAATCCTGCAGGAAGGAGCCAGCTTCATCCTGTCCACTGCTCTCACCTCTGCCTGTGTGTAGCTCAGACCCGACCTATCTCCACACTTCGTTTTAGTGCTGTGCCAGCGCTAGAGATTCCTCACGGGTAAGGGACCAGAGACCATTAATCAATGCCCACTCATCTTTCTGGCAAACTCAAATGTCCTGGCTAGGCTTTCTTTTGTGATCTCTGACTGCTTCATTCTTACATTAGATTACGATGTTGCTAAAGCTAGTAGCGGTGTGTGTCTGGGTTCCGTAATCCAGCCTACATAATGCCAGCACCATCAGATTAGCCTCTATGTCGGAAACTCTGGCCCCGGGTAGACAATAAACAATGGCTGGTTATGCTAATCTACCATTGTGGGTAATGGAGTCCCCTATTACTAGCGTGCGTTGTTTAACCCTGTCGGCAGAGGTAGGCCAACAGGACTATAAACAGGGCTGGTGAGGGTCGAAAACCGGTTTGTAGTAGGCAGGGGTAACTGCAGATCAGGCCACACAACCGGTTGCTTGCTCTTGCGAGCCATCGAACAGGGATAACCTCTGCATCATCTGCTAACGAGGTTATGCTAGTGCTATCACTAACAGGCCTCCTGTCAAGCCTGTGATTGTTACTATCTGGAGTGCCTGTGACATCTAAGGTAACATTAGCAGAGGTGAGCCGTTCTAACTGACGGACATGTCTCTACAGAAGTTACACCATGTCTGCAAAAGGGCAACAGTTAACACAAACCATCGTAACAGAGTTAGCAAGCTTGTGTTAGCTGTGGGTGCCTGCCTGTCTTATCTGTGCAGTTATAACTTGCAGATATAACTGGATATTTGTTTTTCCAGGCTGTTATTCTTTTGATGCAGTTGTGTAATCTTGTGGCCCAGGTGATCTGGTAAGTGTCACCTGACTTTTACAGTGCAGCCAATCAGAGGACAGCTTGACAGATTGTGTATATAAGGAAAACATAATATGTGAAACAAACACCTGTTGCCCACAGAAACACGTACACACACTGGAAGTCATGAAGCTGACTGTGCTGCTCTGCTCTGTCCTGCTGCTCTCTATCTCTGGTGAGTCCATTAACAGCATAAAGTAACGATAATAACAAGTCGTTTAGTCTCACTCCTTTATACCAGAAACAGTCAGCTGAAAGTGCAGGAATTTTCCACTTGTTTCTGGTGTAATTTTCTTGTAAAACAGGATTTTCTAGAAATTAGATACGGTATAAAAAAAACTGTCAGAATAAAGCAGAACACTGCGTAATTGTCTAGAAAAATGACAAAAATGACTTAAAGTATTGAAAAAATATAACATAACCCTGCTCTTTTTAAGAAGATAAGATTTTAGGACTCATTAGAGGACAAAATGATTTGTTGAGATGGACTTTTTGTCAGTGTATTGTTCAGAGACTGGTAATGGTAAAGAATGATTACAACCTGTAATAAAGGGTTAACCTGCTTAACTTATTTGTTTATGTAAAAATACTTAAAATAGGCTAAAAATATTGCGATGAAAATGCCTAAAAATATACTGTGCATCTTCATGATCTAAAATCGGTCTGTCAAATCAAAGTGATGTCATGTGTTTAATTAAAAAAGAAATAAAAGTAAAAATAAATGTGTTTTGGACCCATGGCAGGGCATTAACACCTTAGCTGTGGTGGATCATTTTTTCTCAGTTGTGGTTTTCTAAAGGCATTAACTCTGTGGTTCAGATGTCATCTTCCCATGGCTGATTTGAACTGGTTGAAGCAGCCATGCTTATTTACCAATCAAATAGTACACAGATAACACAGATACCTGATATTAACATGTAAACTCAGACCAGATTATTGTGAAGCCTAACCATAGATACTAAAGATAATAAAGTTGTTTTAAAAAAGGTTTATTATGCTGTAGCCCGAAATTTAGTCCTAAAACACTTTTTTCAGCCGAAAGTAGCATCTTCAATTTCAACATTGTTTCTCCAGACAACAGAAGCAAAACACAAAGAGCAGCAAAACAAGAGGAAGTTCAGAGGAACATGAGACTTTGCTGGGTTGCATTCAACTGGACAAAAAGCTGGTTACATGGTTACATTCTCACATAATGGACTTCTTTTGTGTGAGGGGAGATATTGTGTGGGTATGTGCGTGTGCATATTGGAAGTAAGAGTGTTATTACAAAATGAGGACTTTTTGTCCAGTGCTCACCTCTTCAGAGGGCTGCTGAAGGTTCAGACTTGGTTTTAAGGTTCTGGTTAAGTTAACACAGGTAAAATAATATAAAACTCCTCTAAATATAAAACATCCTCAGAGCTAGGAAATGTGTTGTCAATGAGGGCGCCCACAAAAGTGTGTGTGTGTGTGTGTGTAGACCTGTCCCTGGAGGATGAGACTGCAACTCAGTTTCCAGACAGTGATGAGACGATGATGTCTGGAGCACCCGAACAAGAAGATCTGGCTGAACCCAGAGAGGTAAGACTGGGGGTGATCTGATTCTGAGTTTTTATTTCAACTACTTGTTAACAGATTGAAAAAAGATAAAAGAAACTGTTATCACTGCTGCAGAATTTTACAGTGCCATGTCTTCAGTTTAGAAGTTTAGGTATTTACCGAGGTCATGACCAAACTAAGTGGAAAACTCATCTTTAACTCTTGCTTTAACTGCTACAACCTACACTGATGTTTTCACATCCAAAAAGGCATTTTGAAAATGCTGGTCTGGTGTTGTAATGTGGATAAGGAAACAAAACTTTACAAAGACAAGTATGTATACCAACCTGGATATGGTCTGTTCTGTTGTCTTTAGAGGAATAGTTCAACATTTTGGAAAATATGCTTGTTGTTTTGCACTTTAACATGATGCCGTTGGGGCGCGAATGAGTACGTACCTCCGCTTACACAGAGGACGTCAGTTGAGTAGGTGGTCCAACAACGTGGCCCAGGACACACTTGCGTACACACTGCTAAAAGAATGTGGCCATATGCGGCAGACCACCTCCGAATGTGGTCTGAGCGTTCGGATCTCAATGCGTCCTCAATGCGTCTTGGGTGCATTCACCTGTACTTAGAGCTGTCCACTTGTGATCGGATCACCCAAGACGCATGTTGATACCAGGTGTAAACAGGGCCTTAGTTGAGTTCAGAGCTAATAACCATGACATCAGATCACAAGATAGGTTGGCTTTAATAGTTCCTCATACCAACTCTGAACTGGGGAAGTTTCCAGTAACACCTTATTACTGGAATGAACTGCAACACAAAGGACTTTTAAGTTCTACTTACAGATATTTTTAATATCTGTCATTGTTCACCCAGGTAAAACTAATGCAATCTAATACAACAGTCCTGCAATAAATCCTCCCTTCCTGACAGTTCTAATTTGTAGTTTTTGTTGAAACTGTTTTAGTGAGGTGTTGATTCGACTGTATGATCACTTTGGAGGCTGTAGTTTGTGCTGCTGTTGACCTGTATTGGGTTATCATGAGAGGTGTTTCTGTTATTCACCTACCCTCATTGATATAAATGGGGTGGACAAAATGATAGAAACACGTGTCCGTATCTATAAATGTACTTATGGACTTGCCCCTACCCCCAAAACCAAGACAAAGACCTACATTGAACTGACTTTCTGTAGTTCTGGACCCAGTCTGGGTTTTTTTGCCTCTGAATCTGAGAACAGCAACATAGGAGAGGCCGTCCAAGCCATAATACAGTCTGGCCCTCTCACATACAGACATTGTCCTTTCACAAACATATATTTTAACTCTCACACTAATTTATTTTTATTCTTACACCCACACATTCTCACTCTCTTATTTATATCTTTTCACTCACACATTCATACATTTGCTCTCGTGCACATGCAGTCAATGTATACATCTAATATCATAAATAATGAATGCATGTCTGAGAAGAACTGCGACGAGTTGGCCACTGTCCAGGGTGTGCCCTGCCTGAGGCCCACCGGCATCACCGCAAACCTACAGCACGAGTTCACCGGGAACTCTCAAACAGCGAGTAAGTCTGTCTCTCTCTGCCGTTGTCTTCTCACATAGAACCGGGCTGGTTACAGTGAACTTTTATCTGACGTTGTGCTGGTCTGGCAGAAGCCTGCTGGAACTAGCGCTAACCGTGAGACAGCTAGCTAACGTCAGGCTCTATGTGAACCAACAACGGCAGAGAGAGACAGACAGACATGCTGTAGGTTTGCGGTGATGCCGGAGGCTTCGGAGCAGACGAGAGGCCGGCTGCTTCAGGAACAATGGCGGTCTGAATGCAGATGTAAATCACGCGCTCCTTGCCCCCTCCCCTCAGACCCGACCTCGAGCGTCTCAGCCAATCACAGCGCGATAAATGAGCTGCCTTCCGTTTCCACTCTGCTGTCTCTCACCTGCAGACATTCTTCTCAGACATGCATTCATTATTTATGATATTAGATGTATACATTGACTGCATGTGCACGAGAGCAAATGTATGAATGTGTGAGTGAAAAGATATAA